>JAUTXW010003246.1:0-553055 GCA_030620095.1 Kuschelorhynchus macadamiae
AATTTCTCAAAACAAATAATAAAGTTTTCCATTTTATGCATTTTTTTAAATAAATTTTCTTATTGCTTGCTTAAAGTCCGACATTCATTAAAAGAAATAGACTATTCCACTTCCTTCTCATACAAAACAAAACTAGAAAAGGTAGTAATTTCATATACGAGTAAAATTAACAGTATAACAAAATTACTCAAAAAAGTTCTTCAAATTACCCATACACAATACTTTTGTTGGCTTTTCAAAACATACCTACAAAAAAGTGAAACATCCCAGTTGAAAAAAAAGTACATTTATCCCATGCATATTTATAAATGTATTAAAAAACGCTGGATTTTTGAGCAACTTTAACCTTTAACCCGCACTAAAAAAAAGTTTCCCCGAAAATGAACAGACAAATATATGTATTTTTACCTTATCTTTTCTTTAGCGCTATTAATCTGACGAAAAAAATCAGTGGCATACTATTTCAATCGCATCGCAAAGCTTCTCAAGGTTACTCATAACTATGCCTATTGTTAAGTTTAATGTAGCTTATAAGTACTTACAAAATGCAATCCTTAAATATCTATTAAAATACGCTATGTTTTAACTAAATAGCTTTTACCATATTGGAACAACAAAAAAATCTAGAATTTTTCTAAAACAATAACACATTGTATCTCAAAAGCAAAGGCCTTGAAAGCCGACTACAACACTGGATTCTACGTAAGAAACTATTTAACCTAGTTTTTTTTTCGATAAGGTAAAGCATAGTCGAAATATGAGTGAGGTCTCACATTGCAATGATTTCAATTTAGCCCCGTATCTGAGAAACGAAAAGAGTTATGAAAAATTTAAAACATATTTGACCAGAGCTAAATATCTGCTCTCATAGTTCCTATTTAACACCAAAATATTACTAATAAATTTTCAATGAGACTGGCCGGGATATGTAACTTGGCAGGAATCAATTATTCACGAGGCCTAGCTCAGTCGAAAGCACTAGGCAGGTAATAAAAAATACGCTAAATACTTCAAATCTTGTTTCTTTTTTGCTAAGACCATAGCGTACAACTGAAAATCCACCGACCCAATGTATAAAGATTGTTTATGGCGTCTTTCATTTTACAAATAAGTAGCATTGGGCCACGAAAATCGCATCTCTCTATCTTCACCAATAAGAGAGATACGCCGTAAAACTAGTCACCCTGTCACATTGTCTAATATTCTGCCATAATATAATGCTAATTACGTACTTACCAGTGACGGCTCCTCAGGGGCGGCGGGGTCGGAATATACAGGGAAAATCCTCTTTTTAAAAAAGTAAATATTTTTCAAAAATAATTTTGCAAACATCCCAAAAACGCACAAAACCAAAATATAGTTTATTATTTCATAGGCACATAGGAAAATAGGTAGGTATCCCTATTATCGTTGCTTGACTAACATACAAATAACGCCATTAACAGCAGTCCGCGGGCCACCGTCCGCAGATATTCTAATATATTTATTCTAGAGGGTGGCTCAGCCAGCCGATCCCGTCATCTCACACGCTAGACTTCATCTACTAAGTTACGCGGTACGTAGTGCGTTCGCAAACATATTTCCAATGCTATAACCTCGGCTATAACGTTCGTCATAGTTTACATCAACCAACACCGGCCTGTCTCGATGTGGCCGTCTCCCCGGAATTTTTCCCAATTGAATATTACCATTTTACAGGTATTAATTGTAATTATAAAATGATACTACTTATTTTTAAATTAATTTGTTAGTTCTTTACATTAGTCATGACTAATGATGGTCAATATATTATATTAGTAATTTTCACTCCGTGTTACATGTTTAAATGTGGTGAGGAAATGTGAAGTGAACGTTTTATTTGTAATATCATTTGCAATTTGTTTTATCGTGGTTCTGGCTGGACAATATACTTTTTTGGTTATGTATGTAGCTTTATATCTCTCTTGAGACAAGATACATTAAAATATCAAAAAATTAAATTGACTGACTAGAGCGTTTTACTAACATTTTTTTCTTATTTATTAAATGTATACTCTAGACTAGATCTGCTATATATAGGTTGGTGCCTACCTAATTATCATTGAAGAAATAAAGGGAAAAAATAAGACTAGTATTTGACCATATTTAGACGCGGCACCAATTAAAACGAAATTGGTCTCAAGGGTTATTTTTGGAAACCCTTCTGGGGGGGGGGGTGTTAATTTAAAAAAAAAAGTTTGTTAATGTATTTTATTATAAATGGTATGAGAACAAAATATTTTTTATCAAACTTGTGGCATGCGTAAGTGAAATAAAAACAGCCTCTAATAAATAGTTCTAGAATAACGTCCAATTTCTTTCCTGCAGCAATTTTTTTAATTACATTGTTTATGTTTACATCAATACTCTACCTATGGATATGCAAGAGACCCAACCCAACAGATCGCTCTGGTGCTATAGTGTTTCATAGGCAAGTTTTTAACCGTAATTTTCATGTAAAAATATGTAAATTACACATGATATTGGACCGGTCTGGGAGGAGAATTACTTCATTACTCCCTCAACGTGAAACCGTCCTTGATTGGCTTTGAGCCTCGGCCGACCCTAAATTTTAGAGTAAGAGTCGTCACTGGTACTTACAATATTCCTTTTCCGTTTTGAACTTTTTCGTCTGCTACCAGGCGTAAGTTTACGATTAGAATATTTACGTGGCATATTAATAGCAAAGTCAATAACTAATAACACAAAACACTAATAAATTATAAATTCGCAAATCGAAAATCGAATAACGATAACCATCCGAACATCGAAATCACAGTCGATAAACGGCCGAACTCATTACAAAATATAAATATGCAAGGGCTAACAGGTAATTATAAATCCCAAACGGACAGCCGTATTAAACACGTAAATTCCTAAAAAATATTCCGGGCGCCGCCGGTCAAATAATAATTGTATTTTATTGCTTTGTCAGGAATTTGTAGTCAACTTTTTTTTTTTTAGGAATAATGTAATACACCTAATGTACAGGTAATCTATTTTTTTTTTAGTTTGGGATTGTGACAGTGTCAACACACCTGATGTTGTACCTGTCGTCGTAGGATGCGTTTTAGCCGTATTGGTAGTACTTGTGTTGGTTGCCTACCTCTTTGGAAGACGTCGTTGCCAAGCGAGGGGCTACCTTTCAATGTGAGTTTAAGAACTGGATGAAAAAGGTACACTCCTTTGCGCCTATATAGAGCCATTCTAAACAAAATTGCAATAATTACTTCTTCATCGCTCTGACACATATGAAATAGTAAGATGTACATCTTTAAAGCGTATCTTGTCGTTTTTGAAATATATATATACTCATCTATTGAGGGAAAATTAGACTATTTTGTTTATATTAGTTACTATGGTATTACATTTTGTATAATTTCATGTGGAAATTAGTAAAAAAAAAGGAAAACTTTACTTACATTAAGTAATTAATTAATTTGCCAGCGGGGGGTAATTTTTATAGCTCGAATAAAATAAAATTCAATACCTGGCTATATGTATATATCGGAAACGGCAAGAAACAATGCTAGACATTGAATAAGAAATAAAAACAATTATCGGAGAAAATATTGAAAGTAGTTTTGATGCTTTTTGTTTGGAATGCCTTAATACTAATAGGGAGGTTGGGTGGTAGTTTGAACTAAGTATATTTATTTCGGGAATTTCAAGTTCTTTGTTGTGTAGTATAAACGTTCAGATCTAGTTTTATATTTAGTAGATGATTTCCGCTTAATCTTTCCCAGGATAAATCTGGTTTACTCGCAGATTGTTGTAGGAACGTACCTACATTTTATTACATACATATTATTATAATCCCATAATCAAATAATTGTGACATATTATTTGTTATGAAATAAAGTGCGTATGGGCTTCTAAAACCATAACATGTACAGATCTTTTCAAGAAGAAAAAAGAAAAAAATCGTTAATTAATTTTGTGTTTGTATTTTTTTACGTCGTTTTATTTCATTGTTATCTTACATGTATTAAGTTCTTTTCTTTCCAAAGTTTATACATAGTCAATTTATAAATATATGCAATTATATTAGATTTTTCTTATTCTAAGTACATTATAATATGTGTATAGGGATCATAAACTTCCTTGGGTATGTTTTGATTTATTTTCTATACTTATTATAAAAAAGGTAATTGTTACAGTTTGGCAGAATGAATAATTTGTAATAATGTAATCGTTTTAGAAACATTGAAGTCACTATATATCAGGCACTACTTCGGTTTTTGAGCCCTAGCTGGGTTACTGGATGTATTATTTTGTTTGATAATTCTTTTAAATAATGTAAATAAGAAACATGGTGTTACTAGTATTCCTCAAAGGTTATCACCATTTCTGTGGGTAAGGCCTGTTCATCTGCGAACACATTTTTACTAGATCATTTGTCTTGATACTTTAATAACTCTCAAATTTGTCAAGAGTCACTTTTTCACCAGTAGCTAAGGGTGACGAAAAACGGACTTGGGGTTCGTGATCAGGGTCCCAAAATTAGAGTACCAACATCGGGATGGTTCAGAAAAGTAAATAGTTATCCCTAAGTCGTTTAATAAATTTGTTGCCTTAATAGGTTTCATCCCGTCTCGATAAATTGTTTTTTTGATTTGAAGAGTTTAAAAAGTTGTTTTAATCTTTCTCTGTATCAGATTATTATCAGACAAATTAATACTCTTTGATAACTTACGAGGTTGTAAAACAGGTCATTAACCGAAGTTCTACGTCGTCATATTCAGGGCAATATATATATATATATATATATATATATATATATATATATATATATATATATATATATATATTGCTTGACACTATAATTAGAATCTGTACTTCCCTTTACCATTGCCTATGCACAGACTCATGATGAGCTAAATATTTCGATTCTTGTTGAGTTTAAAATACGTTTTTGAAAATCATCAGTTTAAGTATAGCACTGTATAAGTTTTTTAACCATAAATAGTAGGTCTACATAGTTATTAGGGTTTATTATTTAGCGATAGCTAAGAGTTTAAAAAAATGTAAGATATTTTAAAAATATTAGTGTTGATAATTTCAGTTATTTTTTGGTATTGCCTTGACCATTTATTAATTAGTTGTAAAAATTAGTTAGAAACAATTTAATGTTTTGGTTTGATAAATATAACATGACATCGGCTGTGAAAGCTAATAACAATTTGTATGTGCTTACGATATGCATACCTTAGCGTTAAATAAAGATTCTGTGAGAAATATTTGCGTTTTATTTGCCCTCTCCCTATTGGTAACAATCGAAAGGCATGGAGTGTTCTTTTTTCTTAGTGTTCATAAGTATTTTACCACGCTATATGTTATGGATAGTTATTGTCTTGTATTCGTTCATATTCCAAATAGATAATGTGTACGATTTTGAGGATTTAAAAAAAAGATTAAATTTGAACTACCGAAATGTAGACTTCGGCATGAAAATGTTAAATTTATTTCTTTCTAGAATATTAATAAACAGGAATAGTTTGAGGTCATATTTTAGGTTGGTACACTTGACTTGTTTCCAGACTGAAATATTCTTCATAAAAAGTTTTAAAATTCTATTTTATTTTAATCGAAAATGTTTAGGAAGTTTCCAACATGAACTGTGAAAATAAAGAGTAAAAAAATAGAAATGGACAATAAGAGCAAAAAATTTAAATTATTTCTAATTTTATATGAATAATAAAAATAATTTAGTCAAGTTAAAATACACCAGTGCTTACTTTTGTCATATGGGAACAATCTAATTGTCAATACTATTGATATACATTACATATCTATAGCGAATGAAACTTAGAAATATTTTCTTTGTTTTAGAGGTGGCGAATTATTTTTGTTAACCTTTACGAAATGGCAAGAATAGGCTAGGGAATGACTGGGTTGTTTCTGTATTGTGCTGTGGCATTTAAAAATACTTGGTTAATAATTTGAAGAGTTATTTAAAATGAAGATTGTATATAATTAAATTAATTCACTTTAGTGTTGATGCTTGATTTTCCTAGTGTCTGCAATCAGGTACAAAGCACATAAACCATAACAATCTGATCTTGTACGTTTTAAGTAAAATAGCTCTGAAAATGTAGAACCTAACGTCTCATTAAACTAGTAAACATTATATCTTTGTTATTGTTTGTTTTATTTTTGTTATGTTAACGTTCACTCTTTATTTTTACAGTTTATAGGGGAAACTCACTAAATAATTTTACTAGGATAATACTGCACTTTAAGAATTTTCTTATGAAGAATTACCTGAAACAAATCTTTGTAAATAGACCAGTAATACCAACCTAAAAACTGACATCACTGTTCTACTTTATTCTGATATGAGACATGAACAAAGGGGTTCTTATTAGGTGTTACCAAAATACCGTGCGTGTAGGTGCCTTTTTAGGTAAATTGTTTTTTTTTCATATTAATATAAATGTATAGTTATTTAACTAGTTGTGATGTGTCAAATAACTATACATTTGTATTTGTCTTGGTTTCTTATATCTTAAAAATTAATATTAAAAAAAAAATAGATTTAAAGAAAAATTTTAAAGAAAGTGTTGATTATAATATTCTTTAAAAACAAGATGAGGAAATTATTTTCAGTCCACGAAAATGTTCAAACTTCACCATCGCTCTCATAATACTTCTCATCTTCCAAAAAGTTTTGCGCTAGACATTCTTGGTTTTCCATATACTGGAAAATCAGTTGATTCTTTGTTTTATTTGGCCGTATTGGTGACAATCGTTACCAAAGTTAACTAAAATATATTGTCTAAACAAGGTCTATGGTCTAAACTGTCTGCAAAGGATAAAGTTTGTATTATGAGTGTGACAATTTGAATCTAGATTTTAGGTTGAACATATTTTACGTACCAATTTGAATATTTTATGCAAAAATTTAAATGATATACGGGGTGTCCAATTAAGAATGGTCTCTGGCAATAAATCAGTAACCGTTGATCATATAATTATGGGGAAAAAATATATGTAGGGAAATTGTTGGAAAATTATTTTCGAAAAATAACTGCTAGGAAGCGAAACAGAAACTCAAAAAAGAAAATGCTGATTTTTTCTGGAATTTTTCTAATTAATTCTTCAGGCAATTATGCAACTTTTTGCTATTTATTATTCTATTTTCAATAATAAAGTGGTGGGGGAAGGTCAAACTTTTTTCTAGGAAACGTTTATTTATTATTATCTGTTTTGGTCAAACCAATTAGATTGAACTTTGTGTCAGAAAGGAAGCGCTTTTTTGCTCTTCATTTAGAGCTATTAACTGTAACGTAATGATTGTATTGGTGGTCACTAGATGGCGTTTCTTGGTAATTCTTCAAATCATATGTATTTTGTCAAAACAAATGGTATGACATGACTTTTTTGTCATAATTTAATTTAAGGTTATGCTGCTGCTGCTTTCTGGTTGTGGGCTTCGCCGAAAGTATTTACCCAGGAACTTGTTTATTTGGAACATCCAGAATGTCGGGCCTACTGCCCCTGGATAATCCAGAATTTTGTCTTAGATTTCTTCCTGAACTAAATATTTATTCCTTTGCTAAGGCACATTGTTTCTACTATCACAGGGTTAACTCCTAGGATTTCTACTGATTTTGACGTATATCATTTTCTTTCAAAGCGTCGCCGGACTTGCGCTCTCCTCGTGGAACTTTCTGGCCACTGCACGACCTTTGGACTTATTAGATAAGCCTGTCCAGAGGAAGAAAACACAATTGCTATATCCGCTAGGGCTCTCCGCCTCACAGCGATTGGACGTTTCCCCAGTGATGTTTCCACAACGGTCGTTGGACTGCCCTTCGAAACACCACGAAAACAACACTTTTTTTCCCGCCGTTAGGGAGCCTTTCTGGGCAAGTGTGTTTAGCTCGGTGATCTGAGCGGAAGTACTAATTTAAGGTTATAAAAGGTATCGAATAGTGAAATTAAAAATCCAGGTCCGTATTTAAATTAAGAAAGTTCATGATAGTCACCCGAATAGCAAACATCGGATTGAAAAACTAATTCACCAATTGACAATGACGAAGTGAAAATTATTTTCATCTGTCATTTCAACTAAACCTACGGTTATAGAAAAACCATAAAAGTTATTTTATTGCTTTTTTTTAGTTTTTCTAAAATTGTAGGCTTATTTGAAATGACAGATGAAAATAAATTTCACGACATCATTGTCGCTTTTTCTAATCTACAAACTGGTGAGGTTAGTTTTGCAATCCGACGTTTCGGACTCGGACGACTATTATGGCAAAAAAGTCATATACCTTTTATTTTTTTGGATAAAATACGTATTACTTGAAAAATTACGAAAAACGCCATCTAGTGACCACTAATACAATCATTACGGTATAGCTCCAAGTGAAGAGCAAAAAAAAAGTGGTAACGGGTTCATCCAAAACAAAGATATGAACGTTTGAAAGAAAAAATATTTAATCTTCCCCCAACCCTTTTTGAAAATAGAAAAAAAAAAGATAAATAGCAAAAAGTTGCATAATTGTTTGAAGAAAACAATGCTTATATTTTCGACAAACCTTAATTAGAAAAATTCAGGAGAAAATCGGCATTTCCATTTTTGAGTTGTTGCTACGCTCTCTAGCCGCCATTTTTCGAACTTGAAAACAATTTCCAGCAATTTCTCTAGGCCGTAGTCCATTCTTAAACTGGATAATCGGTACAATAAATATAGTACACCGCGCCGCACGGATCCGAAGTTGCGACGAAAGGGAGAGGTTTGTCAAAAGCAGGGCGTTTATATGGATATACCGAAATTTACCAATCACCAATGAGTAATGCACCATTTCCATAAATATTAAACTCAGCAAAAACTGAGGTGGGAGTATATAATAAACAAAAATATCGAGAATAAACTACTTTTTTTTTTGTTTTAAAACTAAATTAAACGTGGAAAAGTATTTCAAAGTCAACTGAGAGATTAAATTGAAAATGGCAATTGGGAAAATGCGTGGAATATGGGGGAGCTTTGTTTTAGTTGTACTCACTTTATTGTTTCTATTGTAGTCAAAGTGGAGCAAATAAATAATGCTAAGAATAATAAACTAATAAACAAAAACGACAAATTGAAAGTTACGGAATTTTTAATTTGTTCCAGATATTTAACTGATATTTTGGATTTAACCTATAACCTATTTTATTATGCTCTATTTTGCCTTAAAATGAAAAATACCGTTGTTCATATTTTGTATTTTCTATGCTTTTCGTATTATAAATTCGAACATTTGCAACGAAATTCTTTTTTTTACAAGTGGAAGTTTTTATTAAGCTTGTGTTCGAAAGATAATATTTTTATTAATTTTATCCTCTTCTTACCTCTCACCGCGGATATTCTATATAAAAATAATAATAAACATATTTTACCAAACTGAACCGTTTTTTCTCGAATAAGAAAAAACAATTTTTTTTAAACAATGAATGGCAATTGAAAAATCTAATTATGAACGTCAAATCTATAAATGTTTGAAAACTAAAAGAGCAACATTGGTGGTAATGTAACGAGAACGTCAAGTTTATAAATCTAACCGAAATTATACAACATCCTTAATATGAGGGTTATTTTTGAAAAAACATGTGTAGTTCACGAAATGCAAACGAATCGTCTGTGTATGGCTTAATTTTGTCTCAAAATTAGGTAATAAAAACCTAAATTAAAATAGGTTTTCTCAACATCTTTATTTTTAGGTTCGCCCAGGAACGAAGCGAAAACGACTACATTCCTATGAAAACACTGTCTTGCTTTAAATAACTTGTTGCTGGTGGTTGCTAATAAGATTGGTACTAATTTTGTTACCCACAGATTTAACCACTCGCTGGTGAGAGTAAATATATTCTGATGTGTTCTTGCTTTTGTATTATAGGTTGTGATATTTTGTTTTCACTTATTTAAAAGTTGCATAATATTGTCGGTAACACATTAAGCCCGCTTTTACAACCCTTCTGTTTTAGACGTTTTAACAAACACTTTTCACTTTGCTGCATATACAAATTACTAAATCCTGATGTTATTGCATTTCTAAAAATGTTTGTAATAAAAAAAGTCATTTAGAAACTGACTTTAAGCGCAGCTATATTTCAACGTATGATGTGTTCTGTATGTGTACAGGGTTTTTGGCTTAGGTTTTAAGTTACTCTCATTAACATTCGTACTTTTATAGATATAAAAAAAATTTGCACTAAAAAAATGTACAATGTTGTACTGAAGAAATACAGGGTGTTTCGTTTTTTGAAATCAACTTTTTCAAATCAACAAATTTTGGTTTCTTAGATGTAAAATCATATATATTATGGGTCGTGTCTTGCTGATTTTAAATATATGAGGTTTAATTATCTTCAGATACACCCGAGGTGCCTTTAAATATAAAGATATCAAACCTAGTAGATTTATAATCAGCAACAAGAGGTACATTTGATGGACATATGATATACAGGTTGTTACATTTAAGAAACCAAAATTGATTTTGATTTTAGAAAAACTAATCATCTTCTATATCTGGAAACGACACAAAAAAATAGTGCAGCATTTAAATAAAATTTTCTATATAACTTTTTTATATTCATAAAAATATGAAGGTTAAAAATAGGGGTGAATTTATAACTAAAAACCCTGTTCGTATGACGAATCGCGTCTCATAGACCTTTTACGCCCAATGGCAACGAACCTTATTTTAATTATATTTCTATTCATTTATTTATGGAGCAAGATTTTCCTGCCGTGGTATTTGCAACCAATTATTGTATCTTCCTTAAAACTACTTAAATGTTTTGACTGGTATTTTACTACCTTTTTAAGCTGAGTTACCAAAAAAAAATTACTATCACATGAATTTCTTAGCATTTATAGCAGTACCTAGATATTAAGTTGCTGTAATAAAAAAATCACCAGTGGGCAGAATGCTTCTTTTACATTGAAGGGCCTTGATTTTGCTGGTCATACATAACGCAAAATAATTACCCCAAAATAAACTCGGGAATATTCTTCAAAAAGAAATAATATATTGAAGTCCTGTTTACAAAACATTTTAGCAAATTCTCCTCAGAAGTAATGAGTTGGTTCTGGTTTTGACAGTTAGCAAGCAAGTTATATAATTATAATACCTAGAAACCTATTTTTGTCAGGTTTAACAATAATTTCATGGTCCAAATAAAGGTCATCAGTTATACACTTAAAATTTAATATTTTTTTCGAAGAATTAAAAGACAATACATTTTCATTGTACCATTTATTATTTGTTATTAAGTAAGTGATTGCTTATCTTTTTATTAAGGAAACTAACATCAATGTCACGCCAAAGAATAGTGGTATCATGAGCAAAGATAGTGAAATCACCTTGGATCTCCAGATGAGAAAGTTCATTCACATAAGCAGAGGTCTTAGCACAGAAATCTGTGGCAGCCGAGCATTGATGTTTAAATCCTGAGAGTTGTCATTATTGTTGAATGCAACACTCTGGAGTCCTATCTGTCATATTTCTCCAATTTCCACAAAAGTATTCTGTGATCTACACAATCAAAAGCTTTTGAGCCATCACGGAACACTTCAGAGTTCATGCCAATGTACAGATGTTCCAGAAACTGAAAAATAGCATCCTCTGTGCTTTTTCAGGTTTCGAACACGAACTGCTGACTGCCCATTAGGTTGTGCTTGCTTAGAAACGATACCATTCTCACCTTAACAAGCTTCTCCACCGCCTTTGCCAATGTTGAAAGCAGTGAGATTAGTCTAAAATTTCATACGCTTTGACTATCCCCATCTTTATAGACAGGGGCGACATTTTTACCCAATATATGACATATACAAATAGCTTCCTAATTGTCAAAATTGTGTAATTTTGAAAAAGGAACAGTACTTATCTTATTTCATTTCGAAAATATTCTGTAGTTTATTTTTTTCCCGTTAGTTATGGCCAGCAGTGTAGTTTATTAGATATAAGTTTATTATTAGTCTCTTTTTTTAGGCTTCGTTCGTTTCATTTACTCACTATAGTTAGGGTTTAGACAGTACCCGTCCAAATAAATCAACAATATTTACTGGAAGTAAATGAGTAATTTATATATTAGTAATGCTTTATCCAACTTATAGCCAGAAACTTCCAAAGCATATTTAAAAAAAAAGTTTATTTGAGGTTATGTATTCTTTTAAGTTAAGTACTTCCGTTAAAAAAGTACATTGTTCTGTGTATGTAGATACCCCTTTTATCTCTTAGTGTTGAAAATAATGACATAATTTTAAATAGAGACAGGTATACAGGCTGGCACTTGTGACCGACTCTCATTATTTTCGAATTCTGAACGGGAATGCGTCTCAATCAAAATATTTATGAACAAAAAACACCTAAAATAATTTCTATTCTACAGAAATAAATAATTAACCCAGCTTTCGGATTTGACAAGTTGCTTATAGAAACCTACAAACTCGCTGTCAAATTTGAGATTCCGTTAAACATTCTAAACTTTAATTGAGCTTTCGGCAACCGGCCGTATAAGTTTTATTAACCTTTTTTTCTATAGCCACTTTAGTTAATACAGAAGTAAATCAATGATTAGGCTTCATTAACTTTTTTTTCTATAAGCACTGTAATTAAATCTGCAAATACCTCTCCGAATGAGTTCTGCGGTACGATTCCAGCATTTTTATGATCTACGTACATCCTGCTACATTTGTGGAATCATTTTGGCACCTGCTTTTCTTATATTATTCTTCGTATTTTCCGTATCCTTTGAAACGTTATATTAACATTTATACTTTTGTGAACTTGTCAACCAAATTATCGAAATACACTATAAAACACTAGATACACTAAATTTCAGTGAATATGGGAATACCCACTCATATTTAATGTTGTAATGCATGTGTTAACAGAAACAACTTCTTAATAAACAATGAGAAAATCTACAAAAAATGTACAAAATAACAGTATAATTTGTAAGATGCAAACTTGAGATAGAGAGTAAAATATAGTAAATAAACAGAAAATTACACTTGTGACCAATAATCACCGATGGTATAGGCCACTTGTAGAGGCTAGAATTGGTGAAAGACGAATTGAAATTGTATACCGAATGGAAACGTCTGGCATACAGAATAATGTAAGATAGGGACAAAATAGTGAAAAAAGCACAAACCGGCATGTTTGAGAAGAAATAACAATGAGATACGGTTGATCCGTTGGATGTTTACCCATGCGTCATCATTTATATTCATACATACAAATACATCATTTCCATGTTCCTTTAGAATTAGAACTTTAGAATACCTGAAATCCGTTACATGAAAACTTTGCTTTACGTCTCATTCCAAACACTAAAATGCAGAAATGTTCCTGCGGAAATCTGTCGTTTCCATTTTCCGTGGAAATTTTGTACATTTTAGAATACCCGAAATAAGTTACATACAAATCTCTTTCCTTGCCTTCTAGAACAGGAACAACAGGAAATAAACATTTTTCTGCGGAAATGCGCCATTTCCATTTTCCACACTTTAGAATACCTGAACTCAGTTACGTGGAAACTTGACTTTGCATCTCATTCCAAACACTAAAATGCCAAAATGTTCCTGCGGAAATTTGTCGTTTCCATTTTCCGTGGAAATTTTGTACACTTTAAAATATCTGAAATAAGTTACATAAAAAGAAATTGCTTTCATTGCCTTCTAGAAGCCCTCCTTAACAAGAGGAAATAAAAATTTTCCTGCGAAAATGCATCATTTCCATTTTTTACACTTACGCAGAATAACTGAAACCAGTTACATGAAAACTTTGTTTTGATTTGCATTCAAAACATTTTTTTGAAGGTAAAACTTTTGCGGAAATACATGATTTCCATTTTCAGAGGACATTTTGTAAACTTTAGCTGAAGTATCATATATCCACCAATTATTTTTTTAGCTTCTATAAGGCCTCCTGAATGCCGTAAATTAAAAAAATTCTCTACGGAAACTCTCAATTTTTATTCTATTTATTTTTAACCTTTTTCTTTACTGAATGTATGTATGTACCACATACATTCACAACACATTTTTTTTTATTTCAATAAAGCCTTCTGATGTGGAATTTAAAAAATAATGTGATTTTCTAACTTAAATGATGGTTTATGGCTTTAAAGATGGTTTTATTGACGAACCTGGACTTAGGTTTTCTTTAAAAAAATCCTTGTTTTAATATATACTCCGAATTTTGCTTTTTTTTGTAGCAAACCGGACCGATCCTAACCCTAACCTTCGCATTTTTATTATAGGTTACTTCTATAAACCCTGAATATACAACTTTAGAATAGTTTTTGGCTTTAATAATGGCTTTATCGACGAACCTGAGTTAACCTAACACCTAAGTAGATAGATCCACCTAACAGTACATGGTAAATCCTAGTTTTAATATAGAATTAACATAATTTTAATATAGAATTAACATAACGTATATATTAGGATATTAACAAATCCTAACATAACCTAGTCCGCATTTTTATTATAATTAAAAAATACATAAAATTTGTCGTTTCCATCCAAATATCTATATGTATCTGATCAGGTCTGGACCCCTTCGAAACTTTAAAAATATGTTGATATAGGCATGTTTTTTACTAATTTTCCTAAGGTTTGACCGGTTAGACCCCCCCCCCCAATCTCCGAATTTCTGGCTACGTGCCTGTATCTGATTTCCAAGGAAAATCAAAATAATGAGGAATCAAGAGAAGCTTCTAGAAGACATAAAATTAGTTGATTTCCTTATAACTGATTTCAGGTGAACGAAAGTTGATTCCATATTTATTATGGGTTTAGATGTAAATATAAATAATAATTATAAACTAAATTACTATTAACTAACAACAGTACTTGCAGACAACAAAAATACAACACAAATACGAGAATATAAAATGACAATAATAATAACCTCCAAACAAATCGTTGACGTTTCAGGCTTGACGTGAAAAGTCTGCCTATGTTGATGTATTTGCTAGCAAGTTCCTTTTGGTAATTTAATTTATTTAACCTTTTATCATATTTCTTGAATGTTTTCCTATTTGAAAGACAATATTTTATGTTTCATCCCCGTTTTTTATTATTATCGATTTATGGAATACCAATAGATAAGAGAAACACGGTGTTTAAAAAGCGCGTCTATGATATTTTCGTTGATGATGCATGTGTAAAGATCCAGCGGCCCAAATTATTAAAAATTGTTAGGTTATGGGAAGCCCGAATGGACTAGAACGGCCAGAAAAATCCATTAAAAGGTGGTTAGATATTTTATCAATCTCACATAATTATGTCAAATGTTTCCGTTTAATTTATACATATAGTGTTGACATAAAATTCGACAAAAAAAATTTTCTTGTATGTTAAACAACTGGTTTGTTACCATTCGTTACATTAACTCGGTGTAGTAAGAATATGGACGCAACATTTTTAGTCATATATTTTTGTCAGTATTACAGACCAGTTGTGTACAAGGGAGCAGGATTATACATTTTTTCACCATATTCGGTCATTTTTTTTTGGCATTTCTTATTTTTAACAATTTATTGTTTGGCACTGATTCACTAATTAAAATTAACATCAAAAAGGTACTCTTAATTTTAATAGATAAATCCGAAATGTTGTCCGATATATGTTTTAATTTTAAATAAAGCCAAACATTATTTAAAAACAATTCAGATTCTAATAATTTTTTTTTAGTAATAGTAATGATGAGGGTATCAGAGCTTAATCGCCGTGGTTACTAATGTCAAGTTATTATTATTTTTGTAATAATTAAGGTTGCTCTTAATTTTCCTCTTTTGGAACAAAACACATTTAAAATTAAAATAGCTGGTAGAAAAATGTATCAGAAAAATAATTAAATTAATAAACCATACATCAAGTTGTCGAAAATGCCAACACAAAAAATGTTATGATATGTATAAGTGACTAAAGCCGGTATATTTATATGTTATTTTTAATTTATATTAAGTTATGTTTGTAATATAATACGAGAACGACCTGTCTCATTTATTTTTTTAAAAGACTAATAATCTTGCAACCATTTTTTTCGTACCTGTGGTTTTATGCAAGAGCAAGATCATTTGTCCTCATTTTATTGATACCTAGTAGTACCTACCAATATAGACCGTTAATTGTATCATAGACATTCTTCTCTATGTCAGAATTTTAAGAAATGAACGGGGTATAGGTATACACATATAGGTACAACTTAAAAGTATTTTTCCTGTTAACCAGTTACTGTTATATTAAAATAGTGTATTTTGAACAAATCTCAATGAACGCTGTAGTGTAGGCATATTCAGATTCTTCACTCCGTCATTTAAAACTGTCTCTTTTTGTATCTACGATCCGGATCCAGGAATAAATAAAACGATAAAGTAAGAACTTAATCAGTTTATGTTGAGGTTACTTCATATTTTAACTACCCTTTCGATATTTTTGATCCTACTGAAAAAGTAAGGGATTGTGATATTAGATTTATAGGTTTTCAACTAGGATCTTTTCAGTGACGAATGAGTTGCGTATATTGCGAAAACCACTTATAATCAGGAACATTACTATTTTAATAATCCAATATATACGCTCATTTTTCATGATCTTTTCTTAATTTTTAATTTTATTTTGTAAGTTCACTTATAAGACTTGTTTATTAAAATATTTAAGAATAAAACGATGTGTGCCTCTTATTTAAGGATAAAAGTAAATAAATGTTACAGTAACATGACATGTAATTATTTGCATTTCCTAATTATCACAACAGTAACAAACTTTTTATTTCACCAAGCTCTAAGCACGATTTGAAGCACATATCTATAGCTGCGAGATTGATTGCTCGATTGGGCCCAATGTAAGTGGCGGCTCGTGGTGAATTATATTGGGAGGTCAATAACAAATTTAAAAATAGGCATACTTAAAATAAAAATAAATATCTTATCTTTAAATTAAGCTTTAAATTCTCTTGAAGTTCAGGTCTACTCTTCGTTCTTTAGAATTGGAAAAATGCTGAATGACACGTTCGTGAAAACTGCACGCACATTCCTTTTATAAACGATTTCTCGATACTTACCATTGCTAAAGCGGATAGTCTATCTTAAAATAACAATGGTCGTAACAATCATCCCAGGAAAAATGTATAAAGAGAATCAAGATAAATTTAAACTAAAGAAACATTTGTCTTTATTTTTCCTCTATCTTTTATGGTCCTCCAAAAAGAGGATACGGGGCCAATTTCATTTATTGTAAAAAGTACCAGTCACCTAGTTTTTTTTTCAAGAACCCCACAATAGTATAATATTTTTCCTAAAGGGCAAATAAGTTTTATACCTAATACCATTCAGAAACAAAAGCACAGCAATTAAAAGTGTATTTTTTTTTCGTACATGAACGTAACATGAATATCAAGTTCGCTTTCGCTACTGTAATCATCCTAGATGTCAAACTTCGGTAAGGATTTTACTACTTAAAAAAGTGTGTAAAAATTTATATTATCCCAAAAAGGAATTTTACAGTTGGGTGCAAACATTATTTTAAAACAAATAATGTTCTCCATTCTTCAAAATAAACAACATGCTTGACTTGACAGTTCTGGTTTACTGGTCTAAACTATGATGGGCATTCTAACCTAACCAAATTCCGTTCAGACAACATATAAGGAATAGGAAGGGTGCGCGGTGGGGGAGACTAGAATCACCCTTCGAGGATGGGGGAAGAAATTTAGCAAGACGGGCCCTATAGTTTATCGAGGAGTATAAACCTCGGTCATCCCCTCCACTTAGGAGGGTATGTGATGACGGAGAGTAAAATTACCACCATACTACCACGGGAATATCCGGTTATTACAGGCGTGAATGGCAGCATGGAACGTGAAATTCATTCTACATTCTTCCCTGTTGGATTTTTACCACTAATATCGGCTGCAGAATAGATATCTCCCAGGATTCGAACCTGGTCTGCCGGTACCAACGTTAGAATAACCAGTTCGATAGGGCTAAAAAACATGCATAAATTGACATCAGATTCGCTAAGGCGATTGGCTTGTGTGTGTGAAAGTAAAATATTACAATTTTTTTTCTATGAAATAGATTGCAAGCAGAAAAACAGTTGTTTAGATTCGCTACTTATATGTTTCAAATCAAATCAAAAATATCTGTTGAGTAATTTAATCGAATAAGTAATTTCAATAAAATTATTAGGGACTTTCTTCTATGAAAATGCCGGTTAAATGTACCCGAAGCGCTTTATTATATTTTATATATTATACATTATACAGTTTCTGTTCCTAAATGGCAAATATTTGCGGTAATAATAATTTATAGATCTAGCTGGTTTGGTTGTTCTGGAGCGAATCTGACAACATGAAGTCAAATATTTGCAAAAAAATAAGAACGAATATTTAAAAATTTTGTATTTTAAATCATATTTTGGCCAATGTATTAAAATTATTTTTGGATACATTAGTAAAATCAAGGAAAGTGATTTTTTTATTTTATTTTGAGGTATAGATCTCAAAAAGCGAGTCAAGAAGTTCCATTAAATTTTTTTTGGACATCCTTGCTCACCTGAAAATAGGTGATACTGTCGCCTAGGAAGAAATTCTGGGGACCTGGGCTGGGCAGGTGATAACTTGTTGGTGTTTCAACAATAAGTGCGCAAAAATTTGACCAATTTATGAATTCGATACAAGGCAATTATTAATGCCCACTGTCACTCTTTAACCATATTAGTAAGATATTTTAATCAATAATTTTAAACCCGCTTTGTTTTTGTATTACTTACAAATCTTTCTAGTTTTTTTTTACCACATTAGACAATTAAAATTGAGAAGTTAATATATTTATGATTTAGATATTGTATACTACATAACTGCAATGGCCCCGACCATTGCCAAGATCTCCCAAAAGTGTGCCGGGGGTAAATGTAACAAAGATACCATCATGTGTTGTTAAATGGGTTTATTTACATAAAAAAATGGGCTCAAATTTTAGTGTGCCGGTAAAATAGTAATTTCAAGTGTGCTGAAAAATGTAGCAAAGCTGTGGTTTTAGTTGGTTGTATTCAGGTAGAAAGGTAACATCTATACATTTTAAAGTAACTAAGGCAATTGGTTAGTGTTCTTTCTAGATGTTTTATGTGCAGGTAATTAGATATTCAGCGATTTGCAGTGTAAAATCCATATACCTACCTATTGAAAACTCGACGTTTTTTTTTTGCTTAGCCAGCAGCTCTTATATGACCGATTTTGATTTGTATTTTTTTAAATTGAAGATCTATAAATGACGTATAACTACATTGAGTTAAAGTGGTATTGTGAAAAATGGAAAACACAACCCATCTCTTTTTACCCCCTTTTTTCCACCCAAATTTCAAAAATCCAGAAATTTGTTTTTAAAAAATAATTTTCAAAAATCACTGATGGTTAAAACTCCACATATCCATGGATACGCTGTGTCATCTCCTTTCGTTGCATATCAGTTTAACCTGACCTTGCTGTATAACAGATGACGATTAAAGTAAGCGACATGTCGCCTTTGATTAATTAAAAGGTTAATAACAATTATGAAACTTAAGATTATTTTTTGGAATTTATTGGAAACTTTTATATATTTTTTTTTATTTGTTGGACATTTGTAATTTAAGGTAGATTATAGGGTTTTTATAGCCCTGCTTGAATAAAAAAAAAATATATTAATTAACATTTCTTAACGTATTAGCCCATCATAGGGGCAATATCACATTAGTAAAAAAATATATTCATAGGGCTTTATCTAAATATATCATATATAACATTAACAACATATTCACATGTGCAAAAGTGCAAATATACAATTTATCAAAAATATTAAATTTTTTGTCAAAATAGTTCTCTCAGTCTGTACATTATTAAGTTGAACGGTATTCAGTCTTCTTAAATACATGCCATAATTATTACAACAACTTAACCAATCTCAATATCACTATTACATTTCAAAATTTCATCTTTAGGAGTATCTATTATGTTTACGTTTTGCTCATCCACATGGCCTTCAGACATCTTTTCACATTTTTCAGGTACACAGTTAATATTTTCATTAAGAGAAGCTGAGCTGTCCTCTTGGATGTGCAAATTAGCTTCAGTGTGTTCAGGTAAAGAATCGGAATTTTCGGTAGTTGGTGCTGGAGAATCCGGGAGGATATTTTGGCCGGGGTGCATTTCTACCATATGCCGAGACTTCAGATGTCTTTCCAAATCGCGTCTCCGTACTAGTATTTTTCCACAGAGGTCGCATCTAGAAAATGATTTAATAATGATAATAACAATTCACTAAAATTTACAATGCAAACTGTGCATTTTAATAACACTAGAACTAACTGATTTATTCTCTCGAAGACAAATAGGTCCTTGTGAGATATACAGGGTGTTCGGAACTTAGACTGAACCTTAGTTAGTTAATTTCTTTATTTAGCATAAATGCTACAATTTACACTTTTACTTTTAAAATTAAATACATTTTAAATTTTTTAAGTAAATAATCTCTTAAGTTATTTTTAAATTTTTGATAAGAATTCTAAGACTTTATAATAAATGGTAGTTTATTATATTGCAGTGGCGGCTTGCCAGGGGACGCGGGTGAAGCGCACCTTCCCCTACATTTTTCAATCAATTTACTTAAAAATAAAACTATTTTTAAAATATTATAATATATAATTTTATATTCTACATTTTTATTATAAAAATGTAGTATGTTTTACATAAATTCACATTTTTTATTTAATTATACCATTATTTTCTATCAAAACTAGTGCGTTATATACTCAAAAAATAATGAATTAAAAACATAGCGCGCTGAACAACTTTTCATAAGAGTGACCCGTTGAGGAATCACAATCAGCAGTAAGAAATTCCGCATCAGACTCCCCCCCCCCGCATCAAATTTCATTTGATACTCTTCTCTTTTGATATCTGTTACACAGGTAGTTTTTAAACCAATTTAGCACATTATCCCTTATCCCATATTTGTAAAATTTATTTAATAATTTTTCCCGGTCAATGGTTTCAAAAGCCCGTTTAAAGTCTAAAAAAACTGCTATTATTGCTTCATTCATTGCCAAGCTCCTTCTCCATTTTTCAGCTACGGACTACAGTGCTGTTTCGGTCGAGTCTTTTTTTCTAAAACCAGCTTGATGTTTTACCAAAAAGTGGTTTTCATTTCTAAATTCTATTAGACTGACGTCAATTGACACAGTTACTATAACCTGGTGAGAAATTGATATTGGCCATCCAAAAATATTCCTCAAAGTATAAATTACAATGGAGTCAATGCTGATAGCAATTTAAAAAAAATACGTTGTTGAGCTACTCCACGGTAGGGATGGGTGTTCTATCGATATATATCGATAGTTATCGATAGATCAGCGACATATCAAATAACAAAAGATAAGTGGCGATAGGTGAGCAATAATGCCGACAGGTATCTGATAACATCGATAGGGAGATAAGAACATTGATAAGTAACCGACATTAGCGATAGGTACAGATAAACGGATTACGTATATACGCAAATTTTGTTTTACTGACTACGTGCCTGCTCACTGTAGTAGTAACATTACAAGGTAGTAGATCATAGGTATTCACACATAATATTTCTTGTTACGTGAATTCAACTTTGAAGGTTTCAAGGAAACTTTAAAGTAGTAAATATTCGTTTTCTATAAAAAATACGACATTTTTATCTTTACGATTACGACCCTATAGTCGTCAGAATTTTTTTACAATATAAGTGATTTTTTTAATTAATATTAAAATTTATTCTGTTATTTATGTAGATAGTAACGATTTGCATCACTAAACTCTTCAAATATATAATTACTTTATTTATTATTTTGCTCATTATTAGAGTTCGTGTTTTTGCAAAAAACAATTATTGCTGGGGCGCGATGATATTTTTCGTCCTACGTTTTATACTTCCCAGTAAAATTTCATAATATTCCTATATTATTATAGCTTTAAGTCTCTACGTAATAATCAGACAGACTTTCTAGCTACAATAATTTACTTCACTTTGTATAGAGAAGACGAAGACTTGTAATAATAATAATAATGATAATAATAACGGGTGAATCGAAATTGTACCACCATATCCTCTTGCCGCTCTCAGGATTTAGGTAGAGGATCCTGTGTGTTAAATGAGTTACAGTCTCCCTCGACTAGCGACGGAAGAAGCGTGATGTCGAGTATGGCTACTGCAACAACCCCACCACCTCTTGTGGCACCTACCACCGACGATAGGCGCCCAACTCTCGCTGTTTCTGAGGAGATCCTAAGACCACGAAAATTGGAAAGCCAAGGAAGCGTATGAAACGGACACCAGAAATGAATCGTTTCATAATGCGCTCCTATTATAAGATCACAAGATTTGAGACCGATTTAACCACCTACCGGACCGGCCTTCATGCAGCTTGAACTTGAGAACAAACGCGTTGAGCCCATAGCTCCGCCTACAACAGAGGAATCCAAGGAGGAAGTACGAAATGAAGAAAACATAGGCGAGGTTGAATTTACGGGACAAGACATCATTGACAGAGCTAAAAACAACCAGGACAAAGGAAAAATATCAGCATACAACGAACTGCAAAAAGCTGTCGCTGAGTTTATCGGCCTAGATCCAACTCAAAGACCTAAGCTCCCGAAACTAGTCGGGAGACTCACAGAATCCTCAAGATTTTAGCAGAATTTAGCCTGAAGTATGACACCCTTGAAAGGTACCACAGACTCATTTACTGCTTTGCCGTCACCGTCCTTAGATACTATAAACAACAAGTGCATTCCCAGAAAAAAACGGCAAAGATACACACCAACAAAAACCCATATGGCAGAAAAGACTTGAGAAGACAATTGATGATTTGAGGCAGGAACTAGGAAGGCTCACAGAATTTCGGAAGAATGAACACCCCTCCAGCAGGCTTAAAACGCGCATTAAGAAGATAATTAAGAAGATAGGTACAAAACCCACTGATCTCAACCATCAACAAAAACTAGATGAGTATCAGGATACACTAAAGCAAAACCTAAAAACTAAAGCGGAACGTTTGCAGATATACAACAAATGTACAAAGAGAAAACGACAGAACAGGTTTTTCAACACCAACCAAAGACAGCTCTATCGGGATATCAATAACATCAGAGATCAAGCCAATACTGAGAAGATGCTAACGAACAAAAAGCATTTGACCGAGTATTGGTAGAACATCTGGGAGAAACCAAAAGAACATAGCCGAAATGCTACATGGACACAATCTCAACGTGATCAAGTTCAAATACCACAAATGGAATTTGATTCTATCACCAAGGAGGAAGTTAGCAGTTTTAATGAGGGAATGAGCAACTGGAAATCACTAGGAGTTGACACCATTTGAGGTCCTTCATGAAGCTTTGAGCCCTCATTTTACCAAAATAAAATCATCCGGAGACAACTCCCGAATACCTCTTGCTGGGCACTACAACACTATGCTACCCAAAAGCAATAGGACAGAAGACACGTCCCGGTACAGGCCCATCACCGATTTTTTTGCCCACCATATACAAGATCCTAACAGGATGCATTGCAAATCGTATCTATCACCATATTATCAGCCATAACTTATTAGCCGAGGACCAGAAAGGATGCACTCGAGACAGTGTACCACATTCCTGGCTCATAGACGTACTGCGAATATGCAAAATTCACCATATGATCATCAATTTCCTGGCAACTATAAAAGACCAGTGGAGAACGAACCTGAGGATCTATAATGGCGATCAATCTCTTATCACCGATGAGATACACATCAATAGGGGAGTTTATCAAAGAGATTCGTTAAATCCACTTTGGTTCTGCTTAGTAATGAACCCCCTCACCACGTTGCTCAACAATACAGGATATGGCTTCAATATCAAATCCAATAGAGACAATTCCCTCACCATATCCCACCTTCTGTATATGGATGATATTAAGCTCTATGGTGGAAATCATAACCAACTAAAAAAGCTTATTGACGTGACATACACCTTCTCGAAAGATATTCATATAGCATTTGGAATGGAAAAATGTAAAGCCTTAAACATCGTAAAAGGCAAAGTCACTAATGGTGATGTAGCTCTACCAAATGGAGAAATAGTTCTAGCGATGAACCAAGGAGAGACCTACAAATACCTAGGGTTCCAACAAGCTAGACTGCTCCAGGATAAGCAAGGGAAGACCAAGCTGAAAGATCAGTACGTTCAAAGAGTGCGAACTCTTCTGAAGACAGAATTGAATGCCAGAAATCTCATTACAGCAATTAACACATATACTGTGCCCGTGCTGACCTACAGTTTCGGAATCTTGAAATGGACTAACACCTAGGTAGAAGGACTACAACAAACTCCTCGCGTATTGTTGACCAAGTACAAGTCAGATCACCCAAGGTCATCAACTCTCCGAATGACGTTACCACGAAGAGAAGGTGGAAGGTCCCTTGTTGACTTAACCAATTCGCACTCCCGCCAGCTGCAAAACTTGAGAGATTTCTTCACCAACAAGGCACACACATCAAGCCTCCACCGCATAGTGACCCTAAGAGACAACTCATACCCTCCACTCAATCTCTCAAGTGACAGCATCATCCTCAAGTCACTTTCAGATCCCGACAAACAAGAATAGTGGGCTCAAATAGCAATGCACGGCCGACATCACAATGACTTGAATCAGCAACATATAGCTAAGAAAGCATCCAACAGGTGGCTGAAGGATGGACAACTATTTCCAGACAGATGGGTTTGTGATGGGAATACAGGACCAAGATATTAACACACGGAATTACATGAAATTCATTATCAAAGACCGCTCCGTTGAATCTAATAAGTGTCGAAAATGTAGCGAGAGATCAGAGACTATACAACATATAACATCTAGCTGCACTTACCTAGCGAACATGAACTATCTCCAGCGACATAACCAGGTGTGTAACATCATACACCAGAAGCTTGCTAATAAATACGGGCTCCTGAACACCTTTGTGCCCTATTATAAATACCAACCAAGTTCAGTGCTTGAAAATAATGCCTTTAAACTGTAATACGATCGGACAATTATCACCGACAGACTGGTGACGAATAATCGGCCTGATGTGGTATTGTTAACTAAGGAAACAAAGACAGCTTATTTGGTAAATGTCGCTGTACCCAACAATAACAACGTGTTGGATAAATATCAAGAGAAGAAGGCCAAATATGCGGAGCTGGCCATCGAGATACAGCAGATGTGGCGACTGAATAAGGTTCATGTGATACCGATCATCGTATCATCTACTGGACTAGTTCCAAAAACGTTAGAAGAGAACCTGAAAATTATAGGACTGCATACTAACACATTCATCGACATCCAGAAGGCAGTCCTCCTCAGTACTTGCCACATAGTGAGAAAATTCTTACAGGACAACACATAGAACTAATAGAAACGAGCTCACTCCTTTTGATGCATGCATCCGGGATGGGCTTAGAATCCAACAATTGTTGAGAAATTGATTGTCAATTTCGATAATAATAATAACAACAGTTGAAAGAGAAAGAAAACTGAATAGCATGGAAAAAATCAAGCGGCTATTCAGGTGAAGTAGGTGTAGTGCTACTTCATCAGGAAAAATAAACAAGCACACATCTAACTATATTTATTATATCTCTTGGCCTTGTTTACTAGTTTCCAATAACTATTCAGTGTGGAATAAGAAAGGACTTGCAGGTATGTCAAATATATAAAGGTCTTTACATAAAAATGAAGACTCGGCGGAGCATTTAAAATGCGAATTAATGCTAGAAACATTTGTAAAAAATCAAAGCACTATAGCTGATACTTTAAAAAAAAATGCTAAACTATATAAAATACATTTTAACGAAAACGTCCGATTAAATAGATTATTTATGTGTTTGGTAATTGACGCAGTTTTGTACCTTGCAAAACAAGAGTTAGTCTTTCGCGGCTGTGATGAGAGCAGCGAGTCAATAAATAGGGGGAATTTTAAAAAGCTTTTAGGTTTATCAATATCCAGAAGTTCCCAAGAACTAAAAGATCATCACGAAAAAATTATAAATGTTTTTACTGGTGACTCGAAAACTATTCAAAACGAAATAATTGAATGCATTTCTGATTATTTAAATGATCATGTAAAAAATGAAATAATGAAGACATAGTTTTTTTCTGTGCAAGTGGATGACACCGCTGATATTACGCAAACCTCCCAGTACTCTATAATTTTAAGTTACGTTAATTCAGAAGGTTCAGTACTCGAGAGATTCTTAGGATTTTATAACGTCAGCTCCGATAGAAAGTCGGAGAATTTATATTTTCTATTGGATCAAATTTTGGACCAATTTGACTATAAACATAAATTAATAGGGCAATGTTAGGATGGCGCAAGTGTGATGTCTGGCCATCTAAATGACATTCAAAAAAAAAAGCGCCGCAGGCTGTATTTGTCCATTGTCTTGCGCGTCGTCTTAACTTTATGATGCAGCAAAGTTTAAAAGTATTTCTAAATGTCGAATTTTTTTTGCAAGTCTTAGTGGTATTCCCTCATTTTTTCATCAGTCAGCCAAACGAACGTATGCTCTTACATCTGCATCTACGAGGCGTATACCAACAATTACAGAAACTCGTTGGTCTTCAAATTCGAAATTATTAAATGTGATTGTTCAAAACTGGAATAAATTAAAAGACGTCTTTGAATTTATTACAAACTGTGACAAATCTGATGAAAAATCAATCCGGCTTGCGAGAGGATTTTTAGGTGAGATGAACGATTTTGAATTCACATTTCTGTCATTAGTGTTTAATGACATTTTTTCAATCACGGTCATACTATTTCCGTTCTTCAAAAAAAATCGCTTGACATTCATTTTTGCATATCCAATATAAAACGCTGTCGTGAGGCGCTCTGTAAAAAAAGAAATGAACATTTTTTTAATACCATGTTTGATAAAGCAAATTCTATTACAGAAATAAATCATTACAAACGTGAGCTTGCTAAGCTTTCACCTGAAGAAATTATCTACTATTATCTATTATCTATCTAGTATAGAACCCTTTTTTATGAAATATTGGACCATATTTTAATAGAAATGACACTAAGCTTTCAAGACTGTGAAAAACTTACATTTTTATGTTTGGCAGATTCTGCTAAATTTTCCGAATTCAGTTTAAATTTTCCGACTGGCCCGTTCGAAAATTTGTTACTGTTATATGAGGAAATATTTTCAAAAATTCGACGACTTAAAAATGAGCTTTCTCTTATTTTTGCCAATGACAGTAATTGGAATATATCGCTGCCAGAGTAAGTGAAAAAAATTAATGAAAATAAAAATATTTTAGCCAAAGCATATAAAGTGTTTTCCCTTGTTTTGACAATACCGTCGACAAGTGCTTCAGTGGAAAGATGTTTTTCTTGCCTCAAACGTGTAAAACCTTATTTAAGAAATACAATATCCAGAGAAAGACTTACTTCTCTAGGCAATATTTCAGTTCAAAAGGAATTTCTGGAGGAGATTAGGGCAACTCATCCATTTTATGAGGATGTTATAAATAAATTTGCTGCTATGAAAGAAAGATAGGAGAATTGATTTAGTATACAAAATTTAGGTAAGTCGGAAAAAAATATTCTACCCCTTCCACATATAAAAAAAAAATTGGAAAAAAAATTACTGCGATATTTTCTTGCTTCATTCTCACTTCACTTACTTTTTCACCCGCGAGCCGCCACTGGAAAAAATCCCTTACTGGTGAATATTTATACATACATTGGGTTCAGTAACGTTCCCAAACTAAGACAGGAACGTAAAAATATCCGTTCCAATAACATAAGAGATATGTCGAAGTTATCCTAAAGTCATTCCCCATTTTGGTAACAGCGTGGTGTCTAAACGATTCCCATCACTAGTAATTTCACCTTGCAAGTTTTTTATTAAGCCCACGATACATAAATGTAAGTGATTAAAAATGATGCTTAGTACCTATAGCGTCAAGTAAAAGTATTTCCAGGACAAACTTTTTGACACCCTATAATGGCCGTAGCAAGAGGAGAGGACTGGGTCAGAGCTGAGCTTTAGAAAAAAAATTAGCCCTGGTAAAAAGTAGTACGAAGCATATTTCAGAGTTTCGGAGGGGGGTCTAGTCGCCAGGACCCACCCCCTAGCTACGTGCCTGAGCAGAGAATGTACAGTCAAATAAAATATAATAATTTGTACTCGTATTTGGATCATTTATTGACCTTAATTGAAATTCAAAGTCAAAAATTAGTTTTTGATAAATATGTTTGCTTGTTTAAAAACACAATTCATATACAGAAAAAAATTGTTCAGTTTTACGTAGGGAGCTCCATAAATTTATAGAACATCTTATTTTACTCAGCAGTAAACTGCATCTATTTTTTATCTAAAAGGAAAATTTTATGTAAAAAACTTGCTAACAATTACTTCCACAGTTAAAAGCCTTAAAAATAATGAAAGGATAAATACATTTCAACCAGTTAGAGGAAAATGGGACTAATACTACTATTTGTCATACTACTTCTTGAATTTTTCTTACACTGGATCAATTAATCTCTTGATTCATTTGGGAAATAGATTTATTAATTCTGTTTTTAAAACATCAAGCTTAAATTAGAGGGAGGTTGCTTGTACACTTCTTCTTTCATAAATCCCTTAACAAAGTGACCTAGGTAGCCAGTAAATAGGCCTAAAGCTACTTATTTATTTTTCAGAAAAATGCCTGTCTATCCAGTTTCGTACCTGAAGTGTTCAGTGAACATTATGTCCATCCTATGAGCTGTGTACATGTACTACAACTTTTCATTTTTAAATTCGGGTCAGAAAAAGCAGGGTGGAAAAAAGCATCTTAAGTATGAATTTTGATTTAAATTATCTTGAAAAAAAAACGGTTCAGAAGTAATAGCCCACTAAACATGAGGGATTTTAAAAACTAATGTATTTGTGACATATAGTTAAAACAATAACATGGTAGGGTATTAGAGAAAAACGTTTTTTAAGTAATATTTGCTTGAAGTTTTAGATTTTGACTGTTGAAGTGATTCCAAGCAACCTTTTTAGATAGCATTACTCTTATAAATAAGAAATAGATGTGATAAGTAAAATACATATTTTGCCAGTTTCTGAGCTTCTTGTACCAAATCATTTTCATTTTAAATGTCTCTAAAGAACTACTTTTTAGTGAAAATATAATATTTGATCCATTTGAGGAATAACTAACCTCATCTGAGGACCCCTGTATACTGGTGCTAAAAATTAATAATATGATCAAATAATAAAAAATCGTCGACTTAATTAGCGCTAACGCGCCATTTTGAGTTTTAAATATTGACCAAAAATTCATAATTTGCAATCTTAAATGCCCTTATGTACTGATTTTGAGGCTAAAAAAGTGTGATAAAATAATAGATTAATTTATATTGTTTATTGAGTATAAATTCTAGTAATGATATTAATAAACCGGTCAAATACAAAAAAACATCTGGGGGACCAGTGGTTTTAAGAATGAGGGAATATTTAAGTCTATAAAAGCCCACAATTACCTAAAAAAAACCTTGAAAACCTTAATAACAATGGTATTTTTCGGATAAATTTACTTCTAAACTCCCATACTGAATCTAGTAATTTGGGTTTTTTCTCACAGTCAAAAGGCGATTTAGAAAAGAATTTTAACAAGAGTCCCAAATATACTCTACTGAGTGTAAGGTATTGCTTTAAAATTTTATCTAAAATCAACATCTTCAACGGCGTTTAAAAAATTAAATAAAAACTGATTCGAGTCATTTACTTTTAACATCCTGTATCTTCGAAATTATTAATTTTCGAATCTATGTTCATATGGTAGTCTATTTTCCGAACACCCTGTATAGTATTTACAAAAAAATTACTTCCTCTATAGACTTAATGAAAAAATGGCGAAATTGTTCAGAGATACTCAAAAAGGATTACAGTATAAGCTCAGATAAAACCAGACTAGATACGAAAACTCCCGTATCGCCAGAGCTGTATGCGATGAAGTAGTGGAGAGTCGAGCGGCAGGCCGCTTGGCAACAAGTACGAGGATCGATGGTTATAAAGTTTCACGGCCGTCTCGGTAATGTGTTTTCCAACCGCCCTGTAGTACCGGTGTTTTTGTCAGAATTTGAAAGTTTTTAATTTATTTTTATTTGTAATTATGTGAGGATCTAAAAAAATATTTAATCGTGTGTACAATATCATTATACCAAACATATGGAGTCGTTTTACTCTTCTAGAGCGAAAGTACCTCGTTATAAGTGTCTTTACTTAATGTTTTTACAAAGATAGTGGAGGACTTTATTCAGGTGCCCAAAAAATCGTCAAAAGTAGGTAAATCTAAATCTAAAAAATAGATTTAACCAAGTTATCTTGATTTTGGTGTTAATAAGTCCTAATAAATGTTTTAGATCAATAGCGTGGCTTGAGGCTGCTGGAAGAGCACGTCATCAAAGAAAATTTATTTCTACGATTTCAACGAGCATCAAAAGGCTATACAATGATGCTATCCCATCAATTTTCTGTGGACAAAACCATCTATTACTGACGTTGGATCTGAAGAGCCTGCTCCAAAAGTCGTTAAATTCAGGTTAGAAAACAGTAAGTGTAAAATAAAATAAAACATTACTTCCATCCTTACATACATCTCCAAGATAGGTTGAGGGGATAGGAATTGAAACGGGGGGTTAATTGGTAATAAATAGGGATTTTTTTGCAAATAAACGTGTATTATGTCATTTCATAGGTCTTTAGTTATATAGATTTTAATAATAAGCTTTCTTTGATACTTCTGTCGAAAGTAAGAGGTTAGGAAAAAAAGAAAAGGGGATGAAGATTAAGAAGTTGAAAAATCTGGTAATATATCGTTTTATGGGTTCCCGGATATACATATCCCAAAATTAAGAACGTATTTGATATTTAATAGTAACTTTAGTAATGTTGAGGGGTAGAAAGGGAGGGTTGAAATTTACCCTTTCCTAAAAAAATGCAATGCAACTGTTATCTCTGTTATAATATACAGTGGTTTAATTTGAATTTAAGGTTTTCAGAAATGACACATGATTTCTAAGATTTGTATTAATAATGCCACAAATATTTGCTCGTAATTTAGATAGCTTTTTAATAAGTATATCTGTATATATTTTTGCATTTATAGTTGTAATGTTCGGTTTATTTGCCTAGAATAATATTACATCAATAATACATTTTTTGTTGCAGTTGCCAATAAACGATATATTTATTATAAAATGAGTGATTTATTTTTGTTACAATTTTACAAACTTAACACGATTTAAATAGAACTGCATTGGTGCGGGCAATTTTCTAACACACGTTGCAATAGCTATAAAGATGGTGCAGACCGCTTAAATCTGACAAGTCAAGGTCATTGCAACTATACGATAAATTTAACAGTCTTTCGCATCTGGTCTGATTTTATCTGGGGTATAAGTGGGTGTAATATGAACAAAAAATTAATCATTTTTTTAAACATTGTGAAAGGTGGAATTTAAAACTTATTTTTGTACATTATTTTTATTATTATTTGTTTATTAAATAGCCTATTTATTTATTAAGTGGGATTTAATATATTAATTTTATTCTTTTGACAAGGGGCGTCTCACTTGCAAAATGGTTGTATATTTTCCCGGAAATCATCTTCGAAATCATGTCAAAAATCATTTATGAAAACATCAAATCCTTCTCGAATATCTCGAAATCATTCCTGAAATCACATCCAAAATCCGAAATCAATTCAAGAAATAGATCCGTCATCACACGATTTTACCATTATATTATTTCGCTAGTTTAAAATCCTGGTTAGATATTTCCGTAATCGTATGGAGTTGTGAGACACAAATCGATTTTATATATCAATGAAATAAATAGCCATGGGCAAAATTTCCACTTGCTTGAAAGTCCCGGAAGCCTTCCTATACATTTCTAAAACTTTCCTTTGAAGTTTTGGGAAAATTTTAAATTCAGATTTTTTAAAATTGCGGTTTTTCACTTTGCAGAAAAAGCAATAAAAAACAAATACTTAAAAAAAACAAACATGATAAAACCTAACGTATACATAAACTTGAATCATTTCAATTTTCTACTAATAAAACTACAAAAGGAAAACATATTGAATGTGGAATATTTAATTTTATTTTTATTGTTACCAACGTATCAAAACAAACCACTTTAGGCTCAAAATAAAAATAAAATAATAATAAAAATAAACACGCAAACTCAAAGAATAATGTGAATAAATTATTTTGCTTGTTTGTTACTTTCAATTCGATTTTGGAAGTTAGAGAAGTTTAGAGGTTAATAAATTAAGCTGATAGCAAAAGCGAACAGCTAAAATATCACTGTCTTATATCACCAAACCAGCGCTAAACTTAAAAAAATTACGTTGTTAGGAATTTTTGAGGAATTTTCCTTGGCAACATTAAAAAGGAAAGCTTCCCAAACCGATTAATTGCTTCCCGGAAAATTTCCGAAATTGAAAAGTTTCCAAAGATGGAAAGTTACCCCTTTCCATCACTAGCAATAAGTATTGTTTTGGAGAAATTCAAAATCTTTTGGCAAATTTGTAATATTTTCTCCCTCAACCTTCAATAATTTCGCTTAGGTCTGTCCCTGTTGAAATTAACGTACTATTAAAAAACAAATATTGACTAAAGATGCTCTGCTTACTTGTACGGTGTGTTTCCTTCGGCATGTAGTCTGACATGTTTGTTAAGGTTGCTAGGATCACCAAACGGGCGATCACAAAACTTACATCGCAGTGGTTTGTAGCCGGTGTGTGTTCTAATGTGAATTTTCAATCCGTATTTTCTGGAATAACACTTCCCACAGTAAAGGCAAATGTGACCTTGTTTGGCCTTACCTAAACTGCTTACCTGTATAAAATAAGATATGTTAATTTTTCCGACAAATTGGGAAATTTTATAGGGGTCTTAAACAATCATTATGGAAAATTAATAAAATTATTTAATATGTTGTAGTTTCTGATTTCCTGTGAACAGAATCATGGGCACATCACAATCGTATGAGCCGTACGCGATGCAAAATGCAAGGTTTTTTTCTTAATAGAACACCCTATATACAAGGTAGTGTGAGTAATAGACTATGATTAAAAGAAATTTAACTACAGTTAAATTTTCCCATTATTTCTTTACATTTTGAATGTATGTAATAACTTTTTGAAATATAATGGCTTTCAGTGAAGTGCAACAAATTGGGAGAAACTGGGTTTTTCCGTCCTAAATGAGATTCCCCAGAGCGCCCAAAGACTATACTACCACAGCACGAAGAGGAAATTCTAGTCCGCGTAGCTGAGAACCCTGAAGTAAGTACAAAATGGAAAGTGGAGTACGGAATCCATCCGGTTTTTTTCTACAAGGAAGAGCTTTATTGATTATTTTCATCACTTTATTTATATTACGCCTTCAGGGGTGAATATAGAAATTGCTTCTGGAGGGAGGGGTTTGAGATATTTAAAATTTGCATCAACTAACGGTTTCTGATTTCTACATAGATGTATGTTTTCAGAATAAACAACATGAACAACTAAAAAAAAAGCCATTACTTTATGTTAGTCTTAAATAAAATTGGCTCTAGGGGGGAGGGGTGGCCAGCCAATCCCAAATAAAGTTCCTTACTTTATGCTATTTCTAGCATTTTACCTTAACTAAAAGTAGCTCTGCTTCCGACTCAAACAACGACGAAACAAACTAATGTTTACAGGCCAAGCGGCCTTTACACGTAGAGGCGTCTTGAACCTCAGGAATAATTATGCATGAGATTAAAAAAATCCACATTTAGCACGTGAATTTCATTTTCAACATGAATTTAAGACTAACGTATTTTGTGGTCCTATTGGTAATTATTTATTGGGCCCATTCGCACTACCACCTAATTTAAACGACGAACTGTATCTTAATTTTCTGTATACTCAGTTACCCCGATGATTTAGACGACCTTCCTCTACAGCTACAACAAAATATGTTGTGCATGCAGAATGGAGCACCGGCACAGGTCTCTGAATCTGTCAGAGATTACCTAAATGCTCATTTTCCCAATCGCTGGATAGATCGTGGTAGTCATAATGCTTTGGCCGGCTCGAAGTCCCGATTTCGGTCCATTTGATTTTTGTGGGTGGGGATATGTGAAATAATTGGTGTATAAAGAAACAGTGAATACTCGAGAGATAAGGCAAAAAATTATGGATGCTGAAGTTCACTGAAATAATTAGAAATCATACTGAACAGTTACAGTTATTACAGAAAACTGGCATATTTTATTATTAGTTATTTCTCTATGATTAAATGAAATATGTATTTGAGTAAACATATTAGTATTAATACAAGTCCCTTTTTTAGAAAATATCTTTTTTTAATGCATTTGTTAAAACATATAAATTTAGGAACAACTTAATTACTCTTAATTATTTAAAGAAAAAGCTTGGTTAATTGTATTAAGGTAACATAATAGTATAGAATTGTCAATAAATTTGTCAACAACAGTATTTTATCTAAACGCAAAATTAGTGGATACCCTGCTTAATAGATTTAACGATTAATTCGAGACATTTTTTGTAAACATAAACATCTACCAAAATCCAACTATTTTCGAAACACGACACTGAAAATTCTGCTCTAAAGAACTTTCAGTTTTTTTTTCGCGCTACTAATCTTCTCTGAAAAAGGGCCTTTTGAAAGGCTTTATTTGTAAGACAGCTTGCACGATTTTGACGTATCCATGGAATGTTTTGTTCAAAAGGCCAAGAGCTGCCATATTTAAAAAATGTAACCAATTTTGCTGAAGCAGGTTTTCCATAAGGTTTTGTACGTGGTTCATTAAACAAAATCTTACCAGACTCTCAATTTGAGCATCGTCACTGTAAATATTCTGAGCATTAGATAAAGCTTGGTTATGCATGAGGTTTCTATGAAGCTGTACAACGTCTGTTTCAAAAGTGATTGGCCAAACTGCAGGGACATCATGGATGAGTCTGGGATTTAGTGTTGTTGTGTTTCCGTTTATTTCAATATGGTGTTTCCTGAAAAAAAAACAAAATACAATCAATTTATGAAGAAGTTAATGTCAATTGCAATTTTAACTATAGTCTCCTCGCACTCCACTACGCAACGCCGCGCCGCGGCGTAAAGTATGGTAATGTATGTTGACCTAAACATAAATATGTTTTTTGTTACCACAACATAAGCATTACAGTCATGAAAAAAATAACGAGGAAACAAGTTTTTATTTTTTATGAGCGATTAAAATGTGGTGTACTTGTTTGTGGAATAATGTCTATGCAGAAAATTCTGGCAAGTGAATATTGGGCACTCCAACGATCTGTCAGTTGAACGACACCGATCAGCTGTTTTTGACGGGCGTAGGACAAACAAATCGAATTTTTACATGGGAGTATATGGGAGTTTTATTATTTATTTCTATTTCTTTACCTTAAAATTCCTTCTTTTTGTTGTATTGCCAATGGTGGATGTAGAGGGACAAAACAAAATGTTACTTTTATTTGTAAGTTTCAAAAATTTTCAATTTTAGATATGAAAACGATTGAATGAACTTTTGTCGATGTGTCTGAAGTGGATTACTGCAATAAGAAGAGGATTTACGGACTACTAAATTAAATTAGGCCCAAGTGTGTAAAACATTTCATATTAATCAATTATTAAAAAACTAAAATTAATCTAGCTAGTTAACAATCATTACGATTCTCAATCGAGACTGATTAAAAATTTAATCGTTGTTTGAAAGTTATATTACATTTTGTACCGTTACATATTTTAATGCTGTATTATTTTTTTATGTTGTAGGGGACTTAAATAATTATCAATATTTGTATGTACCATTTTGAAAGAGATTTTTTGAATAATTTTAACCTTTATGTAACTCTGTAATTATTTTTTTGTTTGGGAAAGTGAGGTAATCCTACCTAAAAGACTCATAGTTCTTAAATTCATTATAGGAGAAATATATATTTTTTTAAACTTAATGAATTCATCGTATGTGGAAGCTGGAAGTTTATTTCGTTCTTTAGGAACTAAATAACGTATGCTTTTTAAATTGATATTATCTTAGCACGAGTGTGGTCTACAGCTTTGACATTTTTTTTTATGTATAATAAATGAAGCTACGATAACCATATACGATATAAGATTTGCCAAATGTGTCTCTTGGCAAAACCGGTGACCGAATAAAGAAAGAACTTGTTATGCATCCAGAACAGAAGTTCTTAAATTATGAAGGGTGGAAATTCCAGACTCAGGATTACAAGTAGAATAAAGGTTTGGACACTCTTTTCCAAATTTTGAGTTTCTCGATAGCATCTCAAAAAAATAAGACTGGAACAAAATGTAACTGTTTTTTTAGGGGCTCGCTCCATGGTATAATCCTGTCCTAGAGTGCAAGTATATCATTTTTTCTAAACATAAGTAAGTTTAAGTCTAGTAAAGATTTCATTATACTGATAAAAATTAATTTCCTTTACACTCGTCATCAGGTTTATTTTAAAGACAACTTTTTATTCTATTCACTCTGAAAATGTTATATATTGTTTCACTCTGACATGCATGACAATTTATGTAAATAAAAACATGTTTGTTTTATTGATATATATGTTTTATTTATAAAAAAAAGATATGTACTGGGTGCAGTACAAAATATTAAACACATATTGAACTAAGTTTAACTTAGATATACATAATTTAGATTGAACAACTGGGTAACTAACAATGTCCATATTTGTCACTGGGGAAAGTCTTTCGGATCCACACTACGAAAGGATCTAATTTTCAATTATAAAAATATTTTGTTTCCACCGCTCGGCGACTTCCGCGTTCTTATTTTGAAGCTTCAAAAAGTATTCACTTGTCATTACTAAGTTTAAAGCAAACACACAATTGTAAAAAATGGTTCTGTATAAAAAATGTACTAAATATTTATAAAAATACAAATTTGCTTTTAAATTATCACGGTCTCATATGGAATAAAACAGTGTTTGTCCTACGCCAGCCATATTGACAGCAGTCACCTGTTTTGTTGGGCCGCCTAATTGTCATGCGGGAGGTTAGAATTTAGAATAAACCGAAAAAAAACTAGGTACAAATATTTTGCTAATGAAAATATTATATTTTCAAAACATACTTTGTGGCATATATAGGCCTCCATCAATTAAAAGTGGAAATTCCTTTAAAATACAATAGGTAAATCTCAAACATTTTGCAAAATTGTTTTATAATAATTAGAGACAGACAGTAATCCAGAATCCTATATACTGTAACACTAATTACATTCGTCTTTAATAGATCAGGTATTAAGCAAAATCACAAAATAATTCATATAATAGAAATGAAACTCCAGTGACATGTCTCGAAAAAATTTAATAAGATAACATTTATTTCCTTAAAAAAATTTGATGTATATAAATTGAAATCTGAATTATTTTACTAAAAAATAAGAAATATTTGCATATAACATGCTCATTTCATTAAATAAGAAAACCAAAAAACATCCAGGCAACAATGACATTAAAGAAGTCCATAAAGTCACAATAAAGTTATAAAAGAATATAGAAACCAAACAAAAAATGTTTAGTGAATAATGTCATACTGCCGATCTAAAATGATTTAGAAACATTTAAATTTACTTTCAAGAAACGAATCAAAAAGTAAAAATGCAATCCCTCAATGTTGCTTTGTAACAGCTAGAGCATTTTCATTGGCTAAAAGCTGGAATTGTTGGAATTTTTGTGATATTTGGTTCACTGTCAGAAAATTTTCAAGGCAATTAGGGTACATTTGTTCTTGGTGTTTAATATTTCTAGTAGTAGAATCCTTAGAGTCTAAGATACAATCTGAGACGCAGTCAAGGAAACACTCCGTCAATTTCTTATAAGAAATTAAAAAATCTAAAATGATTAGTCTTATTTACTGTTTTTTCAAAAAAGCTGATTTAAAAGTTCTCAGTAAAATTGAAGAAAACGAAATATATGTGAGGAAATGAATGAGTATTTTGTATACTTGAAGAAACCTTAGCGAGCAAAATTCGTATTGTTCACTTAGATGAAAATAACTATTGTTTATTTTCGGATGAGAAATGAAATTTCTGCAAAGGACATGGAACATATAATTTAAGGATTAGATACCAAAAGTAGTGGATTCGAAGTGTATTTCATTGTCTCTGATCAGGATTTCTTTAAATCCTGGAATTTTTCTAAACAAATTAAAAGTAAATAAAATTTCGCTCGCATTTAAAACTGGAAAAAGCGACATTTGTAATAATTATAAACCAATTTCAGTACTGCAATTTTAAAAACAATTGAAATAATAATTATTAGTACCAGTAATTTATAACATTTTTTGGAAAATCAAAAATTTTTTTTAATGGGCATATGGTTTTCGTAAATCTAAGGATACTGCAGACGTCATTATCAACACTCAAAAGACCGTTCCTATGAACATGAAATGTTGTTTGGTATCCCTGGATTTATGTAGAGCATATAATACAGTAAATTGGTTCCAAAGCTACTTAAGTGTGTGTAAATAGTATGTACAAATTGACAAACTTTCAAAGGTATTTTGTCTATTAATATAAATAATATGGTTTTCGAGCAGAGTTTTGATTTAAACAAATGTACTCCCGTATTTGTTATGACACTCTGAGGCAAAAAAATATATAGGTAGTGACAGTAGTGGTAATAACCTTAAAACATTACCTGAAAGGTCGAAACGCGGAACCATCTGTATACGCCCTATACATCCCTTTGTTGACACTGGTACTGATGTTTTGTGTTCCAACGGTCAAGTCGAGAGCATTCCTCTGTCGACTCATTTGAGGCTCGGGCGTGAGTTTGAATTCGAAATCTTGTATCTTGGTAGTGCTATTTCGTAGAGAATGAGTATCTTTCATTAAGGACGCTAGGCGTTCCCAGAGAGTGGAAATTGGTATTCTGCCGCAGGCTAAGGTAATGTGCAGCTTCAGAGGATTTGGGGATTCGTAGAGTGTTGAGCAGCGATTGCAGATGTATTTTTTCTGTCCTAGTTTAATAAAATCGTTTATCTAGGGAATGCAATTATGCAATGTGCTTCATCACATCACTGGTATTGCAACGATTTTTATTAGGCAAATAGTGATGGAATGAGCTCATTACGTGACTCATTAATACTAAATTTGGCATATTACTGCACTAGTATAATTAAGTTAATAACTATTATCAATTATGGAGTCAAATACTCATAAACATACTTGTTTAGTGAAGTAGTTTTGATTATTATTTATTTTTTCCGATTACATATAAAATCAGGGTTGTTATGTTTTGAAGGTTTTGATTAACAACAAGTGTTTTCAACAAGTTTAAAACACCATTACTTGTTTTAAATACTTTTTTTTTAAACAGTTTGATTAAAAAAAAGTGTTTTAAACGTGTGTAAAACATCATTATTTGTTTAAAACTGTAAAAAAACATATTTAAAATAAAACTTAAATGTGTTTTTTTTCTAGTTAGTTTAAGAACATACTCTAATAACAAAACAGTGATAATTAACTATAATGTCAGATTAAAAAAAAAATTAAAATATTTAAAACACATGTTTGTTCGAAAAAAGAAAAAACACGCCTTTTTCAATATATATAAAATATACAGATTTAAGTCTCGATGCATTTTTTGACATGCTGTATACTTGCAACTTTAACATGTACATATATTCTAGACGTTATAACAAGGTAGCTATTTGATTTGAACTCACTACTGGAAGCAGTTGACTAGTAGATGCAGTGGCATAGCCAGAGTTGGGAGGAGGGGAGATAAATATTGTTCAACATGGTTGTATGTTGTTAACGGACTTTAACCAAAGGGATTGGGGAAAACAACAAAAAATCAACTTTAAGCGAAATTAGCATAAGTATTTTAGCAAAAAAATTCGACTATATTTAATGAGTCTTCAATTAGTAAGATTTTCATCTAAAAACTTAAAAAAAATATTCGCAGCCGGTAGGATTCGAACCTACGCTCCCAGAGGGAATCTGATTTCGAGTCAGACGCCTTAACCACTCGGCCACGACTGCTATATAAAATGTTGCTGCTTTACACGATATTACTGTCCGGTATACATTTTATTGATTTTTTACATAAAGTTTGTTTTTGTGAACAGTGCCGCCAATGCAAGTCAAAAAGTTATTGTAAATTGAAAAGACATTTCGCAGCAGTAAACATAAATTAGTCATCTAGAAACTAGATTTAAACAAAAGAATGATAATAAAAAAGTCAATCTAGCCCTTTCAGCCAGTGGCGTACATGTATCATATAGAAAGCCCTTTGTCGAAACCTGCAAGTGAGCCTAAAATTTGTCGTCATGTGTATCGTATACATATACATGTGCCTCCATTGTCTTTCTTATGCAGATTTTCAAGCTCTCAACTAACAAATGATTACACGTTTTAACATGCTCTAAAAGTTATCGAGCCTGAGGAAGATGAAACCACGCATCGAAACTTTGCTTATATAATAAAAGACTTATATCGAACGCATTCTGCTAATAATATTAAAATAAATTTTTAAGATGGCTTTAATTAAAGATTAAATTGAACGAATCGGTGTAGCTTTGAATCATAGATTTGTTTTCGGGGTGATTTTTTTAAGTTTTCGGGTTATTTTTGATAATTCTTGTTCGAGTTCTTGGGTATTATGATGAGTAAATTCAAAGTGTACAAAAAGATGGAGTATTTAACCCCTACAGTCTCTTTTTATAGGTAAGTCAAAATGTTGTTTTATTATATTAATTGGCGTGCGCGGTACGAGATGTTTTCTAGTATTTTATTAATTTGTATCTACCGTTAATGATATTTAGGGTTAGTATGATTAGTATGTCGTATGCTTCTTTAGAAAGAAAAATTACATATCTGCTTTTTTTCCTTAAGCTACATATTAATAAACTCCGAGGCAAAACCGAACCTAACAGTTAGCCATAAAAGACACATAAAAACCAGAGATTTGTCAAATTTTGGCACATGATTCGTGGTTTGTTTTCTAGTCATAAAAGCTCCGTCCAAATTAGATTTTTTGGCTCTAAAAGTAGCAATTTTTAATGTAGTTAGGCTATAGCATAATTACTTGGCTAAAAAATATCTTTTATGGGGTAATTAACTTTTTTTTGTAATATTGGATGGCAAAAAACTAGAAATTTTTGTCAATTTTATTGCCATAACGTAACCAGATATATTCTAGTAAGTATTGAAGTTAAATTATAGTAAGAATAGCTATTTAAAATGCCAAAATACAGCATTTTTAATCAAAGAAATCGAGGTCAGAATATGGTCAATGAGTAGGCATTTTTTTCCAAGTGCTAACCAAACATAGTATTTAAGTTTACTTGTAGTATATTAATAGATATATAAGAATGACAGATTTTGACATTTTAAGACAACAAAAATTGAAAGGAAAAAATATGGCTTTTATTATCATATTTTTGTTTCAAAATTGAACTAAAATTGGGTAGTTTTATTTTGCTTATTTTTTTTTATAATATTGCCAAAAAAATGCTATTTTTTGAAATTTACGTTTAAAACCCATAAAACTATACTTAAACCAAACTGAAGATTTATTTAGAAAAACGAAATATAAATTATTTACCATACAAAATGTCTAATAAAAAGTTTAAATATTCCACCACATATTATAGAAAAAGAAAACGCCGACTTGGGGTAATCGTCGTTTAATTTTGTTACGCTGGCTCCTGGATTTTTAATTAGCCATTTCTTAGCGAGTACTAAAGGCAAATCAAGTAGGCATTTTTAGTGGTAAAATTTTAGTAAATATTGCTACATTTTAGCTACATTTAAAAATTATTGCCATTTGATAAATATTTGCTTACAAAGTGGCCAATATTTGCCTAAAAAATTGCCTAAAACTTTTTATGATCCCCCATGATTAAAATTAAAATTAAACTAATTTCCTAGCAGCCATTACTTGACCACTTAAAAAAAAATTGTCTACCTATAAAAACGTATTTTCATGCATGTTTTTTACGTTATGGACTCTTTAATCAATTTTCTTAGTAAAATACATTTCCAAACTAAAAAAAAAAAAATATTTATAAAAAACGAAACTTTTAGTTTCAAGACTTGTTTGTTTTATATGCCTATCTTAGATTCTTTTAACATTAAAAGTTCCTGCGCAAGAGTTTTTTATCCTTACTAACCGTGAAACTTCAATTCAAAATATTTTACAGGATAAGTTATAGTGTATTTCTACGAAAGCATGATTTGTTATCTTTGCATTTCCCCTTGGCTCATAAATTCTTATACTGATTGGTTCTGTTAATACTATTTCTACATAATTTGAAACAATTGATGATTTATCATATAAGTGAAAAAAAAGCAAAAAATGAGGAATTATTGAGCTAAATTTCGGAAAAAAATGTTACTCAAATTTCGGCTAAAAAAGCTTGATTTTAAAGTCGAAAAGTAGTTAATAAATCCAACAATAAATTAAAAAAGAGGGTCGTATAATTGCCAATTGGACATTTTTACCCCATTGTGGCCAAATTATTATTCCCCACTTTAGCCATATTTCCGCCTTTATACTGTAATAGAACTGCACTTTTAGCTAATTAGCCAAGGATATTAGCCAATATCACAGCATTTTAGCCCATATACGATTATATGTGCTACTTAGGAACCGATGTATGTAGATACAAAAGACGCAGGTATACATATCTCTTTATACATATTTGACATAAAAAAATATACAATTCTGCCCGTTGTAACAACAGAATTTAAATTTGATTGGCTGATAAAGGATTATTAAACAAAGAGTTTAAAAAATATTGCTATTACTAATATTATGCTCATGGCCATTGACATCATGTGCCAAGAAGAAAAGAGGTCTGTCATATAACGTTAGAATGTTGCCTTTTGTGGGTTCCGACAAGGACAATAGATATTTTTTTCTTTGCCACACTTACTTGCAGTACATGTTTATTTAGTTTAATCATTATCCCCCTGCTATTTTTTCTATGGTTTTACGCTATTACCCGGCGACACTGTTTGCCTTTTTAAAAGTACAATTTTTCTTGTATTTTGTATTTTTAAACAAGTAGATCTAAGTCACCTTTCTGGCAACACTATCAAATATTCATTTGGTGAACTTATGAAAGTGCCTGATGAACGTCTACTCGAAGTTTAATGGGTATTTGTGGCGTGTGTCTAGTATTTTTTAGGAGGTCTTGCCAAGTACTGTTTTCAGAAAATGGAATATAACTTGTAACTTATATATTATAATTTGTAAAGCTTAATAAGTTCTGTTTTTTTACATAAAATAATAAAGATAAATATATAAAGAAATAATTAGTTCAACATAGTATGGCCGATCTTACCTTGTATGTTTGAAGGAACGAGAAAAACTACTTGCAACATTGCTAAAATATCTTCTGAAAACCACAACTGAAGTTCTTGACCAGCCTCAATCGGCCTCACTACTTGCAGAATTAACTTAGGTTGAACTCCACCTCTAATATTGGGATAAATTCTAGAAAGATTAAAGACAAATAAATTAAAAGTGGGATATAATGTATAACAAAACATAAAACGTCCCTATATTTTATATATTGATGTTGGTTACTAAACATATAATATGAAGATACATTTCATATACTTTTCTAATAATAACAACAATGATAATAATAATAATTATTATTATTAATATTCTTATAGTTATCAATCAAACTTGTAAAAATAAGGCAAATGATTTTCAATTTAACACTAAAAATCCATAAGAAACAATTTTTATTATTATTTTTTAATGACCAAATTCGAAAAAATAGGAATAAGTTTTAAAGTCAATGAATTCACCTTGTTAAAAGCATTAAAAAATAATGTTTAACAAAGTAAAAAACCAAGTGTTATGAGAGCGAACTTTTTACCAACATTCATATAAATATAGGTACAAAGTACAAACGAAATGCCGTATCTGCCAATTTGGCATCCGCCCAGATGTTGTTTGTCAATTCATCAAATACTTCACCAATTCTGTCAAATACCTTAACATTTCAATCCATCCCTTAAATAATGTTGTAGTTCGCAATCATTTGTGCAAGAATTGCGACAACATCGTTCGAATGGTTTTCGAGATACGGGGTGTTAAACTTTGTCCAAATCCAATATAAAATACAAAAAAAAACAAGATGACACTAAAAAAGCCTTTTTAACATAATTTAACGTAATACTTTCTAAAATAAAAATTTATATGAGCAAAGGTAGTGCTTTGTTCTCGACACACAGGGTGTTATACTGTAAACGTTATTCACCCCATACCTAAAGCATTTCCGAATCTATGTTTAATTTTCTTTTCTTTTCTTATTTTATTTATTTTTACATATCCTCAACATTCCCAGCCAACTGTACAAGTTCATTACAGGGACTACTAATAATAATAATATTATAACAAAGTAACAATTAAGAATATAATTAAATAATAATTAAAGAACAAAAAAGTATTAATATTGTCAAAATTTTTTTTGCTAAATAATGTTTTGATAAAAATGTGTTTTTATTTCCTTTTTGAATGGTATTAAAGTTTTTATATTCTATAAATGTATATATAAAACCGGTCAAAATTCGTTTGTTAAATAAATTTCTAAAGCCTTAGCTCTCTTTTTATTTCCCTCGTTAAAGAGAAGTCTTGTAATCGTAAAAAATCACCGGATTGACTTGAAATTTTGGTCAAAAATTAAGGGTCATATGGGGATGACCTTTGGTAAAAATCAAATAGGGCAAAGCAAAATAACGGCCTAGTGAAATGTTAAAAAATTATTACTAAAAAACTGCTTATCCAATTTATCTCAAATTTTGCACAAAAATCAAGTACTGGTAAAATTTTGGTAAGAATTCAAGATGGCGAAACAAAATAGAGGTTTAGAAAATTATTTTAAAATTTAATTTAAAATTTAAAAAATAATTGTGGTATATCGATAAACTAGTAAAACGGAGGTACTAATTCAAGATGGAAGGACAAAATGCTGGCTAAATAAAATATTTGTAATCGTGAAAAAATCACTCTCTCTGGTTTTACATATCTTCACGTTTTAGCGTCTCTAGATGCCAAAAAGTATGTTGTATCAATTTAGTCGGTCCGTCTGTCTGTCAGTTCACGGCATAGCTACTACTTACCTGACTGACTTCAAATTTTAGTTAAAAATTCAGGGTCATATGTGCAAGCATTATGTGTGATACAGAGATAAACTGTTAAAGTTGTGATACGAATTCAAGACTAGCGGAACAAAATGGAGGACAAATAAATTTTTTAAAAAATCAACGTGAAAAAATCTTATTCAATTGATTTTAAATTTTGCAGAAAAATTAAATGTCATTTAGGGATAAACTGGGAATTCAATATGTCGTATCAAAATGGAGGTGCGTGTTAATATAAAAACTACTTATTGAATTTATTTTAAATTATTATCAAGTAGCATATAATCTAACAAAATGGTGACTAATACAATTGTTTTAAGTCAGTATATATGGGTTACTAAATGACTATGTGCTGAACCAAATTGTGTCGCACTTCACTATTCCTAATAAAATGAAAGATTCATAACGAGGGAAGTTCCGGGTAAACGAATTTTACCGATTTTTTATCATAATTTTAAAATAAAACTTATACGCTTACCTATATGAAGGTTGAAATTTTAATTGCACATTGTATGAATGACAATCGTCGGATAGCCTTATAGCTCGAATCCAGTGAACACCTTGACTCCATACTGTTTTGGATTTCTTATCTAAGTCTAAGGTTCCAAAAGAAGTCACGCCTACGGAAACCTGCGTAATAAAAAAAAACGTTTTTATTTGTTTATTTATTGGGATTCGTTAAGTTGTTCTATATAGAGTTCTTAATTATACAGTATTAAGTATTTAGGAAAGTTAACGCAAAATCCTCAAAATTGCTTTTAAATCGGAAATGGGCTTTTTTGGTTTTTGAGTTATTTATAAAAAAATAATATTTTATTTAAATTTTCTTATTTCCGTTTTTTTAAACGTAAACGTAAAGTGTTATAATTATCCAATTTTCATATTATGCTCAAAAATAATATGTACTTAGTTTTCTTTTTTGATTGCTAATAACTGTTTTATTTTTAATCGGTTTGCGAACGCCCCAAACTTAACACCCCCGGATTTTTCCCTTAAAGTACAAAAGGTACTTTAAGGGAAAAATGCTTTCCATAAGATGCTTCACAATATGCAAGATGGAAATGGAAATTAGTATAGAGTGATCGCTCCACAAATGCCTTAAAATGCGATTAATCATTTTATTTATACAATTTTACTTTTTACTAGTTGCTTTTAAACTGTTATTTTTAGTATTTTGTATTTTTTATTTCAAGTGTTCATTAGCTTTAAATTATAAATATTTTATTAAAAAGTTCCCTGAGTTTTTTTTTGACGGAGGAAACCGTATCCGTAGCTGTTTTCTAAAAACACTAAGCCAAGTTCCTCAGAGAGTTGTACTTCACCGACTTATATGATTTTTTTTTTGAAATGATTGTCTTTCAACTCTATTTTTTGTATTGTAAATTTAAACAGGGTGTTTCAAAAAATCGGGTCACTGATTAATCACGATTCTGCTCCAATCGCTTGAAGTAAAAAGCTACATTTTGGCAGACAGGTTGATAGTGGGATGTAGAGGTTTGAGAACAAAATGTTTTTCAAAACTCATATTTCAAGGGAAAGAAATCGCCCCTTAAATATTACTTCATTTTCTATTTAAAAAAGGGTTGGATTTTTGGAAAAACGCTTAAAGTCGTATATTTTATTTAATTATTTTACATATTTGAACATTTCTTAAAAATTCGTACAAGGTGTTTTTAAAAATCGGTTTACTGATTGATCGCAATTCTGTTCAAACCGCTTGTCGTAAAAAGTTGAATTTTGGCATACAGATCTATCATAGGACGTAGAGATTCGATACGAAGGGCTTTTTCACAAATCAAATTTCATTATTTTTTTTTACATATTTTTTAAAAATGTGTACAGGGTGTTCCAAAAAATCGGAAATAATTTATAAACAAAAATCTCCCAAGCCCCTGTTGATAAAAATTGAAAGAAAATGCAACAAAAAACGTGGTTTATAAAGAGGCACTTAAATAAGGCGATTTAAGGACCTCTTTATATCCCTTTCCGTATCGTATCTTAAAAATATCTAAGAATGTAGGTAAATTCCGTACGTTACAAGAAATCTGTAGTGCCAATTTTTTTTCCGTAGCAATATTTTGTATGCAAGGTGGAGTCAGGTCTCAGTTTAGCTTCGATTAGGATTGGTTACAGTGGATTATGTTAGACAATATTAGTTGTTAGTTTAGAGTTTAGACTATCTGAGGCTATAATACGGGCTTTTGGAGCCGGATATTTCCATTAAAACTGATCTCTTAGTTTGATAATATATTCGTATTGTCATCCGAATTACATACGATTGCATAATCTCAAATCGATTAAAATCGACTTCCTAAATTTGTTTACATCCATAGTTAGTGATGGTTACATACAATTGAAGCTAATAAAAGTGTTAATGTATTATAATATATAGGGTGTTCCATTAAAAAAAAACCTGTATAATTAAAAGTATCTTTATAAAATGCACTTTGAGTAATAAGATATCTATCCTAATTAAGGTTTTCTTCTATTAACAATAGCTAACGAAACATCTAAGAATTGCACACCAAATGTGTGTTGTTTAACGTAGAGGTCGTATTTTTTAATGTATTTTTTTTCAAAATGGCGCATAACCTAAGTTTAAGCGACTATATCTATCTAAATGTGAAACATATATTTTTCGTCAAGAAACATAATTTTTTCTCGAATTTTAAATTTTATTTTCATTTGGTTCTATCGTTGTTAAACGTATTCGTAGACACTTTGTATATTTTACGTTAAAATTTACTGAAATATACCCCAATCAAATCTTGCTGATATACAAACTTAAACCTAGGCTTCTCTAATCACAGAAACTTTTCAAAATATAGCCCATTTTCAAAACGGCTTGTAGTATTTTGACGTGCTCATGTTGTCCTTTCTTCAGGAGGTCCAGAACTACAACATATTAAACATTTGACAAATTTTTCTGAAGCCGCTTTTTCCATAAAGTTTAGGCGTGTCTGTCTTAGCCTTTGTTTCTTCCCTTATTTATTTTTTTTGCGATTGTAGTGTAGTAGTACAAAGATTAGAGAGACTAATTTTACAAATGAAATTATTTATGCATTTCATTTTTTTGTGCCAGAAAAGTTACAGACTCCGGGGCCAAACTGGCCCAGTCTGATAAAAAGTCATGTTTCGACTAAGAAAAGTTACAAAATAAAAATTGGGGGTTTCTACAGGAAATTTGCATTATTACCGTATTCAGGAGGCTTTATACACGCAAAAAAATATACTGATTGATCCGTAGGATACATTTTTTTACTGTAACATTGAGGAGGCTTTATAGAAGTCAAAAAAGGTTACCTATTCCATTTTTTTGTCAATTATATTTCTGCAAAGCAAAGAATGAAAAGTAAATAAATAAATAAAGTACAAATTTAGGGTTATACATATATATATATATATATATATATATATATATATATATATATATATATATATATATATATATATATATACATCATATACATATATCACATTTCGACTAATAAAATGTTGAAAAATTAATAAATAAATAAAATAAAAATGGTATTTCCAAAAGATTTTTTTAAATGGGCTGTATAGATTATATTCTGGATATATAACATTTTGCCTAAGAACATATATAACATTTTGTCTCAAGAATAGAAAACAAATACAGAAAATTAAAATTGGGGATTTCCACAGGAACATTTGTACTTTACTCGTACTGTAATCGTAAAAAAATCACCCTCAGATCTTTACGTTTCAGGTATATGTCGAAGAACATGTTTTCTCAATTTCTTCGGTCTGTCTGTCTGCCTGTCGGTCTCTCTGTTCGTCGTAGTTAAAAAACTACTTACCCGATTGATTTAAAATTTTGGTGAAAAATTAAATGTCATATGGGGATGACCTGGTAACATTTTGGTAAAAATCCAATTATGGAGAAACAAAATGTCTGTCTAATGACATGTTAAAAAAATTATTACTAAAGAACCTCTTATCCAATTTACCTCAAATTTTGCATAAAAATTAAGTACTGTGCAGGAATTTATTGGTAAAATTTTGTTACGAATCCAAGATGGCTAAAGAAAATGGCGACTTAATGAAATATTTAAAAATTCTGCTTGAAAAAATTACTTAATGGATTGTTTTTAAATTTGGTGCAATACTAAATTGTGGCCTAGAGGTGAACTGGTATAATTGTGGTACATATTCAAGATGGCGGCGAAACAAAATGGTTGTAATAGTGAAAAAAATCATCCTGTTACATATTTTCACGTTTTAGCGTCCCTAAATGCCAAGTATTATGTTTTATCAATTGCATCGGTCTGTCTGTCTGTTAGTTCGCGCTTACAAACTACTTACTCGATCGCCTGCAAATTTTGGTCAAAAATGAATGATCGTATGGGGATGACTTGGTAATATTTTGGTAAAAATTCAGCATGGCGCAACAAGTAGTGAAACGTTAAAAAAATTATTACTAATAAACTAGTTATCCAATGTATCTAAAATTTTGCACAAAAATGAACTGTTACTTAAAAATGAACTAGTAAAATTTTGGTATGAATCCAAGATACCATAAAAAAATGGCGGTTTGATAAAATATTTAAAAAATCAGTCTCACAAAACTACTTATTAGATTAAATTCAAATTTTTTTGCAAACAATAATTGTGATATTGAGATAAAATTTGTGGTATACGAATTCATTATGGTCAAACAAAACGGCAGCCGAATAAAATGTTTAAAAATCGTAACGTAAAAAAATCATATTCAATCGACTTTAAGTTTTGTAGACAATTAAATGTTATATAGGGCTAAACCGGTACAAATTCAACAAGACGGAACAAAATGGTGATGCGTGTCACTTTAACAACTATTTATTCAATTTATTTTTAATTATGCCCAAATATCAAGTCTGGTATAGGCAATTTTGGTAGGAACCCAAAATCATAGAAAAAACGGCGCCGAATAAAAATATTTGAAAAGATAGTGTATAGTTTTGTGAATATGTTTTGAAAAAAATGTTTTTGTCAATATATATAACTGCTAAAAACAAGGTGAAATGATGAATATATAAAATATGGTATTTCTGCAGAAAGTATGTTTTATTACTACTTCTTACCACACGAACCATTTAAAGGATCCGATTATCATATTTTTTAATAAGGCATACCAGCTTTCTTGAAAATATCTTTAGAACTAAATCATAAAATGTATGGTAAGCTTTTACTTCCATAGAATAATAAATGTTCTTTCTTGTTTCCATGTTTGTAGTCAGCTGATCAGTAATCTTCCACAATCGATTTTAAGCAGTCAGGCTTTTTTTAAAATCGTCGAGGATACACATTTACCATTTTTTAAACAAGTAATTCATTTAATTTTCTTTAGTCGTTAACTAAAATCTCAAATGTATATAAATTTGGAATTAAAGACAGAGACTCCATTCTATTGTTATTATCTTCCGAACTAGACAAGGATCAACTTTCGTTCAACTGAAATTAGTTATCAGGCAACTAAGTAGTTTTATGTCTTCTAAAATCTTCTCTTAATAGCGGAAAATAAGAATTTTTCTGCGAAAATGCATAATTTTCATTTTTCATATTTTAGTATACTTGAAATCAGTTAACTTTCCTTTACTTGCCACTCCAAATATTTTTCTGATCATAAAGATGCCAAAATATTTCTGCAGAAATTATTTCCATATTCCGAGGAAATTCGTTACACTTTACAATACCTGAAATCAATTACATGAAAACTTTGCTTTGTTTGCCACTCCAAATATTTCTCAGAACATAAAAATGCCAAAATATTTTTGGGGAAATTAATTAATTTTTTAAATTCCACATTCAGAAGGCTTTATCGATGTAAAAAAATGTGTTGCGAATGTATTACATTTCAGTGAAGAAAAAAGTTAAAAGTAAATAAATAAATAGATAAAATAAAAATGAGAGTTTCCGTAGAGAAATTTTAAAATTTCCAGCATTCAGGACGCTTTATAGAAGCTAAAAAAATATTTGGTGGATATATAACATTTCAGCTAAATATTTTCAGAAACATTTATCTATTCTTATGTTTAGAAAAATGTGTAGAATGCAAAGCAAAACAAAGTTTCCATGTAACTGGTTTCAGGTATTCTAAAGCGTCGAAAATTGAAATAAAGTACTTCCGCAGGAAAATTTTTATTTCTCGTTGTTAAGGGGGTTTTTAGAAGGCAAGGAAAATAACCCATTTTAGGTGAACGAAAGTTGCCCCGAATCAAATTTAAAGTAAACCTATTAAGATGCTAAAATCAAAGAAAATATTGTTTGCATAAATTGAGAAAGACTAAAAAAAAAACCCACCTCTAGTGTACCATACGATCAAGAAAATGTATTACCTATTTTGATGCATTAACTTACTTTCAAGATTATTTCAGTTAATTATTGTAGCTGCATTAAAGTATAATTTATTACAGATTTACAGGTCCCTACGGACATACGCACATATTTTAATCCCTAACCTTTAAAAGAAATAAACGAAATTGTTTTCGGTTAAAGAAGTATTATTTAGTTGTAGGAATAATTATTTAGTATTTCAAAAGAAATAAAATAAAATTTTAAGTGTCGACTTACCTGTTGCACATCAATTTTTCCCAGTAACATCCATGGTTCAATCTGCACCGACATGGCACCTTGCGGAATTGGACCACTAGCTGTAACTCTGCCTGGAATTAACAATTCCGTATAATCTGTAGAACTCGAAGAATTTGAATTATTTCCTATAAATCCAGAATCATTGTTTGCTATTATTTTAGGAGATAGTGGCATCAAATGAGGTATCCAATCATTGGCAGTCTCGAGAGTATCTGTTAAAGCTGATTGAGGAATCGAAAAAAGGTCACTAGTCGCGGATTGATGCTGAATTTCCATTTTCAGCAGCATATAAAACGCGAAAAATAAAATTCTCTTAAAGAAAAATCGACCAAATTTTCCGAAATTTCGAACTTCTCAGCACTCGTGAACAATTTTTTCGCCTTTGAGTGTGAGCGAATAAAAAAAAAGATAAATTATAGCTGGTAAATCTCTGTACCGATTTCCCGTATGGTGTCCGTTTTCACCACAAAACTTTTGAAAAACAGCTTTTTGACAAGTACCCTGCTTGTTTGACAAGGTGTTTCCGGGGTGATTGCTAGTAATTGTTTGGTGGTTTTGAGATGAGGCTACTGGGAGTGTCGCGGTTTTTGGGAGGTGGTAAATAATTCCGTCCCCTGATGCAGCATCAGCAGGATGGGGATGACGCCTGTTGACACCCCGTATATCGCGTAGTCCTGCTACATTAGATTGTGGCCGCGGGTTGCTTTGATGGACTATGTCTGATTTGGGGACAGAGCCGAAGTTAGGTGTTATTTCAAACTGATTGTTAGATGACATTTTATTAATTGGTGTAATTTTTGATTAAACTCTATGCTGAAACTCTTAAAAGTTGAAATTTTTTTGCATATATATATATATATATATATATATATATATATATATATATATATATATATATATATATATATATATATATATATATATATATATATATATATATATATATATATATATATATATATATATATATATATATATATATATATATATATATATATATATATATATATATATATATATATATATATATATATATAATTTTACAGAATAGAAAATAAAACACTTAATATAAAAAGATGCAAATTTACGTTAAGCTTTCTAATTGTCTTTCAGTATTAGGAATATTTAAGTCTATGAATTTTTTTGTTTTTCAAAAAACTCACTTTAACCACATTATGCACGAGAAAATAAAATTACTTTTTTTTTACTTTAACTTCAATTAGTTTTTTTTACTACTTAATTTTATTTTAGATTTCACAAGTAAAAGCAATTATACATTACAAGTATAATGAATGCGTTCAGTTCTTTATAATATATAAATATTGCAATATTTTTTAAGATAAATAAATAGAAATATAATGAAATATAAAAACAGTATTTAAAAGTCTATTGCACATTTACATGTGCAAGTTTTTACAATATAATATTTTTACTAGATCTAAAGATCCGTTTCTCTCATTTCATGAAGAATTTTTTGCCATATGTACATGAAAAGGGATATTTGTCGAGATTATAAAAGCGTAGTAAGAACTAATGAGCGTTATGAACCAAAATGGAGTCACCAAAAGAGCAGAGCAGTATAAATAAATAAATAAATCTGGATCCGCACATAATAATTTAGTACTAGTCTACAGATGCAAATGATTATTCGAATATTTAGGCCAAATAATGTCATCAAGACAATTAAGAAATCATGCATGGTCTTTAGACCGAAATTGGAATTACTTTCCGACGTTTCGCCTGCAATTGCACAAGGCATCTTCAGGGATGTTCACTGCACAAGATCAAAACACTGAAGGTGTTGTCCCATCATTGTGTCTTGTCGAAACAATAGGAAAATTCTAAAATTACTAAAAGCGGCATTTTAATGACGCTGTCAATCATCATTAAGAAGCCTAAAAGGTTTACTTACTGCCTAGGCAGTAAAAAGTGTATTTGCAACCACGTATGTAAATTAGACATTTCTGGCAGTTTAAAAGAAACATATTTCTGACTTTGGAATTTATCCAGATGAAAAGTGACATTTACCTTCACTTTCCATCCAGGTAATGAATAACGAAGGGGTTTCAATTTTATTCGATTATTTAATTTTTTCCAAACTCTCCGCGGCTTCTCTCGATTGAGGAGGAGTACAAACGATTTCTTTTGAATCGCTCATTGTCTTTGGAAACACTTTTTTATGACAATCTATCAAAAATGCAACTAATTTAAGTTTGTATGCTTGGCTTGTCTAGTACCATAGTAACCATTGTCAAAATGTCAATTCGACTTTTTATTCGTTGATGGTGCATGGCGAAGCTTGTGGTTATACAGGAGTCTTACTTTGTTAATTTCTCATATAGTTATATTTGTTACAAAAAACGTCATTTGCATTTAAAAGTTATGGTTGTAAATGAAATAGTATACAAATTTCGGTGAAAAGGATTAATTCCTGTCACTTTCCACCTAGGTCTGTAATATACTATTTTTTGCTGCCTGTAAACATTACACACTTTCGTTGCTACGTAACGTTCCTTCAGGTAACAATATAAATCAAAATGAAATAAAAATTGAGAATACGTAAACGCAAATGATTATTATTATATATAGAGGTTTACATAGAACGGAAACTTTCACGGCTTTGGTCAATTAAGAAATCATGGTTCTTGGTATTAGACCGTATCAAATTGGAATTACTATCCGACGTTTCGCCTTTGATTGCAAGAGACATCTTCAGGGATCTTTACTCCACGAAATCTGAACAGTGAATGAGCTCTGAGGGATTCAGGCGGACTTGTATGCCCGACTTGTGCTCGCCGAACCGTGACAGATGATGATGAAGATGCCTCGTGCAATCGAAGGCGAAACGTCGGATAATAATTCCAATTTGACACGGTTCAATCTGAAGAACCATATTTTTTTAAGAGGTTTTCATATAAAAATAATACAATACAATTTTATCTTCTCCGGAAACTTTTAATGTCATTCGGAGAAAAAATTATATAGGTATTTCACACGGTCGAAAAGCAGATTCAAAGTCTTCGCTGGTTTCCTAACCTCGTTTACTAAAAATAGTGAAACAAATAATATTAATCCAAAAAAATCGGTACTTTACCCGAAATTTCCCTTGCTATGAAAATTTTCTTTTATTAGGAATAGTGAATCATGACCCTATTTAGTTCCATACAGTCATTATGTCACACATTTAAATGAATTTAAATTTAAATTATATTGCTTTCAGTTTTTTTAGATAAAAAGAAAGAATTCAGAAGAGAATTTCTGGTTAAGTTCTGGTTTTAACCAACTACCATCAAATTCCCTGATAACAAATCTTTCCTTTTGTCTAGAAAACTTGAAGATAACACAATTTATATATGTAACTACTAATGCCTATTATGCCAAACTAAATAGGATCATAGTTTACTATTTCTAATAAAAGGAAAGAATAATAACAAGGTAAGATCCAGGGAAAGGAAATATACCCATTTTTTATATTGTTTTTCTTTATAATGAATTTGTACAAACATTTTACCAGTTTATCCCTATATCACGTCTAATTTGTGTGCAAGATTTGAACTCAAATGAATAAGAAGGTTTTTTTACGCTGTTTTTTAAACATTTTATTTGGACCATTTTGATCCGCCGTATTGAATTCGTACCAAAATGTTACCGGTTCTATAACACATTTAAGTTTTCTGCTATATTTCAAATCAATTAAAGAAAAAGTTCTTCATACTGATTTATTAGGCCGCCATGTTGTTTTTTGCCATCTTCGATTCGAACCACAATATTGTCAATTCATTCCTTGATTTTTGTACAGCGTTGCGTTCAAATAATGAAATAACCATAGTTTGTCAGTAATAATTTTTTATCATTTTACTAGGCCGCCATTTTGTTCCGCCATGTTGGATTTCTACCAAAATGTTCCATATCGACCCGTTATAACCCTTAATTTTTAACCAAAATTTAAAGTGAATAGGGTAAGTAACTTTAAGCTATTCCACGAACAGACCGACGGAAATAAGAAAACATGTTTTTTGGCATCTAGAAAACCTTTCGCCTCTTACGAGGGAATTAAAAAAGGTCTTCAGTAATTACTAAACAATACAATATAAGGTAAAAATTCAATCTCTTAATACACCTAGAAAATAAAAATATATCAAAAGATAATAATAATCCAAATATTTTAAGCCGACTCTGTTTATTTTAGCAAGTGCACTTTGCCGATCAGGTTGCAGAACAAACTTGCCGCTCAATTCGCTCCGCCTCCACCCTTAATGCGGAATTAATTCGGGGGCGAACACTTGCTTTGGGGTTGCAGGACCGCAGGGTGGAGCCGATCGGTTTACGGATTATCTTCGCTTTGATTGTTTCATTAACCTCTATTTTGTCAAATTGATATCATGAGGGTTTTATTGTAGGATCATTTACTGTTTCTTAAAAAACTGTGATTTTCGTGGTCAAGGGCAACAATTCTCAAAGTATGAAATCTGCAACCTTTTAAAGCAACTGTAGTCGATTTCTGTTGTGAGATTTAAAAAATTTTAAAATTAAGTTTAGAAAATGTACAATATACAAAAAGTACATGTTGACATAAATCATTCAAGTTAAATGAGATTTAATTAACTTAAAATAATAATAATAATATATATAGATTTAGCAGCTACTCCACTGCACCCAGAGAAAAATTGTAGTAGTCGACGGGTGCTCATTTTTAACCAACTAAGAACTTTATATAAATATCAAACATGAAATGAAATATAATCACAATAATTGAGATCAAAAACCAAATAATAAAGGTTGGTATAAATAATTTTTTCTTAATATTTTATTTAGTACCTGTTTATTCATGTATAATATTTTTAACGTTATATAACATTCTTGTTAAACTGTGTGCCTAATATTAAACCTGAATTTTTACTGCTATCAACAAATTGCATCCGGGTATCTTTAACACTATATTAAGAAGATTTCTCAGGAAGCCTGTATTGTTCTCAGTTCACTTATTAAGATGATCATTATGTGGCAAATAACCTAACAATCTTGCGTATACAGACGAAAGCTTTTACGGCTTTGGCTAATGAAGAAATTTTAATTCTTGAGATTAGAAAAGAAGAATTAGCTTCCGACATTTCGCTTTCGATTGCACGAGAAATCTGAACTCATCGAAGGACATCAGAACACCAAATGACCTGGGACAAATTCGGCAGACTTTTATACCCAACTGTATTTTTTGAATATTTAATAGACTAATTTTTTGTTTGTATAATTCTGGGACCTCAGGAGTGTCTGTAAGAACTTCTGTACTACATGTGGTAGGGAATATCTTCATGGATGTCTTTGAGCATAATACTTTCACATCTTCTGTACTAAAACATTGGTTCACATATGTCAATGATAATTTTATCTTTTAGTCTAATTATCAAGAAAATTTCTTCATATTTAGATTATCTATTATCTATATCTATATCTATAGATATTATTATATTCACAATGAAAATTTAATCAAATGGAACGATTACTTTTCTAGGTATTTCTAGTTCAAAGAAAGTAGAATGGTACATTAGGACATTTCAGTATATTGGAAATCAAAAATTAACGCAAAAAATAGATACCTACTTTCGATTTATGATCAAGATAAACCGAGAATGAAACACAAAAACTTATTGAAGCTCTAAGAAGGAATGACTGACGCACGGAAGTAGGCTTTAAGATATCATAGTTGTAACTCGGCGAAAAATGGAGTCAGCGTTATATAGTTTTGTTCTTTCCTTTACGTAGCATAACGTATCAGTGCCGGCCCAGTTCTGTGAACTATTTATCAAAAATTTGTATAAAAGAAAAAAAAGCAACTTCAAAACAATGCACTAAAAATGAAAAATAATATTTACTTTTATCTGGAAAATTTTACTCGGTAAAGCCGGCGTCAAACCTATTCTTAATTACGTAATACCAAAAAATTATATTTATGTACTGCGTGTTTTGATGTCTAATACCACGAGATGAAATAAAATAATATTTTTCACTTTTTAGTGCATTGTTTTGAAGTCGGTTTAATTTTTTTTATAAAATATTTTATTTCACTCTTTTTAGTTTAGTTTATTCGAGTATTACTGTAAAAGTCAAGTTTCACAAATAGCCATTAGATCCTGCATATTATGTAACATTATTGTATAATAACATGTCTTTATAAAATGGTGGTGGTTTATATTGATCAATATAACAATTTAAGTCATTTCGCAGTTTTTAATATTTTTCCAATATGCTTGCTATAAGACTACACCGATAACATCCTGAATATCCCTCATCCAAATTCGTCAATACCATCGCTGAGTAATTAATGTACAGGGATTTTCCTTATAATTTGCCACTTCTCTAAATCTTTTATTTCAAAAGATACAAAAAAGTGGTTAATACGAAAGTTGTAGGATTTCATCTGAAGATTTACATAGCGCTAAAATCAAAAACAAATGACTATCGGAAAATATAGAAATCACCATGACTTTGTTATTTTAAATGGAACACTCTGTATATTTTTAAATTTTTAGATGCGCCTCATTGTCGTCTTTTCAGAAATATATAACCTGTCTATATTTAGAACAGTAGTTTTTGATCTATTCACCTTCAAAGCAACACATTATGAGGTGCTTAACTTAATTTATTGGATCTAGATAGCCGTGAGTCGCCGTGGATGCAATTCGGCCATTATGATTCGTGAATCACTCTAGACATGAAATGTCAAATGAAACTAAAATTACCTATTCTTTTTATTTATTTTTACGTTAATTTTATATATTTATAGCAAATTAAATATTAAAAGTTATAAAAAACAACTAGTTTATTCTGATATAATATATTATATGTAATTAACAAACAATAAATACAAATGCTAGTGAATAAACAAAGATAACAATAACATTTATAAAATCTGTATTATTTGCATGGCCACCGCCATTGTTTAAGGAATTTTGGAACACGTGTCCCATTCTATTAATAGTATTGCTAACAACAAAGAAGGGATATTCGATATTTAAAATTACTTTTTCTTGCTCGATTTTTTGCCATAATTCTTGTAAATTATCAGTCCTTTTAAAGTAGATTTTATCTTTCAAGTATCCCCACAAAAAATTATCTGGGGGTGTGAGGTCGGGGCTATTGGCCGGCCACCGGATTGGGGCTTGCCTTCCGATCCATAAACCATAGCGATTATTTAAAAATTTGGTAATCGGTTGGACATTGTGAGGCGGTGCGCCATCTTGGTGTCAAATTAATCTAATGTACTGATGAAAGGGAAGTGTCTCTAGCGGTCCAACATACGTCCCGGGCAGCGTATTTGTCATAGAACGCTACCTAATCTATCTCAGAATCTGAAAAAAAATGGTCAAATAAGTTCTAATCCAGAAATTTCTTGGATTTATGTGTACTATTAATGTATTATTCTATCTCAGAATCTGAAAAAAAATGGTCAAATAAGTTCTAATCCAGAAATTTCTTGGATTTATGTGTACTATTAATGTATTATATTTGTTCTCGTTGATGATTAGTTTATATTTTCGTTATCGTTGTTGAGATTCTATTCAATACATAACAGAAAATAATATAAATTTGGCTGTAAATGTTAAATATATTATTCAAATCACAGATATAAAAAAATGTGTTTTGCCAAACATAGAAATTCCCCATATATGTTTGGACGTCAATGGTTTTCTCAAGTTAATGTACATAAACTATAAAACGCTAGTAAAACAGCTTTTTAAAAGCAAATATATTTTTTTTATTTCGAATACCATTAATATTTAAAAAAAAAAACATACAAAAATAAAACATATTTGGTATCTTCCACCCATCTTTTAATTTAATTTTGATCTTAAAAACTTGTTTCACACTCTTAGGGTAATTCTTAGGAAATAAAGAATTGCTTTAAATTTGCCATGTTTTACCGTTTTCTAGAAAAGTTGGTCATTATGGAAATAAAAAGTTATTGTATTTTTAGGGATTCTTTTATTCGCAATAGTTATCACTTGCAGTAGAAAAAAATGTATATACGAAGAGAGTGAAGAGACAAGTATAACATTTTTCACTACCATCTTTCACTTTTCGGGGCAGCTTCATATGGCAAAGGTCACCCTGTATGGTGGTAAAAAATGCATTCTATTAAAAAAAATCAAATAAATTTGTGTATCTCAACGTTTGTTAAAAAAATAAAGCCCTTTAATTTTCTTGTTTGTTTTCAGGAGACTGTTACATTCTCCTGGAGCTAACCTGTATAATGAAAAAAATGTTTTATGTTCAAAATGAAATTTGACGTGATTTTACCGATTTTTTAGGAACTAATTGCTATTACAATACATTTGTTGTTATTTTTTAGAGGATGCCTCGTTTCTTTAGAAAAGTATGTTATTGTTTTTATTGTATAATTGTGTATATAATATTAAAAAAAATCAAGTAACTACGATTATGACTTCTGTAATTTTTCTTGTCAAAATCTCAATTTCTGTTTTCAATTTAACTGAAATCAGTTAAAATGCGCGTTCCCAAAATATGAATTTTTTACATTTTTATACTCCTTAGAACGATCTATAGCCATGTCACTCAAGATCTAATCCCCGGAAGACATTGGCCTAGACTTATTTGGGTCAAATTTGAAAAAATCGGTTTGCATTATCAAACTATCGCGCGTGCCATTTTTTTTGCACACACATCCCAACAGACATATGTCCATATATAGGGCGCTTGTACAACCTATATACATGCTATTTCATGCCATAACTTTCTTGTTAGTACCGTTTGATTATTATTTATTGAAAAGTGTGATAGAGTGATGATTTCTAAAAAAAAAAGATGTACTACATTTAATTCGATTCAACAAACCGCTTTTGAAATATTTGCGTTTTAATATTTTATTACAAGTCAAAAAATAGTTAAACACTAAAACGGAAATAACATTATTTCATAGCGAATAATGACTTTATCATGAACGAGTAATGAAAAACGCCACTTCAACAATTGGGTAAAATGTCCACCGTTTACTTCTATGTATTTTCTTAATCTCTTTACCAAATAGCGCCTTACTTGGAATAAAGTCCTCTGTTTATTCCTGATAACATTGGTGGCATCTTAAATTTTTCCCATAGTTGCTTCGGTGTCTGGATTTTATCTGTAGATTTAATATAACCCCAAAAGAATAGATCTAATGGATTAAGATCGAGGCTACACGGCGGCCATGGAAATTCACTGCCACGACCAAACCATATGTGAGACAACCATTCATCTAAAGAATTGCCAACCGCAACTGAATAACGCGGTGGAGCACCATCATGCATATAGCACATGTTTTGTCGTAAATTTAAAGGAACATCATCGAGTAGATTCGGCAAATAATTTTGTAGAACCTGCAAGTACTAGTTACCATTTAGGCTTGCGTGGCAGCTCAAAAGGTCCAATAATAAAATCAGCAATAATGCCACACCAAATATTGATACAAAATTCCTGCTCAAAATTCCGTTCTTTGGTTAAGTGTGGATTTCCCAGTTCCCACATGGTTATTTCGCCATTTAAATACACCTCGTCCGGTGAAGCTCGCCTCGTCCGTATTGATAAACGTTAGATCCTGATGATGAAGCAAACATCGAGAAATGAGTAGCATTCGCCAAACGCTTTGTCTTTTTCACCTACACGCACTAAAATGTGTTTGTTCTACAGATATAACTTTAGGCAACATGACTCTGAGGACGAAAATACCCTGTTTCGCCTAGTCGACCTATAATCTTTGATAAATGTGTCGATCCATTTGCCTTCTATTTGAATATTGTTGTTGGTAGCGTCTTGCTACCGCACGACCGAAATTTCTTGAGCATAAATACAAATCATATCTCTCATTTCACTATTGAAATATTCATTATGCCTAGGCATAATTAATATTTTATGACGATTTAGATTAACGTTAAAAGACCTTTTGTTCAAATTAATGAATGTCAACACTAATATATGTCATGTATCCATAACTATGTTCATTTCTTAACCATGTTGTGTCCTTGATGATGTGCTTTCGGTAGTTTCTGGCTGCTATGACTTTGTCCTGGATGGCAAGCAGCAGGAAGCCTTCTATTTCGGGGAACAGCTGTCCTTCTTGTAGCTACGTATATGAAAGCTTTTTATGTATGTGGTCTTGCTTTATGTGGTATCTGTGTCTTCCGCTAAGTATTTTTTCAGACCAAGTGTTCATCTTTTCTAGTCGTGATTGGATGTGACTGTATGCGTCTGCTGCGTGGCTCGTTTGAGACAGGTTGAGCGGTGTATAATTCTTGTTTGCCTTCTCTATTGGGTGTGCAGGTTAGTTTGTTTGTTGTGGAAGAATTTTCTGAGTTCGTAAGTTTGTTTTTTATTTAGCGATTGTATATCTATAAATCCCCTCCCTCCTTCTTTTCTCTCGATGGTGAGTCTTTTATTGCATGCGTTGGGATGTAAATAAATAAATAAATAAATAAATAAATGCTTTATTGTCAAAAAAATTTTACAATTTTGTGGACAAAGCTGTTGTAAAAAAAAATAGTTTACAAACATCAAAATTAGCAAACAAAACAAAACAAAAACACATCATAAATATTATAGAAAAATAATATTTAAATCAAGAATTTAGAATATTAATATAATAGAATCCTAAAAGAAGTACATTAGAAATGTACTTTGTCAGTCGTACTATGTTATAAACATTTTCATAAATATAATGTAAAAAAAATAAAAAAGCAAAGTAAAAAATAAAAAATAAAAAAGTACGAAACAATTAAAAAAATACATATACAAAATTCGGTAAAAATGGTTGGTAATGGCAACTATCACACTAGGGGTTCATAAGGATAAATTTATGTGTTGTAAAACTCGTTCACGGTGTAGAAGGCGCTTTCCAGTAAGAATGACATCAAAGCAATGCGAAATGAATTAAGAGATATTATTGATTTGATGTTAAATGGCAGGTGATTATGCATTTTTTTTGCATTGTAGATTACTGTTCTCTTAATTAACTCTGAGTGTGGGGTTGGAAGATAGAGATCGTGCTCAGTGTTTCTGAGAGGGTAGTTGTGAGAAGGTTTCTCTAATAGAGCAGGTGCATGCTTACGAATTAAGCAAACCGATTCCAAAATGAATAAGCAAGGAAGGGTTAGTATTTTATATCTTTTAAAGAAATCTCGGCAGTGAGTTCTACTGTTAAGTCTCAGTAGGTAACGAACAGCTCTTTTTTCTAGTATAAAAATTCGATCAAATTGAGTCGCACAACATGTACCCCAGAATGGAATAGCATATCTGAGGTGCGACTCAACAAGAGCAAAATAAACAGTTCTAGAGGTAGAAAAGCTAAGCTCCTCGGAAACAGATCTTAACGCAAAGCAAGCAGGACCCAACTTCCTTGATAAAGCGTCGATATGTGGATCCCATTTTAAAGAATCATCTACAAGAAGCCCTAGAAATTTTACAGAGTTTACGACATCAATAGTGGTGCCATTAAGGTCAAAAGGTTGCAGCGTGTTTTTATAAGACAAGACTTTCGTTTTAGAGATGTTCAAACATAGGAGATTAGAATCGCACCAGGATTTAATGGTGATTAGGTCATTAGATACAATCCTATGTAGGTCCGTGACATCTGGGTGGCTCCAGGTAAAGCTGGTATCGTCCGCAAAGAGACATATTTTTCCACTAATGTTTAAATTAGCCATGTCATTTATGAACAGAAGAAACAAGATAGGGCCTAGTACCGAGCCTTGAGGCACTCCATATTCCATTGGCCTACAAGAAGACATCCTGTTGTCAACTTTCACAACTTGATTTCTGTTGCTAAGATATGACTTAAACCAATAGAGAGGAGCCCCTCTAAATCCATGGTACTGCAGCTTGTTAGTTAATATATTATGATTCACTCAATCGAAAGCTTTGGAAAAATCACAGAAAATTGTTGCCGTAGCGTGATGGTTGTTTAGGCTGGAGTAAACTCTATTAAGAAGGGAAAACATGGCATCGCTTGTGCATTTGTTACTTAAAAATCCAAATTGATGTTTTGTAAGTATTTCATATCTAGATAGAAATGATAAAAGCCTTTTTTAACCAGTCTTTCGATGATCTTAGATAGCGTAGGGAGAAGTGCAATTGGGCGATAGTTCGAAGCTTCTTCTGAAACACCTCCTTTGTGAAGAGGTATGATTATTGCAGTTTTAAGGCAGCTTGGAAAAGTACCATTATGGAAAGACATATTTATCAAACCAGTCAGATGCTCTAGAGTGAACTCCGGCAGACTTGAATACATTTTTAAAGTAAGCCCATCAATTCCCGAGGAAGATTTATTTTTGATATCATTAATTGTACTGCGAAGTTCTGATAAAACTACTGGTGAAAAGAAGAAACTGTGCAGGTTTACCCTATGATTAGAGAGATATGAAATTGGGTCATTAGATTGAGATACGGATTTAGTCAAATCTTTGGCTACATTTACAAAATAATTGTTTAGGTCCTCAGGAGATAAGGATAGTGTTGGATAAAGGAGTTTTGTTTCTTAAATCATTTACGATAGACCAGGTTTCTTTAGCTACATTTTTGGCGTTAGAAAGTCTATTATTGTAATAAATATCTTTGGCGGCTTTAATAGTCTTATGATAAATTTTTCTGTATGATTTTACATAATTATGAAAAAAGACACTGTCCGAAAATTTCTTTAAATGAGATAGTGACCGCATGTTCTTAGAAGATATACGTAAACCTTTAGTGGACCAGGGTTTACTTCTTTTATTTTTGATAGGCCTAAGAGGAAAAGATTCAGAAGCTATATTAGTTAGAGTTTTTATAAAACGAGAAAATTCAGTGTCGACATCATAAGTGTGAGAGTCCCAGTCAGTTATTTGACATAGGTGTTTGAAATTAATGAAATTTCTAACCGAAAAAATACGGCCTACTTGTCTAGAGGAATTTTTGGCTTTGGATGTAATTGAAAATTTTGTGAAAATTGCTTCATGATCGGAGAAACCTGGACTAAAGACATTACATTCGACGGAGCTAGGATCGAAAGAAGACACAACGTAATCTATAGTACTGGCACTTGTCTTAGTAATTCTGGTTGGTGAGTTGACGTGCATGGCAATTCCTAATGACTCAAAGAAGGACTGAAGACATTCCTGAGCAGCACACACACTGGAAAAGTCAATATTGAAATCGCCACATAACATTAATTTGCTTTTTACAGGAAGGGACTCGAGCAAACTTAGAAGGTTATGGCAGAATAATTGCACATCAGCATCAGGTGTTCTATAAATACAAATAATATAAAGGTCATAAGTATTGTGATAAACGATAGAAAATTCAAATATTTTTTCAGATAATAAATGATTATACTTTGATATTTCGGAAAAATCGTTGTTTAAAGACATTATCATGGTGCCTCCATGAGTTAAATTAGTTCTATTAAATCTGGCAATTGTGGTATAGTTTTTAATAAAAACAGGTTGATTGATATTTAGCCAGTGCTCAGTGATGGCAATGACTTCTGGAAAATTTAGCTCTTCTAACAAAAGATATAATTCGTCTGTTTTATGTCTTAAGGACTGAATATTAAGAAAAAAAAGATTAAAATTACTATTGGTCAATTTTCTAGAGGGTGCTAGATCCTCTTTTCGCGTCATATTGACTAAAAATTTTTACTTTTTGATGGTGAACCACTAGAATAATATTTACCAGTACTTTCACGAATTTTTTGGAGCCGTAAAATTTTTTCCGAGGAGTAGAAAGATCTATACGCTGCAAGGTCTGAGTCCACTTCAGATGAACCAATCCCATAGGCATCGTTGAAGCGATAATACAACTTGCGCAGGGAGTCCTTGTCACTGGGAAGGCCTTCTGAAGCTAGCAATAATTTAATGCTAGTATTTGTATGCCCCTCAAAACACACACTAGATGGCTGGTCGTGTAGATAAGCAAGAAATAGCCTTAAGGTCTTTAGTAAGGAAGGATCCCTTAATCTGGCTAATATATAGCGACCATTTGCTTTATCCGAATCTTGGGACAGCCGCACTCTTGGTGGAGTCATTGGATCAAACTGCAAAAAATCATCTTTCCTTGCAGTTTTCTCCATGCTTAATTTAGAACCCTCCAGTGCCAATGACCTACAAGCTGCTATGGCCTCCCTGTCAGAGCCAATCATGACTGACTTATCCTCCTCAGGCACAAATGTCACTGGTGATTCCAATAATTGAGGCTTTGGTGGAGACAGCCCCCGGCTCTTTGGGATATCTATATTGACATCTTGATGACTAGAAGATGAGACATTATGGGCTGTGGAAGTGGGCGGCGTTTGGATAAGGGTTGGTGAAACTGAATCATTGGGAGGATCAATTATGGTACCAGGTGGCCACAGACTAGCGTTCTTAATCTGAATTAAGTGATCTTTATTTTGCACCCCAATTTTAAAATCGGAGCGCAAAGTGTCTGCATTCTTAAGCATAGGAAAACAACGCACAAAATTCGTGGTTCCTAATTTTTCTTTGATGTAGTGTACAAGCTGATTTGATTTATACGTGGACGGAATTAAGGATACCACTACATAATGCCATTTCTCTATAATGGGTGTTTTGTTGGGCTGGAGGGAAACAGCTTTTTTTGGAGACCTATTGACAGGCATTTGGACATCTCTTGTATCGGTTTGGGTTGATATTGCGGTGGTGTATATCTTCTTTATTGATTGTTGTTTAGGCTTATCAGCAAGCTTCTCCAGGGTAAGTGCCATTTGTTTTACACTATGCCTCAGCTCAGCCATCTCTTTAGTCAACTGCTCCTTCGATGAATCATGCACCTGGACTTTGACAGATTCATTTTGAGATTCCATTAAAATAGATGATAGATTGAAAGTATCCTGCCTAATTTCTTTAATGGATTTAAATAAGGATTCTTGTATACTGTCAGATATTCCAGAATGGAGGCTGTGAATATCCTCAATTTTTTCTAGCAGTATCTTCCATTTGGAGTCATGATTGAGTAAGATGTCGTAAATTTCGCCAATGATCGGAAGGATGTCGTTGTTTTTCTTTAAGCAGGAACCCAGGGCTTCGAGATATTCTGAAGAGATTTGAGTCTTTTGGAGATCTGATATTTTATCATGCAAATATTTCAGAGTTGGAGAGTCGCAAACAGTGCAAAAAAATCTTATGTTGTTGAATTTTTGTTTGTAGAGCACTTTTGTCGTGGATTTATCCAGTCCTGTACAGACCATACAAAAATCTCTTCGGCACTCCCCACTACAGCGAATTCTGTAACAGTCTTTTTCCGAAACGATTTTTTGGCAAGAATCGCACTTAAATTCAGCCATTTTATAAATAACTTCCTGTGTTTAGTGAATATGAAGTGTATTATAATGTTAATGCTTTCTATGTCTGTGTGTGACCATTTAATGATACCAAACGAATACGTAAGAAGTGAATTTGTTAAATACTTTCGTTAAATTTCTGAAGTTCCGTTTTGTTTTTAGTAGTTTTGTGAGTCTGGTTTTAAAGTCTTGAGCTTTGATTTGATATGAGTGTGGGTAATTTTGGTGCTTTGATGGAAGCCTAGGTATCTGTATATTTCTTCTTTGAGCATGGTATCTATGGTTTCATTGTTGATTGTTTCCGTCGTAGGGTGGTCTTTCCATTGTCCCTTGTTGATATGAAGTAGCTTGCATTTACTTATACCAAATTCCATGTTGATGTCCAGGGTAAACGTTTCTGTGATTTTAAGGAGGTCCTTTAGCTGTGCTTGTGTGCTTGCGTGTAATTTTATGTCAACCCTGTACAAGAGATGTTTTATTTTGTGTAGGTTATTTTTTTGGTGTTTAATTTGGAATCCGAAGTTTGTGTTATTCGGTGTGTTTGGGAGTGGATTGAGACGGAGGCAGAACCACAAAGCGCTGAGTGAATCTCCCTGGAATATACCTCGTCTGATGTAGATCTCTTCTGTTTCGATGTGTTCTTTTTGTATTCTCAGGTTGATTTTAGTTTTCCACGTACTCATGATTTGCGTAAGAAATTGCCTGATATTTTTATTCACTTTATATAATTCTAGCACTCTGGTTAGCCAACTGTGGGGTATCGAATTAAAGGCTTTTTTATAATATATGTAACCAGTATTAAGGTTTCTATATTTTTTCCTGGTTTGTTCCATAATGACGCTGTCTATAATTAGCTGCCCTTTGCATCCTCGGCTGTTTTTCCTGCACCCTTTTTGCTCTTCCGCTAGAATGTTTTTGTGTGCTAGATGTTGTTCTATTCTCCTGGTAGTTGTGGCTGTGACGATCTTATATAGGGTAGGAAGGTAATTGTCGGTAATTTGACGGGTCCTTATTATCTGAGTTTTTGGTTTTAAGGTATGCTATTCGCTGGGTGAGAAAACTGGGGAGGTGTGCTAGATTTTAAAATAATTTCATTAATTTAGCTTTGGTGAGAGCTTCATGTGTGGAGGTAAACTGTTTGTACCAGAAGTTATGAATGTTATCTATTGCAGGACATCTCCAGTTATGCGTGTATTTGATTGTTCCTGCAACTTCTTGTGTTGTTATTGCAAAGTCCTCTTGTTTCCCCAAGCACTTCTATCTTCTTCCGCTTTAATCCATGAAGCGTTATTATTGTGTAGTTTCGGTTCTGACCAAATGCTTTTCCAATATTCTTTTTTAATCGGTGGTTCTATTACTCGTGTCTCCTCATTGCTCATGGTTTTTTGGTAGAAGTGTTTTTCGCTTCTTCGGAACAGGTTGCTAGCGTCCTTTCTTTTATTTGACTCTTTGTATCTTCGGAGTCTTGCGGCATACACGGATAATTTTTGCTTCAGAGTGTCAAGGATTTCCGTAAGCGTGTGATCAGGAGATGCAGATTTCATTTTCTCTACACTTTGTGTGATATGTTTTGACTTGATGCCGTTCATAAATTGGGTGTTGGTGTTTCTGTGTCGTGGCGGAGTTGTTTCTAATTATTCTGTGTTATCGTGATTATAGCTGCTGCGTAGATCACTGTATGAATGTCCTCAATTGTGATCGCATTCGTTATGTACTCGGGTATTATAGGTTCGTTGATGGCCTTTAGGATTTTTTGTTTGTCCCGTTCAAAGATTACACGAGGAATAGGATCTCTCGTTGCAGGATCGATGCCTAACCATTTGTTTAGATGTGACCCCATTTCTACTTTGATTGCTTGTGTGCGGGACGGTCCGAGGTGTAACTGTGTGTATGGTGCTTTGGGCGATTGTTTCACTTGTCCTGAGTGCTGTGTGATACTTGTCATCTTTCGTGGGTTGTTGCTTGGAGCTTCGCCCCGACTGAGCATTGAGTAAGGTTGCAGATCCTCTTGCGTAAAGTTGGGCTGGTTAGTATATGGGATCGGTTCGGCATCTGCCCCACTGTCCTCAATGTTTGGTTGATGAATGTTTAGTTCAGCAGCTAATATAGTTTTGTTGTGACTCTTTTTTTTTATCTATTACTCTCTGTTCTGGGACAAGTGATTTGTATTCTGGATATTGTGCTATGAAAAGTGTACGCAGTTCATGTCCGTATCCTGACGAAAAAGTTTGGTAGCGGTGTAGTAGGAATGCATCATCGTGCGATTCATTTCGTCTGTCCATTTTAACCTTTTCCTCGGTTTACCTGCCTTGGTAGTTGTAGATAGTCGTTCCGATGTATACGATGTTGTAATGGGCTCAAGTTTTTGTGTTTGACTAGCATTTGTATCAGATGTATTTGTGTATCCATTTTGGCAGAGCATGATCGGTTCGCTCGATTCTGTAATGCGGCTCTTGCGTTGCCCTGCCTTTCCCGCTTTGATGGGTGCCAGCTTAGCCATCAAAACACTTTTGGTGGGTCTATTTTCCTTTGCTTAGTCGTGATCGTTTCGGTCGAGCTGCCCTTTCCCGCAGCGTCCTCGACCGTTACGTTGCTTGCCCGATGCTTTGTTGTTTGGGTTGATGTTTTGTGGTGCTAGAAGCTCAAAGTGTCCTGACATTGGATCGCCTGTTAGTAGAAGGTAGATCATTTTATTGTGTGTTTGTTTGCCTAATATTGTTGGTCTCTCTTTAAGGCACATCTGTTTTGTTCTTGTAGTTCTTGGTTTTGAGGAAATATGGTGCTTCTGGGTTTCCAAGAGAGAAATTATTATTATTATTATTATTTCTATTATTATTATTATCATTTTCTATAGCTTTATATGCATAGTTCAAATAAATTATGTTATTCCTTGTTTTATTCCAGGAAATGTAATTTTGCAGAACATTTAAACATTTTATTACGCAGCATTTTTGTTTTGCCTTATATGATTCACTTTAGAATTTAACCAGTTTATCCTTTTTTCACACTTTATTTCTTTGCAAAATTTCATGTCAGTTGGGCAAGTAGTTTTTTGGTATTGGATTTTTAACATTTCATTAGGCTGTCATTTTGTTCCACTAATGGATTTTCACCAAAATATAACTATTCCATAACCGTATAACCCTTAATTCTTCACCTAAATTTGAAGTCAATCGAATAAAACCAACCCCGATGAACCGACGGAAATAAGAAAACCTGTTTTGCGAGGTCCTGGTACCCTAAACCGGATATGTATGCAAAAATCTCTGGAGGTGATTTTTTTCACCATTATAATATGTATATCTTATGAGGGAAATAAAAATTCTACATGTTTTTTTTTTTTCAAAATTCCGTTTGTCTGAAGATTTACATTTTTCGGAAGAGATCAGTGCTAAAAGGAGGTGTTGCTTCCCATATGGTACCTTATTAGCCCGAAAGGTTTCTTGAAAATCGGTGTAATGATGCAATGTGAAAATAACTTTACCAACCATATGTATATCTTCGCTTAAGTATATCAAGTAGTAGTAATAGTAAGCAGTAATTACATTTAAACGAATAGGTCACCTAAATAGAAAGTCCGCTCTCGACCTGAGTTGCCACTGGCCAAAAGGTAGGTGTATGGTCGGTCTATCTGTTTGAGGTTTGACGTCTTTCTAGAAACTCAAACTCCTTAATATGATGGGAAAAAAAGAATTATCTGTAACTGCATTTTTTCTTATGAATGTATAAATAATATTAACAAAAAGGGAAATCAAGTTAAACGTAGGAAAATATATGTACATACTTATACCTCGTGTCAGATTGGTATATTTAGCATAGCTTTTGAAAACTATATAAAAAACAAACAAAAGACTTTTATCTATTGCATATCCACCCCATCGATATAAGAATATGCGTGAGTAAACAACAACAAGCAAAAAAATGCATATCTAAGATCTCCATATCGCCCCGTATCATCATTACAGCAATAATACACTCAACAAAAACATTCTAATAAAGGCACAATGGGTCAATCAAAACGTAAAATCCCCGTCTCGAACGGTCAGTAAGGCATGAATGTGTCCTTCGGGATAACCCCGCACACAATCATGATCCTGCACCTGTAGGTTTCCGGGTGCAGCGACAAGAGCCTAGCTCTAGGGCACAGCTAAATAGTTTAAAGCTGTTTGTGTGGTGCGTGACAGTGGAGTAGACTTGATTTTTTCTTAAAAGAATAATTCAATATTTGTAGACCTTGTCAAATTTGAATTACTTTGTTAACTGCTCTAAGCTCTGCCTCTTTACTACCTAAGTATTGGTTTAAGTATGTTGTTGATACTTTTGTAATATGGCGACTTGCAGAGGAAAATTGAACTATATTTTTAGATTATCTAAACCAGTGGCCGCCAACCTTTTCAAGGTGTTGAGCTACTTTGACAATTTAGAAATAAACCGTGAGCTACCTACTTGTAACCAGCGTTTAAGCCAGCCTAAACGAAATAATGCAATCGTATTTGACATAAGTACATGTTTTTATGTAATTAATAAGTACTTAACTAATACTAATACATACCTAAAAAATAAACAAAATTTTCATATAGCCATAATGGCATGTCACATATGACTTAATAAAAGTAAGCAAAACATTATAATTAAAATTTTAAACAAGAACATGTGATAAAAAATGCGTGCATTCAATGAGAAGGTTGACACTTGGACTCATCGAAATTTTTTTTGATATTTGCAGTATAATTTGATAAAGCCATTCGAACATAATTATCCAGATGTTTATCTGTAAGGTGAGTGCGGTATTTGTTCTTAATACACTTCATATTGGAGAAAGAAGATTTGCACAAATAGGTTGAAGTAAATAACTCTTTCACTTTTAGAACTGAATATTTGTCTTTTTTTACTATAGGCCAGATACATTTTAACTAACGATTTCAATGCTAAATCACTTTCAAATGCAACCACTTTCATTTCAGTTGCAGCGATGTCTTCGCCAAAGTTCTACATAACACAAGTTGCAAACTGTTGGATATCAATTTCCATGAAGTGTGAAACAACAAATTGAGCCATCAATGTTATTGTGTTAAAATCCTTAAACCGATTTTGAAGTTTCTACATGAGATTTACTGTCATAGGGTTCTATTGGATTTTGAGATATCTTCTTTGAAAGAACAGGGAAATACTTGACATCACGGTTGATTAGGGTTTGTTCCCAAAACTTCATTTCGGCCCGTCCTTTATCTCTTCCCTGAAGTTGCAAATTGAGTTCATTATTCTTGTCTATAAAGTCCACACAAAACCCAAAATTTGCTTCATTAAAACGTGTTAACACTCATCCTCTACTTAACCATGCACTTCAGAGTGAAGAAGTAGATATCCATACGGACAACGAATTTCATCGGCTAAGATTTTGAATAATCTACTTTGTAATGCGTGAGCTCTAATCTTGTTTACTATTTTTACTACCAATTTCATGACGTTGTTTAGCTTTAAAAACTTTCCACATAATGCTTGTTGATGAATAATGCAATGGTAACACAGAAATTGTGGAAAGCGTTCATCTTTACGACAAAATGCTACCAGACCCTTATCACAACCCACCATAGCTAGAACCCTGTCAGTGGTCAAGCCTACCAATTTTGAAATTGGATTTTTTTTAGAAGATATAAAAATTAAATGAGAAAATAACTCTTGTCCTGTGACATATCCTTTCAGTGGAATACACTTCAAAAGATCTTTAATCATAAAATCACTGACGAACACGGTCATCTGGAAGGTGTCAGCCACATCTGTTGATTCAACCAGTTGAAGAGAAAAAGAAACACAGTTTATCCTTTCAAAACGGCTCGCGCGATTTTGAAGTACTCGTAGTGTCTATTGCTCGGGAGGTCAAGAAATACAACATATAAAGAATTAGGCAAGTTCTACTGAAGCCAGTTTTACGTAAGGTTTGTCGGCTTAGCTTTTGTTTCTTCCTTTATATACTATTTTTACTTCCCTCGTAAAAGGGAAGTATTGTAATAGTGAAAAAATCACTCTCCGAGATTTTTTCAGATCTTCACGTTTCAGGGTCTCTAGATGACGAAAAACATGTTTTCTCAATTCAGTCGGTCTATGTGTCTGTCTGTTCACGGCCTAGCTAAAAAACTACTTATCCGATTGACTTCAAATTTTAATAAAAAATTAAGGGTCATATGGGAATGACCTGGTAACATTTTAAAAGCATTATGGCGGCCAACTAAAATGTTTGTAATTGTGAAAAAATCACCCTCTCGGGTTTTATACATCCTTAAGTTTTAGCGTCGCTAGATGCCAAAAAAATATTTTTATCAATCCCGTCGGTCCGTCTGTCGGTCTGTCTGTGTGTCAGTTCGTGGCATAGCTTAAAGACTACTTACCCGATTTACTTCAAATTTTGGTCAAAAATTAAGAGTCATATGGGGATGACCTGGTAATATTTTGGTAAAAATCTAATAACGCGAAACAAAATGGCAGCCTAGTGAAATCTTAAAAAAGATATTATTAAAAAGTTACTCATCCAATTTATCCCAAATTTTGCAAAAAACATCAAGTATTATATTGGAATCAACTGGTAATATTTTGGTATGAATCCAAGATGGGGGAACAAAATGGCGGCTTAATAAAATATTTAAAAATCCAGCCTGAAAAACTGCTTAATGGTTTGATTTCAAATTGTGTAGCATAACTAATTGTGGTATAAGGATCAACTAGTAAAATTCTGGTGGCCGAATAAAATGGACGTCTTTACATTTTACCGTCCCTAGAGGCCAATGCTGTCTGTCTGTCTGTCAGTTCGCAGCATAGCTTAAAGACTACTTATCCGATTGACTTGATTTCTTATCAAAAATTAAGAGTCTTATGGGTATGACCTGGTAATATTTTGGTAAAAATCCCAAATGTCGAAACAAAATGGCGGCGTAATGAAAAAAATGATTATGAAAAAACTGCTTATCCAATTTATTTCAAATTTTGCATAAATATCAAGTATTATGTTGGAGTCAACTGGTAAAATTTTGGTATGATTCCAAGATGGCGGAACAAAATGGTGGTATAAGAAAATATTTAAAAATTCGGCCTGAAAAATTGAACTAATTGTGGTATAGGGTTCAACTAGTAAAACTGCGTTACTAATTAAAGATGGCGGAACAAAATTGCGGCCAAATAAAATTTCTGTATTCGTAGAGAAAATCAGCCTCTCAGGATTTACATATCTTCACGTTTTAGCGTCCCTAGATGACAAAAACATGTTTTATCAATTCTGTCGCTCCGTCTGCGTATCGCGACATAGCTTAAATAGTATTTACCCGATTGACTTCAAATTTTGTCGAATAATTAAGGGTCCTATGGGGATGACCTGATAATATTTTGGTAAAATCCAATATGGCGGAACAATGTCAAAAAACTTTGTTAGAGTGGTGTATTATTTGGGGTTAAGATCCAGTAAAAAAACAAGTATTTTTTTAATTATCGACGTTTCGCAATATAATTGTTGCATCGTCAGGACACATATATAGATCTTATATCCTACATGAAAGCCATATTATCAGTACTTTTACTCCGTTGTTCGACATATATTAACCAGATATTAAGTTTCTAAATGGTTTTCGTTAACAATTCTTTTGTTGTTATGTTAGAGTGGTGTATTATTTGGGGTTAGGATCCAGTAAAAAAACAAAAGATTATTTTTAAATAATTGACGTTTCGCAACTTTATTGTTGCATCTTCAGAACACATATGTAGATTCTATATTCAGCATGAAACCCATATTATCAGTCTTTACATATTCCTTTTGTCCGCAGATATTTCCCAGATATTAAGTTTCTAAATGGTTTTCATTAACGATCCTCTTGTTTTTATGTTAGAGTGGTGTATTAATTGGGGTTAGGATCCAGTAAAAAAACAAAAGACTTTTTAAATTCTCAGGACCCATAAATTTTTTTATCTTGCGTGATACCTATATTATCAGTCTTTATCTACTTCGTTGGTTCGCATATATTTCCCAGATATTAAATTTCTAAATGGTTTTCGTTACCGATCTTCTTGTTGTTATGTTAGAGTGGTATATTATTTGGCGTTAGTAAATATCTGCGGACCAATAGAGTAGGTAAAGACTAATAAGGGTTTTATGCAGGATATAAAATCTATGTGTTTTGAGGATGCAACAGTAAATTAGCGAAACATCGGCAATTTAAAAAAGGGCTTTGTTTTTTTTACTGGATCCTAACCCCCTAACAGTACACCATTCTAACATAACAACAAGAGGATTGTTAATGGAAACCATTCAGACACTTAATATCTGGGATATCTGCGAACTGACGGAGTAGGTAAAGACTGATAATATGGGTTTTAATTTAAGATGGCGAAACAAGATGACGGCCAAATAAAATTTTAAAAAATTAACGTAAAAAAATCTTGTTCAATTGATTTTAAATTTTGCAGAAAAATGAAGTGTGAATATGGGATACTTATATGATGGAACAAAAGGGCGTCCAATAAAAATGAAGAGACAGTATATGTAACACACTATATACTGTGATTATATACTGAACTAACTTGGATCACACTTCACTCTTCCCAATAAAAGTAATAATTATTTATAACGAGGGAAGTTTCGGGTAAAGGAATATACCCGTTTTAGATCGTGGTGTAGTAATAGAAAGATTAGAGAGAGTAATTTTACAAGCGGAATTATTTATGCGTTTCATTTTTTGGGCCAGAAAAAATACCGACTCTGGAACCAAACCGGCCCAGCCCGACACTGAATATTACTGTGTGAAACAAATAAATTGTCATAAAAATAAAACAACCCACCACTGTTTTTCGCAGCGTTCGGCCGCGGGGAGTGCGTCTCAGCAGCTGGCAGCATCTGCCACCCATCAGCAGCGCCATTAGGCCTTGTACACAGATCAATTGGGTCCTGAAGGACTTGCTGGGAATAGACACGTGCCAGGGAACCGAGCCACGTGCTGCCGATGACTGCGCACGAAGCAAGGTGTCTGGCACGTGTCGCATTTCCGTCAACAAGTGTAATCTTTTCGTGTAAGGATTATTAATAGGTAGCATTAGAATTACTGTAATAATATTAATACCACATATTGATAAAATATTAGTTAAATTAATAGATTTTGGTAATTCGTTTATTATTTATTAGAGTTGTCGATGAAATTTTCAGAATTAAAATAAATTCGGCCATCGATGCAATATATAAGTACGATACCCTCGGTGATACAGTAGCGTAGCCAGACTTAGCGTTTGGGGGGATATAATTATTTTTCAACACGGTTGCAAGTTGTTGACGGACATTCTTTAAGAGAATAGGGATAAACAACAAAAAGTCGACAGATATTGCAAAACTATTTTCATAGTATATAGCAAAAAAGAAATTTAAATTAAAAACATTTTTAAAAATTTGACCATACTTACAAAGTATTGAGGGGATATATCCCCCATATCTCGTCCCTGCTGTGATGCCTCCAAGTAAAAAAAAAAATAGATAAAATAGTTACGTAAAACGAACTTTCATTCAGTTTTACTGCTGACTCTAAATCATGTGATTTTTATATATTATTAAGTTAAAGCAAATATATATGACGTGCATAATTGATAAAGTCAGAGATTACCATATTCAGTAAACTTTGATAAAGTCTTGATTTTGATATACTCAAATATTGATTTTGTTGAACCAATTATATATAAATATATATCTAAACAACAGTATCCTCTGGCTGGTCTCTACTAAAAACCTGTTTGTTCACAAACTCAAAATGCTAATTCTTGCTACTGCCAGAATCTATATATTTTTTCTAGTAAGGGCTCATTTGTTTGGGAAAGGCGCATGACGTCTAGAAAAATGTGCAAAAGGTTTACCCGCACATAAAGAATTTCAAAACTTATTAACAAACTCAAATAAAAAAAATGAGTTTAGTTTTCTGCAAATAATACAGAAACTATTAAAATTTTATTAAATTATTCTGAAAGAGGAAGACATTTCCTATAAAAATGTTTTATCTTAGGAACTCTATTATTAGTAACGTTGAAAATAGAGTTCTGCGCGGCGAGCGTTAAGCCGTAGGGTGCTCCAAAACCGGCCCTAGCAAGTAAAAAAAATGTTTTAAACTATTGAATATTAATTTAAAAATAAAAAAAAAATATGGTATTATCTAAATACTTGAAGAAACAATATCCCGCAGGAAAAAAATCATTGATTTTTCATAAAATGAGCTTACTGTTAGTTAAACATTTTTTATAGTTTTCGTTTATATTTCAAATCGGACAATTCTTAAATAAAAGCCATTAACATTATTTATCTTCTTGGAGATTTTATTATAACTATATGAGATTCTGACATAGCTATGTTTTTAATTGTTATTTGTTACAATCTGTTACTTATTAATCATTGAAGCTACTAAAAAACTAAAACATTAACTTTTGAAAACAATTTTTTCCAGCGGGATATTAAAGCATCTATACAACAATATTTTTAAGTTTTTAAATTAATATTTAATAGTACAACATTGTTTTTTACTTGCTACTGCCGATATTGGGGCATCGTAATCCTTTAAGAAACTTTCTGAAAATTCGTTAAATATTAATAGTTTGAATTTCCCAGTTATTTGCACTAAAACTAAACTCGTTTTTTTAAATCTTTATTTATTAATACATTTTGAAATTGTTTATGTACGGGTTTGAAAATTTTGCACATTTTTCTAAACGTCATTCCGAATCCAATGAACCCTCACTCATATTTTTACTAGGAGTAGCAAGAATGAACACCATTTTGAGATTGGGAATTAGATTAAAAGTGTAGGCCGTTTAATGAAATTTCCGATCTTATTTTGACTTAAGTGGATGTTAAATTTAAAAATTACAAGAAATTAAGGTCTCTCTTGCTGACAGTATGGCAAAAATCTTCATTCAATAATTTAATATGGTTTTCCTTTTTTGGGTATTGTGACATAGACTATTTGTTTTACAAAAATAATTATATTTTAATATTAAATAAGAAAGTTATTAAAATGTATTTATTCTTAACATCTTTTAAACGTTAGCAAGTATGTATATTTTGGTTTAAAAGCTTTACAGTAAGGTAATTACTGACATTTTTTTGAGAAACTGGCATGCATATCCGAAAAATAAGAAAAACCGTGTGCTTGCAAAGTAAAACTTTAGTAATTTACAAATAAATGTAGAATATCGTGTTAAAGTATTCCTGTATTCCTCATTGAATATTAACTTTCTAGTTTGTAGATTAAAATCAGTAGTATTGTCTATAAAAAGTTACTTAAAAATCCGATAAATAAGACCATTTTTGGTAATTTTTTGAGTTTTTTTGAAAATGTAGAATTTTTTAAAAATTAATTCGTTTTTGCCTATAAGTAATTTTGCAGATACGACCCTAAGTCTCTAACAGTTATCTTGATAATTATCATATCATAAGCTATAACGGAAGAAAAATCTTTAATAAACCTGCGGTACTAAGAAAAAGTTCCCACATTACGCCTCACTTCAGTAACAGTCCGTGGTGCCTTTACTTCTAACACCGCTTGAACTGTATGTACAACATAACCTAAATATTTCATTTGAGGTTTACAAAATTGACATTTCTCTCTACTCACCGTAAAATTGGCATCTCGAAGTCTGTTAAACACCTCCAGCACCTTAAGATGAGTCTCGAAGTCAGAACTCACTATGACAATATCGTCCAAATATACAAAGACGTGTCGCTCTAAATCTGCTCCCAGAATATTATCGATCAGGCGTTGCCCAGTTGCAGGCGCATTGTGAAGTCCAAAAGGAAGACGCTTGAACTGAAAAACTCCATTTGGTACAGTAAATGCAGTACATTGTCTAGAAGATTCTGCAACAGGTACTTGCCAGTAAGCAGACTTGATATCCACGCTAGAAAGATATTTGGCGTCTCGCAATTTGTCCAATGTATCACTAATTTGCGGTAAAGAATAGCTATCTCTCACAGCGATAGCATTAAGTTTCCTGAAATCGACACAAAGCCTCATAGAGGAGTCTTTTTTTCTTGCCCATGACTATAAGTGACGACCAGGAACTATCCGATGTTTCGCCTTCCATTGCACGAGGCATCTTTGGGGATCTCTTCTCTACGAGATCTGAACACTGAATGAGATCGGAGAGATTCAGGCAAGCTTCTATACCCTATTGTGCTCGCCGAAAAGTGACTTTTTGTTAAGATCGGTTTTTACGTATTATTTAGACCGTAATGCGTATTGAAGTTTTTGGTATGTTTAAAAATTTCAATATATTCTCTAATATTTCGTTCATGAAATCCTGGATCCGGCGCTAGGACCTTGGTTTCTTTTACATTTATAATATAGCCAGTGGAATGCTGATGTTCAGCCACAACAGATTGGACATTTTGTTTTTTTTTTAATACATTCTTCATGTCCTTAAGTGTATATGGAGTGCACTGTTTCTCCCACATATATATACTTCTGTACATGACCAAGGATCTGTCTGAAAAGGTACAACATGTTTCTGGGATCTCAAGCATTGCCCAATCTTTTTTTGTGTATTGAAGATTATATGTATGTTGGCATACTGTCCTATTTTATCTGTAGTGTCATGTACGTAACGAAGAACACCACTACCTAACGGTGGCTCCTTTCGCAGAGTTGGGTTACTATATCTTTTAATTGAACGCGTAATATCTTCAGTCCAATAGCCATTCCCTGTTAGAGCTTCGGTTAGTTTCGATGTTTCCGTTGTTATAGAATTTTAATCAGAAATCGAAATGACTCTAAATACTAGTGAGTTAATAACTGATATGTTGTGTGCTGGATGGTGGTGGAAATTTCAATTTAAATATCTATTTATATGTATAGATTTTCTGTACATATAATGTCCTATTGACCCATTTTCCATCCTTTGAAAAAATACATCTAGAAAGGGAATTGTTTCATTAGATTCAATTTTCATTGTGAATTTAATATTATGATGTTGTTGATTAAGCTGCCCCAGAAACATGAGGACATTTTCCTGTCCATGAGGCCAAACAACAAAAATATCATTTACATGTCTGAACCAGTATGGTAAAGAGAGATAAGATAAGAGTGAAGATCCCTGAAGATCTGAAGATTCCTCGTGCAATTGAAGGTAAAACTTCGGATAATAATTTGAATTTGACTAATCCCAAGAACCATGATTTCTTAATTGACCTATGCTGTGAAAGCTTTCGTTCTATATTGAAGCGAATATCAATCATTTTGTTTACCCGACTTCAAAAAATAAGGAGGTTCTTAATTAGACCCGTATGTTCGCTCTTTTACGTATATAATCCGATTTCTCCTAATTATTTGAACGATCTTTTTTTATTGAAAAGAGATGATATCGAAAAGTTTCATTAAAATTAGTTCAGTACTTTTCTAGAAATTCGACAACAAATATTTTGTAGAATACATGCAATCACTAGAAACTAGAAAATTAAAAAATAAGTAGAAAATAAATAATTCATTTTTAAAAAAAGAAAGAATTCATACTTTTTTAAAGACGGTGAACCGAATTGGTCAAAATCGACGAACTCTTAAAAATTGAATAAATATTTTCGCGAGAAAAAGAAATGGGTAATCTGAATAGAATAAGTTTTTCTTTGAATTACTATGATAAACATACTTGGATTGGACATAGTGTAAAAGAAGATTACATTTACTGTTTTAAATGTAGAACATTTTGCAATACAGAATTGTGTGCTCAAAATGAACAGTTTGTTGGTAGTGGCTTTAATAATTGGAAAACGTTCTTTATTGCTTGTCGATAAATATTAAGAATTCTGGGGATACCATATAAAACATCGGTAAATTAGTCTTCAATTGGAACTTTCCTCGCAACGAAATTCACAAAACCACAAGCAGTCATCTCAAGATCTACTAAAATGTTCATTACATGAAGTCTTAATAGAATACGTGAGCCTAATTGGATTACATCCGAGATTTGTGAAAAATTTTGGAAGGATCGCTGGACGAGAAACAAATCTTTCCAAGGGAAGGAAGAGTAGAAGTCCGGCAACCCATCTCAATCAGCGGAATTATAGTGCCAAATAGTACGATATGGCATGGATTCTACAATTTCCCTGTTACATGGGACACTAAACAGTAATTAGACCGCGGTCAGTGGAACCCAGAGGAGCGGATGGAAGACTTATTAGGCTTTGGGTGAGTGGTGAGAAGTCCAATGGGTTTTGTCTATGAGTGACTATGCGTAGGAAGTAGGTGGGTTCGCTGATGAGGTTGGTAAGAGACTGGCTGATTGCAATTCAGAACCTATTGTCACCGGCTCTTGATCAATTAATAATTAATATTTTTTTTAAATTGTACTAAACGCCGAAATGCAGTTTGTGCATGTGGTTGCAGAAAAATAGGTCCCCGCTGTTCTTCAATAAGAGGGTATTGCCGTGGGCAATCATGTTTAAACGCTGAAGCTAAAGAAAGAGAAAGTAAATATCAGTAAACAAATAGATCCAATGGCTTGCTTAGTTCTAGGTATGGTAGAATTAACAGACGAACATTTTAATGCAGTGGTTGATTAAGACGAGAATAGAGGAAGACGGCTTAACAACTAAAGTTGTTTTTCGGTATTGTATATCGATGAGGATTAAGCATGCTAGGGATACCACATAAAACATCCGTAAATTAGTCTTCAATTGGAACTTGCCTCGCAACAAGATTCAAAATGCTCAGATTACATGGTTTATATATTCATATAGTTATTTGGTAATTAATTTAATAATATTATATAAATTGTTATAAACTTCATTTTTTTTTATAAAAGGAATGTTTTATTTTGAGAGAAGTTCTAAGAACCTTGGTGAAAATAAGTAAAGCTCTTTTAACAGAAGATTTTTTAAAATGAAGGTTTTTTTAATCATGAAACGAAAAATAGAAACAAATTAAATATTATAATGGATCAATATAACTACGCAGTAGATCGAACAAGACAAATTAACGTTCAGGCCCCCCTAAAGAGATGCAGACTTCGAAAAACCATCCGAGAAATTAACGCACAATGTTGCTCAGCGTGTTGAGGAAGCCGACAGACGAGAGTAGCGACCGCAGACTTTTGCCAAAGATAATTTGCTATTTATATTGTTTCCGCCAAATTTTGATGATTATGAAAAACCCACTTGTATTATTTACGGTGCGTAGTAAGAAGAAATTATTTAGCTTCTTTTTGATTACCTAATTTAAAAAAGTGTAATTCACTTTTTAACTTGTTTCAAAAATGTACAGGGTGATTCATTATATTTTGTATCCTATCTACAGGATTTATTAACGAAGATAGAGAAAAAATGTAAATATGAAAGCTTTAGGGTTTATTTTAAACCGCCAGAATCTGTTAAGAATAAAACAAAAGACCATCGCAAGCCTATCTATATACCCTAAAAAATATAACGAAATACGTTTTTTTAAATGGAACACCCTGTATTTTTATAATTTTTATGATTGTTCTTTTTTTCTGATTTCAAAAATATAAAGTTTGACTACTTTGGCGCAACCTGTTTTTCAATTATTTTGGTTTAACTGTGACGAGTTTTGTATTATATTACCTTAGACTTATATGGCAAGTAATGTTGCAGGTTTAACTAAAATAATTAATAAACGCCTTGCGCCAATATAATCAAATTATATATTTTTGAAATCAGTAGAGAATGGTCTTTCATAAAAATAAACAATATACAGGGTATTCCAATAAATATAGTGTATTTCTTACACTACCCTTTTTGTATTTACACATTTTTTCTATCTTTGTTAATAAATAATCCTACATGTGGGTGTCTTAATATAATAACTCACCTTACTCACCCCGTACATACAAGTATCTCAAAAACCAAAAAATATTCCTCTTCCTGTATAAGTTAATAGGTTTAAAACTGCATTTTGATTAAAATAATATTGAGCGTCGTTTATTTAGTTACTCAGGTTTTTGTAGGAATAAGTTTGTTTTCTGTTGCTTACTCCTAGAAACTTTATTTCAAGCTAACCAGTATCAAATTTCAACCCCAAAGATTAACAGCTAATTCAATATTCCTCTTTTAACTAAAAGATCTCTTCTAATATTTAGTAACTGGAAATGTCGTGTCTCGTTCCCGTTCGCAAGTTGAGGGTTAACGCAAGAAATAGTAGAGTTTCGGACCGATTCAAGGCCTCCCACTTAAATGAGGTATCTATAGCCACCGAACATACAGAAGTTGATGTTCGGTGCTATAGTGTAAGCTATAATCGATCTTTGATAGTATGTATAAAGTTATTACCAAATATCTAAATGCATCAGTAAACTGATTAATGTGTGTGTGGCACAGTTTTGCAAGGAAGTAAAGACAAATTTAACGGTTTTTACATTTAGAGGGGAAAAAATTAATTATGTTTAACTTTCCATAATTGCTTTAATTAGAATGATGAGATCTAATGATTTTCTATAAAAAATACTATGTTGCCTTAAAAAAAAATTTGTCTGTAATGTTTAAACCGGTTATGCTGTAAAAGTTACTTGCTAATTTGTCTTAATTCATATGTCTACCAGTTTGGTATGGTAAAGCGAAAAGAAAGTATTTTTTAGTCAAAAAATCTGATAAATGGTCTAAAAACAGTTTTTGATAAGCTATAGTTTTGCTTATAACTGTTTTTCTTGAAAAACTGGTAGCTTTTGGGATAATTGCAAAAAAAAACTAGAATTTGGCTCGTTTCTTCCAATAAAACAAAAAATAAACCAAGGCTCAAATTTGGTGTACTTTTTAGGATATACTTAGAACACTAAAATAAAGGTCTACACAAAAATCCAGTTTAGTTGGAATTTTTACGAAGTTTTGTGGTTATTGTGATTCATTTTACTGAGCTAAAAAGGTTAATTTCCCCATTTCTATAGATTGAGTCAATAACTAATAAATAAAAAAATAATATTGTGGCAATAACTGTTCTAGTGAGCACAGCCGAACGTGGACGCAGTTTTTCTACAATGCGGCGCATAAAGAAGTACTTCAGAGCGACGATCTGAATAGAGCGATTTTCACATTTAGCTGTTATTAACATGGCGCAATTTTTAGTAAATACCAACATCTGGTGGAATGAGTTATGTAAGCAAAATAGGTGCATGAAATTGATTTAACTCTGATTAATTTCTGTTTGGATTTGCTTTTAGTAGAAATAATATTATAGTTAATGTCGCATAGACTTTTAGCTTCAACTTTATATCAAAGCCAAGCTGATGAACGAACGCCTATAATCACTCTTATATAAATATTATTTACATTATCATTACAAAATGAAAATTTTGTCTGTAAGCATATAGTGTCTGCGCCCCTCCTTCCAGCTTCAAATCCTAGTTACGTCTATGTTGGCAAGTTTTAGTTTTACTTGCGACCATTTTAATAAAAACTGTAATACTTATTGATGAATATGTAATGCAAATTGCTCAATAATGCAACACGAAAACCAAACGCTTTGTAGGTTTTAAATCCAAAGAGTAAACTAAATTTAATCCTGCTGGCAGCTTGCAATATGCCCCCGTCACCTTGCTCAAATCCTATTTAAGAATTAGGATTAAGTTTAACAAGTCGATTAAGCCTGGCGATAACGTTTATATAGTTGATTCATTTTTTTAGTTTATGAAAATGAGTTTATTGAAGAAATAAATTACTTGTAACTTGTACAGGGTTGCCAAAAACTTAAAAAATCTAAAATTGCCTGAAGAAAAAACTACCCATAAGTTTAGTTGTAGAGCAAAATGCTATAAGAGAATTATTCTGAGTATTTCGAGGAATATGATAAAATACTAAATTTTACAAAATTCAAATCTGAATAGGGGGGGGGTATACAAAGAGTATTATTTACCAATATCATATAAAAGCGCCATCCTGTGCTATACAAATTATGGTTCCTCTACCGAACTGTGCTATTGCCGCTCTTACCATAGCTGGCGCAATTTCTTGTACACACTGCCTAATGACTTTGTCCAAGTGATCGATGTTCTGGAATGGCCTGTGAAGATAAACCTTTTCTTTTAACAGCCCCCAAAGAAAAAAATCCAACGGGGTTAGGTCAGGAGACCTGGCTGGCCACGGGATTGCAGAATACCTTTTTATCCAGCGATTTGATAAAGTTCTTTGTAAAAAATTTGAATCTGTGTAATATGACATGGTGCTCCGTGTTGGTAGCAAAGTAAACGCCTGATATTTAATGGCAATTCTTCAACAAATTCAAACAATTGAGTATTTAAAAAAATCAAGTAAGTTTGGCTTGTCAAATTTTCACGAAAGAAATATGGCCCTACTATTTGGTTATCCAAAATACCACACCAAACATTTGTTTTAAATGAGTATTGATTGCGACACTCTATAAGAAAATTAGGATTTTCGTCACACCAATAGTTGTAGTTCTGTGAGCATACGTCTCCGGTTGACGTAAATGTCGCCTCATCGGTAAATAATATTTTTCTGACAAAGAAAGAATCAACTACAGCTTCTCCTTGGAATCTCTAGGTAACAACGTATGGATATATCTAGGGTTGTAAGGATAAGAATTTATTTGCTCGTAAAATCGTACTGACTGTTGACTTTGTTACGTTACCCGGAAGTGATTTTGATATTGTCCTCACCGAGACTTTAGGATCTTCAATCACCGCTTGCAAAACTTGCATTTTATTTTCGTCGACCAGGCTCGGTGTGTTCTTTTAAATGTATTATTAACAAACTCAGTGGATTTAAACTTGGTCATGACATTTGCAGAGTAACATAGCTTGTCTGTTTATCTGGATGTATTATTAAAAATGTCAGCCGTTTCACGACAAGTTTTATAATGATCTCCAACAATTAACACAATTCCATTTTTTTCTTGTTTTGTTAATTTAACCACTATGATGAAAATAACAGAAACATATTCAATGTATTGCCTAAGGGCAAAACATTACATTTTCTGCTACAGAAATTCGGAATTTTAGTATTTTATCACACCTCGAAATACTCAGAATAATTCTCCACCGGGATTTCATCTGTTGATGAGTTGTTTATCAACAGAATAGATAATTGCATTACCTTTTTTTTTAATCACTAGTATTAATATTTCATCCTGGAGACCATGCTTAGGGAGAGGTCATGGTGTTCAAGGCCGTTCCTGGAACAAATGCCGTTCGCCTATATTAATAATTGCGTTAATTACATACATTTTGAATATACAAACACACTGTTTTAGTCTTTTTTTAGATTGAAAAAAATTAAATATGGTATTTGTGTTACCTACTATTACAAAAAAAACATGAACTTTTGATTTTCAATATTTATTTTAAAAGGTTTCACGCCATAAGAAAAGTTTCGGTTCGCACTATCTTCTTCAGATCTACCTGTTCGTTTAAAAATTTACTTAGATACTTTTATTTATTGATTTCCGTACTTTCAAGGCCTTTAAGTTTAACTGATTTGTTTTTTACATGTAAAATTTTGAATTCTTTAAATAAATGAGCTGCATAATTTAAGTCGACTTTTATCTTTTAAGTAACTCCTTTTATGTTCCTTTATTCTTTATCGAAACTTTTATCTGTTTGGCGCGCCCTTAAAATCGGCTTAGATGTGGAAATAAAGTCATTGTCCTTGTCAAAGTGTTACATGGTTGCCGAATATTGCAAGTTTGTTTACAATAGTTGAAGTTGAGTAACGAAAATAATTACCTATACTACGTTTTGTTATAAATAAATATTGACAGGTAACGAATATGAATTATAAATCTCAATAGTCCAGATGTTATGAACAGCATTTATTTTCAAACACAATTGCCTATATTTAAAGATACAAATTTACTTTCGAGTGCTTCATTTTTAAGCTATAACTATTTTTACATTCTTCTTAGGCCCCAGACTTTCGTGGTCTCTCCAAATATTTAAAAAAATGTGAATTTTGGAATGCTTCTAAAAACATTCCGAGAAAATGCGCCTTGGTTTCCGCGATAACTTTACAATTTTTAACAATTAATAAAATAATTGAAACCAGCATAATAAATGGAGCTATTATTAAAGCGAATAGCAAAGTTTTATACCGAAATATAATACTTATAATATACGCGTGTTGGCTATCTTGTATGGCATAATAATAAATCAAAACCATAAAGAAAAGATATTATGTCCACTCGCGTACCTCCAGGGTGTTATCATAAAGCAATGAACAAGTGTTTTGAGGGGTGGATTTCGCTCACAAAGCCAAAATTATGCTCTTTATTTCTGGGCCTATTGTAACCGTTTTTGCTACTCTGTAATTCACCCCCATATTAAATGTTCATTTAGCCACACTTCACGCCTAGGCGGGATTAGATATTCCCCTCCCTTATTTGTAGCTCTTGAAGGATCGAAAAATTCTGCCGAAAAATTTTAGTTGATTATTTAATGCATTTTATTTGTTGATCTGAGCCACTATAGTGACGCTTTTTTTCTCAGTTTTGGGGAGAAACTTCTGAAACCAAATTCCTGTGATAATACAAAACATTTGCTGTATATGTACCCATCCCTATTGACATGGCAATAAAATATAGTAAAATCTAAAATTTAAATCGCTCCTATGGAGGGAGGACGCAGCTATCTTCTTTCGGATAGACCTAGCAAGTTGAAATGGTACATATTTATTTTTTATTGTTTCCCAGTTGCTGGTAGTTACAGTTAGAGCTGTCAGTACTTCAAGTAAAATGCTTGAAAAAAAGTAATTCAAATACTTTTTGGTATTTGAAATACTCTACTTCATACATTTTACTTTATTCTAATTCTACTTCATTCTAAATTCATATACACTCTAAAAAGTATTTGGTATTTAAATTCCCAACAACAAAAATTATTTAAAGTATACAAATTTTACTTGAATTAGCTGGAGTAATGCCAAAAGTACTTCAAATCCTCCAAAAGTTTAAATTTGCCAGAAGTAGTATGTCATTATGTCCAACATAAAACAATAAATATTTTTATAATTTATTGTGATAGGTAACAAACTGAAGAGTTCACTGAGGCGATGAACATATGCTAATACAGTATACAAGCCTTCCTACCTGCGTATCGGTACCCGCTAGAACAAAAACGATTGAGCAGGTCATAAGTTTCTTTATTTTTGTTACAAAACATAGGTTTAAATATTTTTGTCTTAAGTCAAGGAAATGGGTAAAACTGAGTTTAAAAATGCGGACATTTTTTATTTGTAAAGAAAACTGTTACTTTTTTTAAGGTATGCCTTGCTGATGGTGACCTCAAGATAGACACTTTGGATAGAGGGTCTTTTTAATTCGACACGTGTCCAGAAATTTGCAGATATTCTCCAAATACTTTTAGGCCCGGTAAAAATGGATAATGGTGGATAAGGAGAATAAATTATATGGACCCTATCCAAATATTGTATATTTTAACACATATTCCGTTCCGAATTTTGCTAAGCAAATTAAACACTAAGTAAAATTTTTCAGTAAGTTCGTGAGAGAGTTATATTGTACCGATTTATATAATTTTTTTAAAATGATCGTCTGGTGACCGAGACCTTTCAACACTATTTTTTGTATTGTAAATTTATCCAACGTGTTTTAAAAAAATCGGGTCACTGATTAATCACGATTCTGCTCAAACCGCTTGATGTAAAAAGCTGAATTTTGGCATACAGATTGACTGTAGGATGTAGAGGTTCGACAAGAAGGGATTTTTCAAAACTCGAGTTTTAAAGGGGTGAAACCGCCCCTTAAATATTACAATATTTTTTATTTAAAAAACGGTTGGTTTTTCGAAAAAACGCTTAAACTCGTGTATTTTATTTGATTATTTTACATATTTTAAAATTTCTTAAAAATGTATACTGGGTTTTTAAAAAAATCGGGCCACTGATTAATCACGATTCTGCTCAAACCGCTTGCGGTAAAAAGCCGAATTTTGGCATAGAGGTTGATTGTGGGATGTGGAGGATCGGTAAGAAGGGATTTTTTAAAAATCAAATTTCTAGAGGATGAAACCGCTTCTTAAATATTACAATATTTATTTATTTATTATAATATAAAGTTAATTTAAAAAAAAAACGCTTGAAAATGTATATTTTATTTTATGTTTTTACATATTTTTTAAAAATGTATACAGTGTTCCAAAAAATCGGAAATAATTTATAAACAAAAATCTCCCAAGCCCCTATTGACAAAAATTGAAAGAAAATGCAACCAAAAACGTGGTTTATAAAGAGGTATTTAAATATGGCGATTTAAGTACCTCTTTATATCCCTTTCGTTATCGCCATACGCGAAGTCGCGGGTACTCCCTAGTTATAATAAAACTAATAAGTAACTTAGTGGTGCAAACATGATATGGTGTGGTTTGTACAAGATATATACCGATGTGTATTTAAGGATAAAGGAAAGGTATCAAATCTAGATAGAATAGAATATAATTGATCTTTTAATGTATCTTCTCACCACAGACATATTTGATCTGAAAAAGATATTTGCAGATATTAAAAATAAGAAATCTTCAGGGTGGGACAAAGTTTCTCTTAAAATGCCTTGCGAGTTTTGTATGAAACCATCAATCACTTTTTCACTTTCTTGTGGGAGATGTTCCAAACTATTTAAAGATTGCGACAGTAATCCCACTTTTTAAGGGTAGAAATGATAATGAACTATCCAATTTTAGACCAATTTCTCTTTTACCAACGCTATCCAAAATAATAGAGAGGCTTGGTAAGCGGCGTGTCAGTTTAGTTTTCAGAGTGGTAGGAGTACCAACGATGCGGTGTTCTCACTGCTTGATCAAGTTTACCTGAGATTAAATGATGGGGAGGGAGCGGCAGCGGTGTTGTGTGATTTATCCAAAGCATTCAATTGTGTGAATCACGGGATACTGCTCCGCAAGCTCGAAACCTACGGCTTTAGGGGTATTGCAATGGACTGGTTTAGATCTTATTTGTCAAATCGTTGTCAACCAGTACTATTCAATGGCGAGCTTTCTGAAAACTGTAAGGTTACTTCTGGAGTAGCACAGGGCTCGGTTCTGGGACCCTTGTTGTTTCTTTTGTGCTTAAATGACCTGCCTAAGTTAAATATAACAGGTTCTTTCATCATCTTCGCGGATGATACTATGATTTTCTGGCACGATAAAAATCCTACTGTTTTAGAAGATAATATAAAGAGGGACTTACCAAAGGTGAATGTGTGGTGCGATTCAAATTGCTTATCTTTTAATATAACTAAAAAATATATAATCACTTTCAAGTGTAGATTTGGTGAAGTATCGTTAGATAACATAATTGTCAGCAATACTTACATTAGCAGGTTTCTGGGAATTCAATTCAAATTCAAGTTAAAATTTGAAAATCACATTACTTCATTAAATAAGTTGTTGTATGTTGGATGTAAGTGTATCTAGAAATGCTTATTTCGCGCTTATCGAATCTCATCTGAGTTACGGAGTTTGCTTTTGGGGTGCTTGTAGTGCTACATTATTCCAATCAGTTTTTATAATTCAAAAAAAAGGCTCTCAGAATAATTTATAAAATACGTAGTAGAAAATCTTGCAGGCCATTCACAAATAAAAAAAAATTAACATTACCTAGTATATTTATATTGGGTTCTGTGTGTTTAATGTTTAGAAAGCGTACACCTGTAAAGTCTGGATATTCGAGTCGTCGGCGTCGTATAAATACCATTACTCTTCCAATTCCCACCTCTGAACTCACTAGAAAATCTTTATTTTATAACACCAAAAAATTGTTAAATCATCTACCTGATTTTGTAAGAGAAATCGGGAATGCTACCAAATTTAAATGATGACACTTTTAACTGATGTAATTTGCCCCTTTGGCTTTGTTCCCGTTTATGTTTAATGGCATATTTTTAGAGGTCTTGTTCTTTTGTTTTGTTTTTAGATATTTATAATTCATAATGATATTCATTATTTACCTGACATAATTTTTTTCTGTTAATAGTACTTTGCTGTTTTAACTAAAATACTATTATATTATTTTGTTTCAACGGACTAGAGTGTTTCTTTTTGTTAATAACTCCTATACGATTTGTAATGTTCGACTTGATTTTAGCGGTTCAATTGTAAATATTAAGATGTTCTTTTGGACATGTCGCTTATTTAGTTGTTTTAATTATTTTTTTAGTTTAAGCTATTCTATTTTATTTTACTACAGGTTCTACAAGCCTTATCTTTTTATATATAATATATATGTACATATTTTTTTTTGTGACGCATGCTTACTGACCAGCTCCAGGCTCTTAGCTTAATTTTATTTAATAAGTGCCTACTTGCTGTATTTGAATTTGTTTTTGCCTTAAAGAGTTACTAACTATAGCTTTGTCAATGAGTTTGTTAAACTTTGGACATTAAAGCATTATTTGATTGGTAGTATAATGGTGATTAGCAAGAAGGGAGTGAATATGTTAAGATCAAAAATGAAAAAGTTCTAGTGCTTATAGAAGAAATATTAGGGGAGAGAAGGTAAATCACGCTCAGCGGCTAATACCGCTCAGCGCATTTTTTAGTCATCCCTCGTATTTACTTGTTAAATACACATCGCGCCATCTGCCTCTGGTTAGCAAAAACTTTATCTGAAAGAGGCCCTATTATTTGATCTTAAAAACCAGTGTAGTGTGGGTTGAGATATTTAAGGTGTTTCCGTTATAAATTTTGCCTGTTTTGAAGCAAGGGTAAGTAAAATAACTTGTTGTTCATTCTCATTTATTTTGGGTGCATTAATATATAAGGCATGTGCATGAGGTTATTTTTACTATTCTATGAATTTGTTGCCGTTTGGATAATGGCGCTCAGAGTGAGCGCAATTTCCCGCAAAGCGAGCGACATTACCCGACCAACAGCTAAATGGAATTTTATTTTGTAGATGCCTAAAAAATATGAGCGCAAGACTACAAAAGCTTCTTGGACAGAGGAGTCAATGGGAGCAGCGATTGTTGCAGTGAGAGACGGCAATCGGATTAGAGATACACGTAGAAAGTACGGAATACTCTACAGTAGCTTGCGAGATAGATTAAAATGCAGAGGATATTATGACCCCAGGTTAGGTAGAAAATCGATATTTACCCAGGAACAAGAAAAAGAAATATCTGAACAACTTCTTAGTCTAGCTAAAACGTTTTATGGCCTCACCCCATTCCAGTTACGACGAACTGCATTTGAATATGCAGAGAAAAATAGAATTACAAATAATTTTAATAGGCGATCACAAACCGCGGGAAAAGACTTGTTATACGTTTATGTCCAGGAATCCAGGTTTAAGTTTTAGAAAGCCCGAGACAACTTCATTAAATAGGGTCACGGCATTTAATAAACAAGAGATATCACGTTTTTTTGAAAATCTAGAAATGCTAATGGTCCGGTACAAATTTAATCTGAGTAGGATTCATAGATTAGACCGGCATAACTGTCGTACATAAACCAGCTAAAATTGTCGGCCCAAAAGGTCAGAAACACGTTGGAGCCGTAACGAGCTTAGAAAGGGGAAAGACAATTACCGTGTGCTGTGGGATGAACGCTTCTGGATATTTTCTGCCCCCCTTGTTTATTTATCCACAGCTCAGGATGACTGCTGCAATGGAAAGAAACGGTCCTCTAGGTTCCATATACCGCTGCTCCAAGAATGGCTAGATAACCGACGAATTGTTCAGAGACTGGTTACAACATTTTGTTAAATCAACCAATGCTATTAAGGAAAGCCCAGTACTCCTCATACTTGATAACCATTCAAGTCATACGTCACTGAATATATATAACTATTGTCGAGATAACGGTGTTGTTATGTTAAGCATTCCACCTTACAGCTCACATCGTCTCCAGCCTTTAGACCTAACCTTCTTTTCTTCACTAAAAAGGGCCTATAGCATGGAGTGTGAAGTATTTATGAAAAGTAATCCATTTTTGAGAATAACGCACACGGACATACCAGGTTTATTTACAAAATCCTATTTACCCTAAACGGCAGGGATTTATCCAATGAATCCATCAGTTTTCAATGAGCACGATTTTGCGCCCGAACAATCAATTTTTAATTTACCTAGTACTTTACCAAAATCACAGATATATGGTACAGTGCCGACTAATGCAGATACTGCCCAACCAAATCAGTTTTAGAACACACCAAACCAATATCAGAGTTAGTGGAACTGCAGCCAGGAAGTTCAGGAATAGGACAAATAAAGAGAACCGAGAAAACAGATATGCCTATCTCATTCTCACAGATATCTCCCATGCCGTTAATAACAGCACCATCTTAGAAAAAAATCGTACGACGCAAAAAGCAAAGGTCTGAAATTATGACCTGCACTCCCATGAAAGAGGAATTGGAGTTATTAGAAATAGAGAGGAAAAAAGACAAGTTTTTCGGGACGAATCATCCTCCTCAGAGGAAGAGGTCGAGATCTCCACTATTGTAGACGATGCCCGAGAAAGAAATAGGTAAGAGAGAAAAATATATTTTTGGTTAAAAAATAATGAACTCGTTTTTTTCTCTTTAGTTTCAATGGAACGCGGAGCAGATGAAGACGAGGTATGCATAGTTTCTGAGGAATATGGAAAAAAGAGGTGTGGTTTCGGTGCACAAGGTGGGGTGAATGGGCTCATGCAATATGCACCGGCTTGGACAGACTCGACGGATATATCTGTGACTTCTGCAGTAGTAAACTAAAAAAAATAAATAAATAAATAATTTTCTGTTAAGTATATACTTACATATCAAATAAGCTAACGTATCTGTTAATATTACCTTGTTTTGTAGTACTTTCTTACTAAAAGTATGAAATTACACTTTGAGCGTAATAACCCTACCAATGAGCGGCATTTCCCTACCGTGTCGGGTAATGCCGTTTTTGCATTGTTCGTCAAATTATTTTTTATGATATTTTTCTGATATAATATATAAAGAAAAAAATATATGTTGGTAAAGCGCAATATGTAAAGTTAGCATTTCTTAAAAAAAAGTTTCCTTTTCAAGGGTTGTTTTCTGAAAAAATCCACTTTTCCTTACATGAGCGCCATTTACCTTCGTTCCCCTACTTTGACGGAATTAAACAAAAAACGGAAAAAAATTCCACCCGTTATATTTTTATAAGAGTATTTTCCCAGTAAAGGTTAATTAAGCGAAAAAGTAGCAACACAATAGGTATTTATTTTAAAAAAATAGTAATAATGGAGCAATAAATCAGGTTTGTTTTTTTTTCTGTTTTTGGTTGACTTTGATATAAGTGGAACAAATGCCCAACAAGATTTCTCCCTGATTTGCTAAAGTTTGAGTTACCATACCGACGTACGTCATATTTAAACGTATTTTTAGTAGATATTAGTAGTATCACTAATAAAATGGCACCTTATTCAATATTTTGTTTTCTGTTTGCATAATTACTTTTACAATATCTGTAAATGTGTTTATTTTGTACGCCCATGTTTTTGTTAAAACTATTAAAAATCTTTTATGTTCTGTATTTGGTTTCAAGTTGCAAAAGTGTTTTTTATTAATAAATAGGTAATGTTTTTTGTTTTTTTATATATTGTCTTGTTGATGATATCTTTTTTCTAATTTTTCTAAGAAACATTTATTCAACATTTATTTTGTGTAAATTTTGTATCTTTTACGCAACCTGGATATTCAATAAAACCCAGCAATGCTACGTTGATATTGTTTTTATTTGACTCTACACATCTGATGAAATTTGTCTAACTCTGCCAAAAACAGAACGAAGATCTGCTATTAGTTCATATAAGTAACAAGCAAAAAAATTATAAGTATATTTTTAAAGTGATTGTTTTTGGAGTCAATATATACTGCCACCTGAGTTTGCTGGTTTGTCATATTTTCCTAAATATGTTGGTACCTGAAATAATTTTTAGTACTTAAAATACAACGTTTTCTTCAAATACTTTCAAAAGTCAAAGTATTTGAAATACAAAGTACTTGATTTTTTCGCATATCACTGGCAGTTTTCCAAATAATATAAACATTCTTTTAATTAAAGTAACTTTATACTCTTAAAATTTAACTAGTAACTAGTTACTTTAAAAGTAAATAGTTACTAGTAACTAGTTATTTTTTAAAAGTAATCGATTACTTTTCAAGTACCTAGCTAACTACTGTTAAATAGTTACTGTCAAAGTAACTTTAAAAGTAACTAGATACTTTTTTTAAGTAACTTTCACAACTCAGATTACTACTTACTTTATACTTTAAATACTTTTACAATTTGGAAGTTCTTGTTACTTAGTTCGTGTTGTTGATTTCGTAAGTATTTGGTACTTGTACTTCAAATAGTTTTTGTCAGCACTTGTGTCAGTTTTAGTTACAAATTACAGAATTATTCCTTTAACAATTGATACGTGTGATTTAAATGAATTGTCCCCAAACTCGGTGGTTTGGGAAAATTCAAGTAGAACTAATAAAGGGATTATTTTGAAAATGTGGCTTTGTATAGATGATCATAGTTTCTCCTTTTAAAATATTTTAAATTCAGCGCTGTTGCCGCTTCTACCTTAAACCGGTGACAACATCCGTTTTTTAAAAGAAATTCCCTGTATATTATTGAATTTTCGCAGTGTTCTGAACATTCTAAACACTTTTGTGTTATGTTTTCTATATCTAAATTCAACTGTTACCGAGAAAATTGCGCTTGAAAATTGACATTTTTGACCCTTTGAAGCTCTGTAATTTGCAAACGACTTAATTTGCAACAAAATACATTTCACTTTCTTATCCCAGTTTCTAATTATCTATTTCCCCATACCAATTTCTAGTTTGACAGGAGGTTGCGAAATTTGACATTTCCTGTCAAAGTAGAAATTGGTGTCAGGAGATAGATAACTTAAAAAAATATAGGAAAATGCAATTCATTTCGTTTCAAGTTAAATCGCTTGGGAGAGTCAAAAATGTCAATTTTCAAGTGCCATTTTCCCAATAGTTCCATTTAAGAAACATAACAAAAAAATGTTTAAAATGTTCAGGATAATAGAAAAATGCAATAATATACATGACACCTGTTTAAAGAAGAAGCGGCAGCACCGCACAATTTAAATTATCTTAAAAATAGAGTTTATTTTTATCTATGTCCAGAGCCAAATTTTCAAAGAAATCTTTTCATCAAATTCATTGATTTTTCAGATAATTCTAATAGGCCACTGACTTTGGGACATACTATATAAATGAGAACATGTATGAAACCAATTTGTATTACATAATTTAAACGCAGTCATTTTCATATGAATACATACGATGATTAAACCCTACATATATTTATAAGTAAACTACGAGATACATATTTTTTTCTCATCTAACATAATTAATAAGTTTTGTACATAATTTACCCTATACTCTAAAAAATCGTTCATGAGCTTAGAATGTTCACTAAAACTTCTCCCGTTTTCAAAGAGTTTTTTCAGATCCTTTTTATACATTTCTAATTTAAAATTTAAAAGAACCCTGATACTATCTATTATAATATTATCAAAATCACTTGGGTACTGATTACTAAAAACAAACGAACTATATTCTACAATTTTTGGGTGATAACTAATAAACAAAATAGCCTTCAATGCAAACGAAGCACCGTTTTGACTTATATACAACTTATCAGTATTAAACTCATAATTTGTTATGGATTTATATTGTCTTTGGTCCAACGATATCTTTAAAATATCTATGACTTCCTTAAAAGTAACATTGACACAATCAAAATCATTTCCTGGAATGAAGAATCCGTATTCCATAAGCAGCTTTTCGTTACTGTGAGCTCCATAAGAAATGAAAAATTGTTCGTATTTTCTAAACCCTGTCATAGTTTTAATTTGGTAAAATGGTTCCCCTCGTACACTAATAACGTTTGCTTGCGTATTTGCCTTATGATGATGGTTTATAAGATCCATAAATGGGCAAAGTGCCAAGAATGGTTCGTCTGACAACAAAGAAACGTTTGAATCGTCCTTGGACACTAAATATTCTGGGTCAATATATACGGCTCTAGTATGTACCATAACATAAGCCCATCTAAACAAACTTATATCTAACAGATATGCTACTGGATTCTTACAGCATTTGCAAAAAGCTTCTGACACAACAGACTTCTTTAAATTTGCAAAGTTGTCTTCAAAGTTACTTTGATGCTTTGCCGCTGTTCTTTTTAAATCATCTGGATAAAAGTTCATTTCATCTGGGTTACACATCCAAGGCAATAAAGGTTCTGGATAAGGCAATGCATCAATATAACTCTTCCATTCAGATTTGTCTCCTTTATGTTTCTCCATGACAAGAAAAAGGGAAAGTAAGGTCTGTATCGTCAAAGATTTTTCTGCATTTAAATAAATAAGCAAATCAGATTTGCGTACAGTATCAAATGTAACTAGCAATCTGAAAGGAATCCTCAGGAGTAAATCCAATGGTTGGATGGTCTTTTTGGACGTTACTCCTCTACCGGTATCCTTGAAGTCGCGGACTTGGAGATTTAAAGGGTCTGTAAAATTGTTTTGCTTTAACCATTTTCGAAGATTTATTGAAGTTGGATCTTTGCCTAAATTTATGTTGCTTGAATTTTCTATGTTTCTCTTTCTTTTTCGTTTCGTTCTTCCCATAACTAAAACATATAAACTATTCTTAATTATGTTTACAGGGAATAAAGCTTATTTATTTTTCAGCGAAATTAAAGTCGATAAACAATATGTATCATAATATATTTAATATCCCAAGTATCATTTCGACGTCGAATCACGTAATAACAACGTCTAGCTTTTTAACCCGACTCGGTATTGCTCGTTGATTAGATCCGACTGCTGGTACTATTTGGTGCGCCTAAATGCTACCTAATTTTCCACTAATTCTGGTTTACCAATTTAAAATTAAAACAATACCCTGGTGGCGCTTAGACGAATCTCAGGATTATTCTAATTTCGAAAAAAGAAAACTTTACCCTACTAAATACCTTATTGAAAAGAAAATTTATTTTATTAACTTTCGTGCCCCCCAGAATTTTTTTAGGGGCTCCCCACTCTACACCAAACAAATTATTATTTTGGGTGACAACGAAACTACTGCCTACTGACATTTCAGATGGGTTTATAGATAGAAAAAATTTGGTACGTTAATCTGGTTGAATACAGTGAACATTTTCAACATAAAGACAATTGACAAGTAAAATTCGATTCCGGTTTAACCGGAAGTGACCTCAACTTCGTTATTTTAAATAACACATCCTATATATTTTGCTTTTTTTGGACTTTCGATCTTCTGAAGAATTCTAAGTAAATTTCATGTCATCCTATATATCCTATGTATGTTTACTAAATCCAACTAAATTAACGTACTAAATTTCATCTGTCTGTTGTTAACAGTTCTAAAATGCCGCCTTGGACAGTGGTTTCGTTGCCACCCGGTATTATTATATGGGTATTGTTTTATGTTAACAGAACTACAGAACACAAGACAAAACTTTAATCAATAAAAATATATAAGTAAAAATATAAATAAATAAAACACTGCAACTTTGCTATTAAATAGGTACTGAAAAGACAAAATATATTTGATTTTGGAAAACTATGGGGTATGGGGTAGAATTCAGTATATTATATTTATTATTATGTAAAAGCTTGCTCGATGTCGAAGGGCCACTGGACTGGAAAATTGCTATAAAAAATATATTTTCAACTTGCCTACTGCCAAGCAGCAGAAAGAAAACAATTTAGAAAGTTTTTATGTATTGTATTTTTTTTATTACCGTATTATTCCTCCTTATTATTTTTTAAAATTTCTTTCGTAAGTGTGAATTTTATGTGGAAATAAAATCCAACTTTTCTTACCTAAGCGTATGGGTTTTCGATGAACTTTTGAAATGCTTCTAAACTTCTTTCAACGTTATTGCACTGTTTTGTTAGTTTTGTGCAAAGAGTTTTATTAAAATGTGTAAATTTTATTTGTTTTATTTTTCCTTAAAAAAAACTGTTTTGCCGGACAAAAGAATAAATCTGTCAATTTATTTAAAATGAAAATTATAAGTGACTTCTAGTAAAGTAGACCCAGGCAGAGGCATCCCTTACAACATTTAATTCCTTTTTTCTGGGACCCTACTGGGTTCGAAACATTATTTTTTTTTCATCAAAACATAATTTTAATAATTGATCGAGGAATCCGAAAAAAATAAAAGATACGTGGTTACGTAAGAAAATCAAAACATAGTATCAACACTTGACGTCGCAGAAATCACCAACGAATGCAAAAACTATTTTTTACCCCCTATTAAATTTGGAGCACTTTGATACAGGGGCTTATGAGAAAAATGGCCTTTCCTGAACTTTTGTCCCACACTGCATACACATCAAAAATGCAAGTGAGTATATCCCAACGATATATCCTGAACGAAAATGGGTCTAATGATTTTTCCGAACTACGACAGCTTCTGAGATAAATCGATTTGAAACTACAATTAATTTTCACCCACTGATATCTCCTCTTCAGTAAAAATTCTGAAAATTTTGAACACCGAAATTTATTATTTTTTTATGATTAAACATTAATTTGGAAGGCGAAATCTATGGCAACGTGTAAAAATCAGTTTTTACCTGGTTTTTTGTTTGTTCTAATTTTATATTGTCTTTTTTATTAACACGGTCTACACCCTATGGGTACATTGTAAAAAATGTGACCAAATAAAGAATATACATACATACATACAAAGTTCAAAAACATGGAAAGAAGAGAGAGTCTGAGAGAATATTGTTGCATTGACAGCCTAGTTTCTTTATGGTACATTTATTCATTTTAATTTTTGATACTTTCTCGAAATTCTCTAAAAACTCAAGATCATCAAATTGAGCTTAGTCTTTTATGTAAGTAGAGAAAAGAAATCATCTGCGAAATTGGATAAAAATGGATCACACGGAGAATGCTTCAGCAGCTGTCGCTGTTTTTACTTGCAAACTATGCCCAGTTTGACCCCATGGACCCCCTGGCTACGTGCCTGCATTGCGTCGTAGTTTGACTAAAACCAAACAGACTAATATCAACAACGATATAGTACAAATAGTAACGTAAAAACTTTGTATTTCATGCAAATATTTATTAAATAAAATCATAGCAAAACGCTTTCGGCTTTCGCCATCTTGAGTGCTACCTGAAAGCAAGGAAATAACTTTATCTTAGATATTTATATTTCGTTGTATGGTTTTTTTTCGTTCTATGTTTATCTTAGATACCTCAAATGAAAGATTGGTAGAAAGTTTCATTTGATTTTTTAAGAGAAAGGTATTTCCTTGCTCCCAGGTAGTACTGGACACTGAAGTTGACGAAAGACGAAAACGCTTTGCTATGATTTTATTTAATAAATATTTACTCAAAATACAAAGTTTTGAAAGTTTCTACATTTTTCATTTAACCTATACGTGTAGACAGCCACTTTCCTTATTTTCATAGTACAAATAGGTTCGTAGACGGAAAAAGTTACTTGGAATATTATAGAAAATATTAAAAATAGTATTACACAAATCATTTAATATTATTCATATAATACAAAAATCAAGAAATCTTAATCTTGATGTGCACATATTGAAAACTGTCTCCTGGTTTTCCTAGGTTACAATGGATTTGCAAAAAAAATATTTTAACACACGTTTCTAGCATTAAGTTTTATGGAAGGATTTATATTTATCCAAAACAAAAGAAAATACTTAAAGGTATCAAAGAAAAAATGAAAAAAAAGGTTCAATATTCAGAGTACCAAAGCTTATTGTCATTTTCGTGCCGTGGAGGATAATATAATTATATATTTAAAGGGATATAGTAATATAGTTTAATAATAAGAAAATGCCGAATAAACGGTTTTACTTAAATATAAAAATCATCATAAAATAAAACTGTGCTCATGCAGAAACACATGTAATAGGAAATGATCAAATGAAGTTCTGTGAAGTAGGGATCAATAATAAAGTTTCATACTGGAGCCTAAAATATCTACACTTAACAACAATTTTAAAATTATATCTACACTACATACTTAATTTCTCTTATTTTTTCAATTTCAGTCACTGGTGTTTAAATTGTTTGAAGTGCACTTTCATATTTACTTGAAAATTTCATTCATCTGTCAGAATTAACATTTTAATTTAATAATAGAATACCTGTTAGTCATTGCGTTTAACCAAATATTAATTATTGATAATTTGCAAATTCGTTTAATGAGATAAAATGAAAAATACAGTTGCGTGCGGCTCCTTTTTTATTTAGCCGACTGCGCATACCAAGCTATGTTTAACCAACTTAGTTCGATGCAAAGTTTACTAGTTTTATTCAATAAATTTTGGTTTAACAGTCATGTTATTTATATAAGTCTGTATATTGCCACCCTCAGACTAAACGCCTACACCTATTCTCATGAGTGAGGCATCAACTGATTTATCTGTATCTCGCCAGGGTTATTAGCTATAGGTTGGTCTAAAAAAATCAAAAAAGAGGAAGTAGTACGCCATTTTGTCAACTATAAAATAAATAATTTTATAATTTATTGGGTAAATGTTTGCTTTCGCCTACCATCACCGATTTTGACTAAATATGGTAGAATTTGGAGTGCTGATCATGAATCTGAATTCAAAAATTTTGGCTTCATTTCATTTTATAATTGCAATTTTTGAAGGCTTTATTCTTGGAATAATATATGTTTTGGGTATTGTTTTGTAGCCGAGAAAAACAGTGTTTATTGTGAAAAATACAAAGACATTGATTCTTATTTAAAGTGGTAATATGGAAAATTTAAGTGCAAATTCATTCAAGAATCCAAAAACCTATCTGTAAAAACACCGCCATTTACTGCTTATCTCCACCTTATCTGCAAATATTCAAATGAGCTGATAAGAAGCCAATGGCCAGTGTGAACTTCATTAAATTATTATTTTCACCTATTCAAGGGAATTCCCTTTTTTTACTTCAAATGTTTTTTTTTGTGGAACATTAGCTATTTATTTTCGGCAGTGGATTTATTTATTTACCTGAAGTGTAGGTCAGTGACCTTATTTGTTTTTGTTTAGTATTTACTATAAAGGCGGTTTTTTTATTCCTTTGTTGGAAGTTTCAATATAGTGTAGAAGATTTAACCATTTAATTTTACTAATCCTCTTAAAGCTAATTTTAACATTAGTGTAGGAGGTTTTTCTTATTTATTTGAATATTGCAATAGGGAATATTAAAATAAGAAACATGTGTGATGTTTTCAAATGTTGCAAGAATAAACCCCATAATAACTGGGTATGTGTGGTATGTAGTAGCATATTTCACCCAAGCTGCTGTAAAAGAACTAAGGGCTTTACTTGCCTGGATAATAGCCTTATATTCTCCTCCTATGCTTGCCGAGACATCGCTCAAAATGAAACCAACAATGGGAATGGCTGTGAAATTACAACTATGGCTAATATTATTAAAGAACTTGGGGCTGAAATAGATCTGAAAGATCGCCATATACAAAAAATATAAAGAAATTCGGTCGTTTGCGAGGACGACGCTGCAGATATGGAAGCAAAACTACTTTGTCATATCGAATCCTACAGAGCCAGGGTTATGGAATTGCAGCAAACTATTGACGAGCAAAACTAAATTATAAGTCAATTTGAAGGTGTCGAAGTCAAGAATTCAGAAACTCAAACAGTTACTACCCTCCAGACCTCCGCAACTCAGACCCTACATCTAAACAAGGCAACAAGCACTCAGACGGATGAATCTGCATCTCCCAGAAGAATCAACAGAGAGACACAAAAGTGTCACAGTGAGGATCTCAAAGGATACATTGCTTTTAGCAAAAATTTTACAATGGAGGATTGGATCATTGTTTTTATAGGACCCTCCAATACCAGGGGTAATCATGTGTTGGACGAGGTTTTCATGAACAATTTTTTACACGAGTTGACCCACACGCCGTTTGCTGTAAGCTATAAGAGCAAGCTGAATTCTCTAACTTATAGCTATAACATGAAGGTAAAGAAACTGAGCTGCCCCATGAGAAGCAGTTCCTGGTTTGTGCCCTTTGATAACTGTATACCACCTACTAAACGCAACCAATATGGCAATTTTACGTCATATGGCAAAACCAAATTAATTTTTAAGATAATTTCTGCCACCCACTATAAGTTCCTCCGATGTTAGACATGTACCATCTCTTGAAGCTACAGCATAGTTTGGTGAACCCGAGGATGAGTTCGAACACCGATTAGCGAGATTGCTGAACAATGGTTACAATTTCGCACCAGAACGATTGCAAATGGATTTAAGTACAATCAAACTTACAGCTAAGGAAACAGGAGTGGTTTAAAATACGTTTTTTTTTTGAGTAATAAATCAAATAAATCAAGTTTTTCATCAATATTTTGTCATCAAAATATTCAGTGTCTAGCCAATAAAGTTTTAGAATTGAACGCGATTTTAATAGACAACTATAACTGCGATTTTTTATTGCTCACGGAACACTGACAATGTGCTGAGAAACTGGATAAAATTAAACTATGAAAGTTCTCTCTATGTAGTTATTTCTGTAGAACAACATTCAAGCAAGGTGAATTTTGATTTTAGTGTTTGTGATGTGTCAAAATATTGTATTGAGGGCACACTGGAGTGTGCCTGTGTAAAAATTATTTATTTTAAGATTCTTTTAATTGCAGTCACCAAAAGGTGACTTCAATGATTTCTTGTCTTTGTTTAGTGACTTGTTGTCTAGTTTGTAGCAACCGTCATATTCTTTTGTTATAGGGGGAGATTTTAATATTGATTTTTTAACTCCTAGTATTAATTTGTTATATTTTACTGACATTTTAGCCACTGTAAACGTTGAAGCTGTTATTAAGGAGCCGACTAGGATTGGGAATAGTTCAACTACCTGTTTAGACAATTTTTTACTAACTACAACTAGTTTTTTTAGCGTATCTGTTATAGATTTAGGACTTTCTGACCATTTGTCGCAGTTCTTTAGCATAGAATTAGTTGTTGAGTTTTCAAAAGAGCCCCCAAAGTTTGTTTATAAAATAATTTTCTCTAAAGCAAACACGGACCGGTTTGTCAATTTCTTAAAAGAAGAGAATAGGAGGGATGTTTATATTCAGACATCATCAGAATGTGCCTTTACTATTTTCTCTAATATATTGTCTTATTACTTTGAGTTATGTTTTCCATTAAAGAAATGTTTTTTTAAGACTCGTAAAACAATAAACAGGTACTCTATACCGTCTATATTAAAAGAAAAGGTAACTCTATACTTCGAACTATGAGGTGTTGATAGGAGATACAGAGATACAGATGCAATTTTCAGAAAAGAACTTAAAAAATTCTGTCAACAGGAAAATGACAAGAAAATATTGAATGCTCCAAATAAATCTAAGATAATGTGGAAAATTATAAACAATCTTCAAAACAAAATATCACCAATAAAACTATAGAAATCGTCACTGATGGTCTAAAGGTTGATGATGCACTTGTAGCAAATAATTTTATAAAATGTTTCACAACTACAGGCTTCAACAAAAAAACTGATGTTGATTTTGTTCGTAGCAATGTCCCTTTAAATGCCAATTGTTTCTTTTTATCTCCATCTCTCTGCGCATCCGAAGTAATAGCTTTAATAAAAAGACTAAAAAACTCCAACTCTTGTGGCTCTGATGGTGTATCAAATTTACTTAAGAATTGTAATGAATATGTCTGTGATGTTTTTGGCATTTCTGATCAATTTATCTTACGAAGAGGGGGTGTTTCCTACTAAACTAAAATTGGCGTTAGTGATTCCAACTTTTAAAAAGGGTGATTCGAATGATTATAGTAATTATCGATCAATAAGCTTGTTGTCGGCTATCTCCAAAGTATATGAGATGAATTTGGGAGATCAACTCTCTTCCTTTTTTGGAAAGTATAACATCTATCCCTGGCACAACATGGATTTACCAAACTAAAAAGTACTGAGACCGCTCTGTCCGCTTTCTAAAATAATATTGTGCAGGCACTTGAGTGCAAGCTATGTGTAATTGGCCTGTTTATTGATTTCTCATGCGCATTCGATATGGTAGATCATCGACTTCTAATATGTAAGTTGCAGAGATACGGAATCCGTGGAAAGCACCTTGCATTACTCACTTCATACTTAAAGACGATATCAATGTGTTGTTGTGAATGGCAAAAGAAGTATTTCGAACATTATTACTCAGGGTGTTCCCCAAGGATCAATCCTCGGGCCATTGCTTTATTTGGTTTATGCTAACGACCTCATACTATACTGAAAAAGTTTCACCTAGAGTTCTTTTCCTTTGTTACGCCGATGACCCCAACATCCTCATAACTAGACAAGATCTACCATCATTAAAAACCATGGCTGAAAAGGTGTATAAAGAGGTAATTCTTTTGTCAAAAAAAAAATAAATTGGTTTTAAACAAAAACAAAACAAATTTCCTCCTATTTTCGTCTCAACGACAACAAAGCAACGACACCATGATTTTATGCGATAAATCTGATGACACTGTCTACTCCACTGATACAACGAAAATGCTTGGTATAGTTTTAGACAGTGCCCTTTCTTGGCAAGTGCATATAGATGAATTGTGTAAAAAACTGCGTAGCTCTCAAACTTTCACTCCCATATTCGCTATGGTATTCTGAACTGGGGAACCAGTGTGTACAATAAACGTGTTTTTCTGTTGCAAAAGTATGCAATAAGAATGGTGAGTAGCCTCTACAGACATTCACAGATACAGATATTCAGTAAACCCGTTTTTAAATCTTTACAAATTTTAACATTATTTGATCTGTACATACTTGAAATTTGTCTATATGTATACAAAAATAAATCTTTTCTGCAGTCTACTAGAGCACCTCATCATCATGACACTCATAGGAGACATCTTCTCTTGCCAAGTATTCATAGAACTAGTTCTTATCAGAAAAGCATGTTGTTTAATGCATGTAAATTTTATAATGTTCTTGAAAAAAGTATCAGGGACTCAACATTTGTCAATATATTTAAAAACAAATTAAAGAAATTACTATTGGAGAAGAAAAGCTACAGTTTTCATGACTTTTTACTACATAGGCACCTAAAGTATCAAAAAAAAAAATTGTTAGTGCGCCCATATAGTTTTGTGTGTCAAAGGAGCAACTCGACTTTGACCTTTTCTTTAATTATTGTGATGTATTATATTTAGATTACTTTTTAACTGAATAAATAAAAATACTGTTATTATTATTATTATTTCTCAAAATCATATCGTCAAAATTGACCATTTTTCACCTCATTTTGACCTTCATCTAGTAATGTTTATAGTAAATCGATTAAATACATCACCGTTAAAGCTATAACACTAAAATTCTTGTGTTATCATGTTTAACCACGAATACGCGCTCCGGCGCTTAATGTGGTGCTAATCCGGTAAAGATCAACCAAAACTGATACCTTTATAAAATTCCTCACATTAAAGTTTAAACAATTACCTCCTATTTTTTATTTCAAGTGACAATTGTTAAAAACATCAAACGCGAAAACAAGAAAAATTTCGTTTTAAAAATGGTGAATTTTGATTATGGATAACTCGGAAACGAAATGAGACCAAAAAAAAATTGACTTCAGATTTGTGATCATCGCCCCTACCTGTGTACCAAAGTTCGTTCAAATCGGCGTTGGTAAGCGAAAGCAAATATTTACCATTTATTGCGGTAGGCTGGAAGGTATCAAATTGAAGAGCCCATTAAAACCAACAAAGTGCTTTGCAAGAAACCACTGAACTGTTAAAAACCCCAGTTCCTACAATTCAGGCTGTTGTAGAAAAACAATTACTCAGCAACAGGAAAAGCTGGAAGAAGCAAATATTATATAACCAGCTGATGACACTGATGGACAAACTGCATTAGGCTTAAGTTATTTATAATATTATATAAATAAAAATATATTTTTGTTGTCTCCAATTGTCCTCTTGTAAACGTACTCTACATTTATTTTTTACTACTCACTTTTTATACATGTGTTTTTAAACGCATCTACTATAAAGAAACATCCCCAAAAACACTTATAAGTTTTATTTATCGTATGTGTATTAATGATTAATCAATAAAATATCCAAGTCCATCTCGACAACCTTTCATAAACGGATGTTATGTTATTATTATTTCGTTCCCAGCTCAAAGAAAATGTTATTTTAATTATCAAAATAATTTTGTTGTTTCAGTTTTTAGCATACCTATTCGGGAAACATTTTTTTAGTACCCCTGTGCATAAAAATTAACAAAACTATTTTAAAACCTGAACCACACATACGGTATTTACAGAAAAACAATTCAGGGCTCACTAGGCCATGCCGTCCTACAACGTAACGAAAGACTACGAAACACGAATTTTGGTCCAAACGCGCTGGCAAAAATGTTTCTCAGTAGGTCGGTTATTTGTTTGAAGATGAAGTAAACATCATTATTGTTGGTTTATTCTGTGAAGAAGAACAATATCAACAAAATGCAATGAAAACCAAAACGAAAATAGGTCCATGAAATATGTCAGGCAAGAAAGACAGAAAGTGAATTTGCTGCTTTGTTTCCAGTTTTGGTTAATCATCAGAACAAATTTTTTACAGTATTTTAAGTAATAACGAAAAATTGCAATAACTTTAGCTTGAACAAAGGCTGATTCAATGTAAACACAATTAATAACTTTCTTCGAAAACGCGTCGTATTAAAGGCAACGGCAAAAGTATTATCTTTTTCGTCGGCGGCAGTGCGTTTCGTTGCCGTCCAATTCCAAATAAAATTTTATGATTTGTAGAAGTAACCGTGATGTATCCGTTACTTTATTATATAAATAATAAGTATTATTATTCATATAAGTATATTAATAGTTAAGTATCTCTGAGGTATTTGAACAGCAATATAGGTAACCCTTAAAGCGTTTAAATGGTGAATCATATAATGGTCTTGGTTTCTATAGCTTTTAGTTTTTAGTTTCGGTAGCTATAAAAGGAACTTTCAAATGAAGCACCTAGGCAAATGATATACTTTCTTTGTCTGTCACATTTAGTAAATGTGATTTCATTTTACTTACGATTTGGTTTCTTCTTTCCGAATTAAAAATGTTGATGTATGGCATCACCCAACAATATAGACGCATTCGGTATTATTATTGTTTGGAAGGTAAAAAATAAAGGCCATGCATAGTTTAGTGATAAAATGACATGTTGTACCCCTTCTAAATTTCAAGTGCCACTGATTAAACAAAAATTGAAACTTTTGGAAAAAATAAAAAGGTACTTTTTTTTAAATTAAAAGTTTACTCTATAAATACATATAGGTATAGCGATAAAAAAAAACCTATACCACTGTTCTGACCAATCAGCTATAATCTTTTATAAAATCGGAATATTAGCTCAAATATCACTATTCATTTTTTAACACCGCATTTCTTTTTTCCAACATGTTCCCTCATGTCGTTGTAATAGTAGACGACACTTGAAGTTTTATTAGGGTAGTTAGAGGTTATAAATAGATTTTTACGTGCTGCTAGATTACTGAAAATGTCTAAAATGACAACTTAAACTTAAATAAAATAGTTATATATGCCTTTCTAAAACACACCTCGTATGCTAATATACTTGTATGCTACTTATGCTAACATACGTGTAAGCTACTTATAAAAACTATCCGAGTGATACAATAGAACTATAGGTTGCCAAAACATTATAAATCTATTATAAACAAACTGTTGACTTTAGGTGTGCAAAAAAACTGCGAAAACAGTTGGTTTATATTAGATTTATACAAGAGTCTCTAAGAAACCTTAATAGAACCAGATTATCATTTTATATAAATTTTGGTTGGATAAAATGTTACTTGGACTGGTTGTGCGTTAACAGGTAAGAACGAAAGCGCGTCCCGTAGGGTCTTGCTCTGTTGCCGGCTGGCGCGGCCTAGTGTGCGAAGGCAAATCAAATTATTTTATTCTCAAAATTAATTTGTCCACAATTCAGATATCTCGTTATTAACTTATCGAACGAGCGTAGATTATATGATCTAGGTACATGTGTGTTTGGAATTATAATCTTTATATGGGTATTTTAATGACGCCTGCGGACCGCTCCTAGTTCGGGTTCTTGATATATTTAGAAAATAATTAATATTGCATTCTTAAAAACATGCTGTTTTCTCTTAACAAAAAATTTAAATTGTAGAAACCATCATCAGCTTATTTTTTACAAAACGGACCACATTTTTTTAATTCCAACATATGTACGTTTTTTTACAACACTTTGAGGTTCAAAACCAATAATGTAACGCATTAATGTATATAAATTACCTTGGTTTGGAAAAGTCCAATGCTTTCATAGATAAATCATTAGTCAGTTTGAATGTTTTATTCTCCGAAAAAACTCCGAAAGCTCGTATTTAAAAACCAAGTATTATAAGTATATCATTGGCTCCAATTTACGAAATGGCAGAATTAACAACGGGATGAAAAATTTTTAGAAAGAGTAGTTAAAATTTGGTATTTTTAACTTTCCCTATTACTTGTAATAAGCGCGATCCCACTATATCGTAATTAATTATTTTTACCTAATTACTAATACAGTTACAGTAATATTTCCCCTACCTATTAATCAGACGAAAGTTCTTAAACCAATCCTGTCTTTTGAATGAAGATCATTGGGCAAATCTAATCCTGGATGATAGATCGATTTTCATTGGAGAAGGATAAAAGTCTAAAAATTGTGTATGTAAGACGAGGAAAGGAGAGAAAGGGAGGAAAATCATTAATGAAATAAATTAATTTTAATTTAAACATTTAACAGTAAACGGGACTCTCCTTGGCTAATTTTTAATATTTCGTTTGGCACAAGCCAGCTTACTAATCTCACTAGATTTTTAAGGACTTAACAATATACAAACAAAGATAATTAAAATAAACATAAATCACTTCATATTCACTGCATGTATAAAATAAAGACAGAAGATAACCTAAAATATCTGTATTTTAATAACATACATAATCCAGTTGGTTGTTCAACATAAAAACTGGTAAATATAAATAATTAAAATATACAAACCTTGACTGGCTAGTAAATTAAGGTAAGTGATAATTTACCGTAATATTGTACCACTTTTATACATTTTCTATCGTTTCAGTTTCTATAAATTCCGAAAAAACACTGAGTCACACTCACGTTGATCCCACGTTAGGATAACCTAAGTTTTCTGGAAAAACCAGGTGGCAAGTAAAAATATAGTAAAGTTTAAATAATAAATTAGGATGGGAAGTGCAGATATGGATATGAGCAACACAAATGGTATGGAGTACTGCAAGGAATTTCGACGACTGAAAATTTTGCCTGCCAATGATCAAACTAAGGAGTTGCAAACTATTTTACGAGACAGGTAAAGAGTCTCTCTTTACTTACTTTTTCATATTTAATACATTTATGCGTCATTTACCTGCACCACGAATTCTTAGTTATTTCATTCTAAACTGTGGTTGGTAAATGAAGTATTAGAAATATGCCAGTAAATAAGAAATAATTGAAAGAGTAACATTGACTGATTAGATTTGGGTTAAAAACTGTTTTTGACTAGCTCTCATTTTTATTGTGGTTACAGCCCATAGTAAATCTCCTAAACACCTAAATATCCAAATAAAAAAATTCAATACATTTGGCTACAAATTCATATCCTATAAATAAAATATGGATCTGTGGTTTAGTATTCCTTCTGTTATATTTAGTCCTTCATTTCAACATCATGTCCTTCATCCTTCATCTGTAAATGCTTATACAAAAGATGTACTGCTCATCTTCCATTTACCCTCAGAGATCTCATCCATTGCTCTGAACAGTGCTCAAATTAGAATCGGGATTTAATTTATTTTCCCATAAAACAATAGCATAGTTAAAAATGAGATAATTTTTTAAAGGAGAATTGTCAAAATTTAGTAAAAAATCTTATAAAATGCCTCATACATTAATTTTGAAAATGATTTCTTTAATCGATCCAGGTGTAAACGTGGATATGAGTAACCTTTTAGTGTCATTTTAAAGATGGTAGGTATCGGATTATAAAATGATAAGTCTATACTTATTTGTCCAAAAACAAGTATGCAATGTATAATACCCAGTGAGATTATAATTTTATAATTTCAGAAGTGTTAGATCTTAAAGAGTTTACTCTCGAATTTCCTACTCCAAAGATTATGTTTTTAAATATTTTCAAGATATACAAAAAAAATTTTTTTCATATGCCTTCTTTGGCTTATTTAAGAAGATTTTTTTGGGTCAGAAGAAAATGGAAGGATAAGAGGAATAGACGCTCATTAGAGCTGAACTACATTTACATCTTTAAATTTTAAGGAAAACTCTCAAGAATTTTCACACTTTTAAAAATGACCCGTGTTAAAAGCTGCCAATTGTTCACAAAAGTACAGGGTTTCTGTTTATATTTTGAACAGGGTCTACAAGTTTATTTTGGAAAATTGAAAAAATGTGAGGTACGGAAGTCATATCATCTTACCTGTATCCCAGGATTTGCAAAAAAAATTCACAAATGACAATTTATGTTTAAGAGAAAGATAAAACATTCTAACTTCTAACACATAAATGTGAAGTCAATAGGGACACACTGATTTTTTTGGGCAGGTTTTTGTTAATTTTCTCATTTGTCTTTAAAGGTAAAAGTTTCAAATCTGGTATATTTATAATCAGATTATAATACTCCCTAGATCAAGAAAACCAATTCTCCCATTTCCGTTGGCCTGTCATTCTGTCTGTCAAATAATATTGGTAAAAAATCAAGGGTCATATCTAAAAATGTTGGTTTTGGTAAGTATTTTGGTAAAAATCTAATATGGTGAAACAAAATAGTGGCCTCATAAAAATGATTATTGAGAAGCTATCTACTTTAAAAAAAGAATCTTATTGACAAATAATTAAATAAAAAATAACATAATTATTACAATGATAAAAATCATACCAAGGAAATTTTAAAATATTATATATGTGCATATTTTCGAACTATAGTGGAACTATAAACTCTTATTTAATAAATAAAATATGCAACAAAACAAATTGAAGCTAAAATAAATAAGCTATCCTTGAAAAATTCATCTGGAGTGAAATAGGTTTTTGAGACAAATAACTTTTAAATATGTTATACTGTCTTAATTGCTTCAAAATATCTTCACTCTGATATATTAAAGATTGCCAAACCTGGGTAGTGGATGTTATAGGAAGTCTAATATTTCCAGTTTGGTAAGTATGATACGTAGAAGACAAATTTATTTCATCTCTCAGACATGCTGTTTCTAGCAGAGACAAATACGGCAGGGTAAGAATCTTATAATCTAGAAAGAGAGGCTTACAGGTATCTCGATATCCCACCATAGACATATACTATACAGACCTTTTTTGCAAAACAAACAACATATTGAATGAATTGATTGAAAAGGTACTGAGAACAAGACCCCAAAAAAAAAACTTAAAATTGACAAAAGAAAATAAAACTTGATAGCATTCCCCTAGCACATAGTATGCTTTTTCAGACAATAGTTTTCTTAATTTACTCTTTTGATAAAGAGACAATGCTTTATGAAAGCAGGAAGATGGTTGTGTATCTTTTTTTTACTCTCATAAATGATCGAGCTGTGAATCAGAACCGATGAGTTTATCGGTAAACACAAGTTTAGGGATCTGCAAGTTTCGTGACAGTGAGACCATGCAAGTCATTTCCAAAGTATAAATATGATAATTTTTTTTGCCTTGTGTGCAGTACCAGGCTGCATCATCAGACATCATCACACAGCCTCTTTTTGCAGTACAAATAATGAAAATAAGACACAATTACTTCAAATCCTGAAGAAGCAGATCAAATCCAGAAAGCAATGCCATACCTTAAATGTAACTCAGTCTAAGGATGGTACACCATTTGCAATGACCCCGGACAATCTTATGCAACACAGTTCTGACAGCACAACATCCTAATGCCATGTCTTTGCTAAGTTTCAAGACATAATTGTCAAATTTAAGGCCACAATCAATTATCAGCCTCAAAACCTAGTTTTAAACCTAATCTCCACAGGATGGATCCAAATGGTCTTGTTGAAATTAAGTTTGCATCACACTGCACTTTAAGAAGAACTTGTGCTATTCTTGCTTTCAGTGTCGTTTCATCTGAATCATGTCAGAAAATAAATTGAGTACTTAATAACTACTTACGTAACCAATTGGAATTTTGCACAAAAATCAAGTGTGAAACAGGAATAAACTACAATTTTAATGTCAATCCTACATTGCAAAACAAAATGGTGTCCTCATGAAATGTTTAAATATTTAGATATATTCTATTATGTGGAACAAATAAACCCTTCTTTCTATGGACGAAAATAATAAATAACAATTTGTTTTATAGACTTTGTAAGTAAACTTTTGAAATAAATAAAAAACAAATGTAAAAATAATAAAAAAAAAAATAAAAAAATTACCCACATATAACACTTTTTACGAATCCATATAGTTGTTTGGTAGAAATTACAGTTCATATGATATAAATAAAGTTATTATTTTAAAATCATTTTAAGATCTATCATCTGAGGAAGCCACAGTGGTGGCAAAACAATTTTCATGTGTTGTATTCTTTGTAAAATAAATTAAGTTGAAATTTCAAACAAGTGTTTTTATTTACTTAGTTAAAATGAATTTTCATTAAGTAACGGCTACTTAGTTCTGTTCAATTTATGTAATTTTCTAATTAAATATGTTTTGTTCTACCGTTGCATACACATTTTAAACATTGTAACTTATTCACCTGCTAAGTCTTAAAAAAAATATGTACCTACAATACTATGAGTATCAGTTGATATATTTTAAAAAAAAAATCCTGAACTAGGCTTAATTAGCTACCATAGTTAATTTGGATATTAATAATATTAAGTTGGCTTTATTTTGCAATTTGAGAAGTGGGTGGCTAAAGGGACCTTACATTAAGGGTGTAAACAAAGTTCCTAAGTAACACAGGGTGTGTCTCAGGGGCTGTAGTTGATATTAGGATATAGACAGCTAGGCAGCTTATTAATTTGCAGACAATACTCAATAAATAATGTGCGAGATATGTATCCATGGCATTATATTTTGAAAATTAATGTTTGGTGGATAACTTTGGTGCTGGTGGATAATTCTGGATAACTCAAAATTGTTAAAAAATATACTCTAACATATTTTTTGTTTAATATATTTACTAATACCTGCATTATTTTAGGAATACTACAAGAAGTGACTTTAAATTTTTTGCTGATCGCTTGATTCGCCTTGTTATAGAAGAGAGCTTAAATCAGTTACCTTTTACAGAATGCAATGTTATAACTCCAACCAGCGCTACTTACAATGGTATGTCACCGAATTACATCCCTTTAACACACTCTTCTCATTGAGTTTGCATGTAGGTATTTTACTCGGTATTATACAAAACATATCACAAAAAAAATCTAACTATATAATTTTATATTACATAACCAGAATGGTAAGAATTTTATTACAGAAAGATGAAATTATGGAGAAACAAGTGAGTACCATAATTAAATGGGTTTGTTGGATTATCAGGATCACAATACAGCATAGAATTTTAGTTTTATCACAGTTAGACTATTTCTGTATAAACTAGTGTGTATGGCTCTCTGTTCTCATGCACATTGCTAGAACTTCTGTTCAGCAGGGTAGTCCTAACCTGAACCAAACAGTACTGCTTGCATACTACTAACATTAATAAGATTAAGGTATAACTCTCCACTTATTAAAATATTGGAAGTCAGAATTTGTGCAGTGGACTACTTGTAATAAATTAATCAATTTCTTATTTTTTAGGTTTGAAATATAAGTCAGGAAATTGTGGTGTCTCAATAGTAAGATCTGGAGAATCCATGGAACAAGGGTTAAGGGATTGTTGTAGAAGTATTAGAATAGGAAAGATTCTAGTAGAGTCAGATGCTGACACTCATGAAGCAAGGGTAGTTTATGCTAGGTTTCCAGAAGATATTTCTAGGAGGCATGTAGGTATATATTAACTTTTTGTTCTACGGTTTACTAGCTGCAATCCAATTTAAATCCTTTTTTGAAAATGGATCAAACTTTAGCTTTTAGCAATTAGCAAAAAGATAAACTTATTTTAAAGTTGTATAAAATATTGATTGATATTTTTAGGTACTCCTGATGTACCCTATTATGTCAACAGGCAATACAGTTAGTAAAGCTGTAAATGTTTTAAAGGAACATGGAGTTAAAGAGGACTGCATTATTCTCAGCAATTTATTTTGTACACCTCAGGCAGTACAAACTATTTCACAATCCTATCCAAGAGTAAGTAGAACTGTAGTATAAGTTACTAACATTTTCATTATTTGATGCACTGGATGCGGTATTACTGACTACATATTCATTTCACTCATGAACTAATTCATTAGTTCAATTTCTATATAGTATTCTTAATACATGTTATTTGGAATTTTCTGTTTATTTTTTAGATAAAAAAAATTTACCTCAATATTACTATGTTTTTTTTTACAAATACTTGTACTTCAGTATTTTATTTGATATTCTTTTTAATTCTCTCAATTTTCTATGTAATTGTGGAAATGTCCTTTTGATTTTTCTAGTAGTCGCGTAAAGAAAAAAAAGTGGCATAAAAATAATATAAAACAGTTTTTAAGTACAGGGTGAATCAGATAATTCTTTAAATGGTAATATCTCAATTATTTTTGAAATTAGAAAAGAAATGTTCTATATGTGTTTATATTTTATTGAATACAGGGTGTCTCAAAAAAGCAAGACAAGTACTAACTTTGTTTTTTTTTCTGAACTCTGTGCAAAACTAGCTGAAATTTTGTAATAATAATTTATTTTTTTATATGATTGAAGATGCTTATTAGAAAGTAAGTAAATTTTTCCAAAGTAAAGGGAATGAAATAATTTAACTGGTAACATGTAATATTTTACATCTAAAAATCTTGAAGGATTTAGTGATTTATGTATTATAGAGTCTTTTCTAATCCAATCTCAATTAATAAAATGAAGCCAAAAAAAATCATCCTTTATTAATTAATTGTGTGCGTTTCTAAAGTCAGGGACCCCCCCCCTTAACTTTTGAATGGTTTGGTATATTTTTATACAAATTTGAGGACTTTAGTAAGACAACATAGACCAAATTTTAAGCAAAAAATGACATATAAAAATGTCAAACTGGCAGCAGCTAGGCGCCATCTTGATAAAATAAAATAAATAGAAAAGGGGGTCCTTTAACCTATATTTCATCCTCAAAGCTTGAAGTCGCTGTCTTTTTCCCAAACAAAATGGCGCCATGTCAAAGCTTTGGAAATATTCAAAAAAATATTTTAGTTTTAATTTAATTGGCACTAATTAAATTATTATTATTTGTTATTACTAAAAATGCATTTTAGTTAATTTGTGCCTGTTAAACTAAAATGAAATGCCTTTTTCTATTGATGTTGTAATTTTAATTCACACATCTTATGAAGCGCAACAATAACAAAACCATTTTACCTAACATATCTTATGAACTGCAACTATAATAAAACAATTTTATCTAAAGCATCTTTTGAAAAATAACAATAATAAAATAATTATTGAAACTAAGCATAACGAAAACCTAAAATTACTACTACTTAATTAAGTGCTGAAAGTGTTCACCATTTACTTCTTGGCACATGTACAGTGTCTCTATATAAATATCTGCCCAAACGTTGAGTTCTTGAGGAAACTTACTGTTACCTTCTCAATAAACGTGAAAATTCACATCACTCCATTACCGAACATTTTGTCTACGTGGTTCCTCGTGCAATCGTTCAGACATTATTTCACAGAATTCTATTCTAGGGTCCGTATCATCCTCGGTTAATTCATATAGTATTATATAGTACTTTTTGCGCTACTATCTGAATTCTCTTGATAGTGGAGGCCTTCCTGTTCTTTTTGCAACAAGGATACTTCGAGTGGTTTGAAATTTTTGAATCAACCTCCTTAAGTTCTTTCTCATAATTGGACTATCAGGAAAGCATTCATTAAAAATGCTTGCTTAGTAGCATGATAATTGTATTGTCCTTTGCCAAAAAATAAAACTGCCTCAACTTTTTCCTGCAAAGCACGAAATATTTTGAAGAAATTCGCAACACAGTACACAACAGTACAACAATTAAATCAACAACCAACATTAGTTAAATCAAAACATAAAAAAAATTAATAAATATGTCATTGTTGCCTCGGGAACAAAGCCTACTTTGTACTTAATACCATTTCAATGAAATGAAAAATTATTTTGCTTAAAAATATTTGTTACTCAAAATTTGGTTGGCTTACTAAAATGGTTCAAATTTCATGGAAAGACAGGGATCACTTCGAAAGTGAAAAGTAACATTACACGCGCACTGTGCAGTACAGGGCACATACTTCAATAAATTGCATTTTTAGTAATAACAAATAATAATAATTTAATTGGTGCTAAGTAAGCCGAAATAATTAAATTCAAATTAAAATATATGTTGTTTTTTTGATGATTTCCGAAGATTGACATGGCGTCATTTTGTTTGGAAAAATGACAGCGACTTCAAACTTTGAGGGTAAAATACAGGTGAAAAGACCTTTTAAATAAGGTATTGCTGGACCCTCTTTTCAATTTTTTTTTTTTTCAAAATAGCACTTAGCTGTCAGTTTGACATTTTAATCTGTTTAATGTAATTTCTTGCTTCAAATTTGGTTTATGTTGTCTTACTAAAGTCAAATTTTTTTGAAAATATACCAAATGATTCAGAAGTTAAGGGGGGGTCCTAACTTTAGACACACGGTAAAGGAAATTTTATAACAAAATTTTAGATGACTAAAGTATGATATGTACTTAGTGGTTATATCTACTGAAATTGCAACTATGTTAAGGCGTCTATAATTTCTTTTTGTATTGGTTTTTCCATGCGCTGTGGCTCAGCGATTTGGAGCTGTTCGATATGGCTGCTTTCTTGGAAGGGATAAGGATCAGTTACCTCTGCAACTACTCATACATAGCACAAGTAATTTTTCTATAAATGATTTTGGCGACCAGTTTTAAAATGGTATTGGCATCTGTATTTCTCTGATTATATCCAATAATGATCAATTATTGGCTGATTTTTTGCAGGTTTTCACTTAATAATAACCCACAGTATTTTCAGTTAATATGTTGTATTTACTGTTTTGGCAAACTGATCTTTATGTTTACAGACATTCAGTTAGTGGAAGAGAATGTTTTGTTTTAATAAAGAATATATATAGGGTTTTGTCACTTCACAAATAATCTTAGTTTTTTTATTGGTAATATTTATTGTCATTAGTAATATTGATTCATTTTATATGTTTTAAATGTTTTTGAGTATGAAGTTTTTGTTGCAGATGAAGATTTTAACTTCAGAGGTACACCCAGTAGCGCCCAATCATTTCGGACAGAAATATTTTGGTACTGATTAATATCTAAGTGTTTTTTAAGACTGATTATTTATATTTTCTAATTTATTTACTGTTGTGGATTAATTAAATGTAGATAGTTGCAGGAATATTTACTTTAGTAGGTTATGCTTTAGACCATTACATCAGTCACAGTACAGTGGATCTACATTAAGCCTTTTAAAGCACTTGTGTACGTAGATTTTGGTTTAACTATAGATATTACATGCAATGCTTACGCAAAAAAAAAACAAAACAATTAATCAGTGAATTTTTTGCGAAAAGTATTATGTATCAGGCATTGATTAGATACATTTCAAGATTAAACCAAATGAGTTTGAATCAATGCTGAGCTACCTTTTAATACAAATCTCTGGGGGCAGCACATAATAGGCCTTAATGTTTCTAATTCTAATGGGTTTTAAATTATTTTATGATAAGTAACAAAAATCTTTGTAGTTTGAATGGATATCTGGATATGTCACTCAAGGTGAGAACCACTGCTCTGCAGAGAGTTCTTTTGGGTTTCGGGTTTTTCTTGTCTTTTTTGGAAGCCCTCCAAAAAGTCCAAACTTCGCGAACAACAGTGATTCTTATAGTTCCTTTGAGAATTTAGTCTGTGACGGATCGACAAGGAATAGAAAACGTAATAGCCAGTTTTTTCGCAGAATTGTTAAGACAATTTACCTAAAACTAACACAGTTCAGAAGTAATAATTTGACTATTTCAGCCTTCCTTGGAGTGATCTTCCAAATTGATTTTTGGCTAAGCATCAGCCAAAAAAAATTACAGTGACTTTAAAAAGAGAGATTTACTTTTTATATAATGTGTATATGGAAGCCTTATTGTAATTGATGGATATATAGATGCAGATATAGGTTTAATAAGTAAATTTAGGCTTTAAGGTTAACAAAGTTACCATTATCCTTGTCGTTTTAAAAGTGCTATTAAATCTATTTGAATTTTTTTGTGTTTGATGTAATAGTTTAAATATTCTAGTCCATTATTTTTCTTAATTCTAGCATTTGACTGGTGCGCATGTATACATTGAGTTTATATTGTTTATTATACAAGAACTAGGAAAATTTTCATTATTTTTATAATAATTTAGTTTTTAGTATTTCAAGAACGTTATTGATGTGAGTCATATAATATTAGTTAATTTAATGTGTATATTACTTGTAGAGCTCCCTACATGTGTTAAAAAATCTAACAGTTACTAGCTAATACACAAGGTATTAGTACTGTTTTGGTTAACCTCGAAATTATATAGATTTAGTTTAGGTTATTTGAACATTTTTCGGCGAATCTGAGCGTACAAAACTCGAAAAATAAAATTTTTACTTAAGAAGACATTTAAAATAATTTTTGCTGTAAATTATATTTAAAAAAAAATCAACATATGTGAAGAAAAAATTACATAAAATGGCAGAATTTTAGGTCAAAAGTCACAGCAATGGTTTGTTTCATTCATTTTTGAATGTTACGAGAACTTTATCTCTGAAATGTTTTATCATCCTTGTTATCACCAGTAGTTGCAAATTACATAATAATAGATAGATGCAATTGTAGCTTGAACTTTTGATGATGGTATAGTGAACCTTCTTTGCAGGAATATAAAGAAGGCTAAGAAGGAGTCACTTGGCTTCATACTGTGAAGATGCTTCTTTGGCCTCTAGTTTCTGTCCCAATTCTTTTTACAAATTCTTCTGCTCAATATAACCAGATATGCTATTACAATCTTTTTACTAGAGTGTTTCGAGAAACTCTCAATCTTTTAAATGGTTTATGGTACTTTCTTTTATTGTAGCATTCATTACATCAGGTGCCAATAGGTTAGTGTAGGTTAGGTTTGGAAAAATTGCATATCAAGACAATTCCAAATTGCGTTCCAGGATGTAAGTAAAAATGCCACTGGAATGATTTGTTCTGTCATTATTCACTGTAATTAAAATTCATCTTATTTTTCTAAATCGCCTGAAATGGTTTTAACATTTTTGTAACCAATTACGTGACTAGTTGTAAAATACATAATATAGATGCAGTTGATGTTTAAACTTTTGATGCGAGGATATAGAAGGTAGATATTTTGAGCTGGCGTTAGTGGGTTCGGTAGAGATATCCTGCTGCCCGAGATCTTGAAGAATACCTCCCCAAATGCAATGATCAGACTGATTGAGGATATAGAGTTGCTTGGGGAAGTGTAAACGTAGCTGTGAGCCACAATAGACCACAGAGTCGCACTCACTTTTAACCTAACCTAGTGGGCTAGAGTTTTTACAGTAGTCTTAAAATATATGACACTGTCATTTCCCAGTTCACATCCTCGGCAGAGAGGGGTGTTCACTTGGTTTCATACTGTTCTTATTTACCTGACTGGCCAGTTTCTATCTGAATTCCTGTTACTTCTTTCTCAGTACTACCAGATATGTTTTTTATTTTTTTCTCAGCTTTCTAAATGGTTTATGACTTTCTTTGATTGTAGTTAGTAATATGCTAGGAATGTGTTACTCTATGACCCTTTCATTCCAAACCACCTATTAGAAACTATATGTTCGGGAGATATTTATTAATGTTTTATACTCTGTGGCAATTTTGCAGCTCTTTAGGGCTTAGTTTTTTTTAGAAAAAAACTAAAATTTTGAAAATTGATTTTTTCTATTTTATAGTCTGAAGGAATAGTTTAAAATAAATTTAACTTTCGTATTACCACTTTTTATTTTCCACAATATTGTGATTTACATATGAACGTTTTGGCTGTCGATCATCAATTAATTTTTTTAAAAATACAAACCTGAATTTTTTTGAAGCACCTCTAGCCTAAAATGTATTACACGTAACGATTGTAAAACAATAAAGTGAATATGTTAGAGAGAGAGTAATTATGTAATATTTTAATTACTTTAAAACCATGAATGCAATATATCATTCTTTTTGAGAGGCCGATTGTTTATAAATAGCAAATTAAAAATATACTGTCCTTATTAAAAAAATAAGTTAATAAATTCTTAAAAACGAAACGTCGAGTCTAAGACCGTTATCTTATAGAATATTGAATGTGGCTCAGAAAGAGTTGAATTTAAATAATATCTTTTCAATCCAAAACTTCCAAACATTTTCAATTTTTTGCCCTATTTAAACATTTTATTTCCTTACTTTTTGCAGTTTCTACTGGTTATAGCCTGCATATAGTCAAAACAAACAAATGTAATTTTATCAATCGAGATACCTTTTCGTTGTAGTCACTATGTGTGCATTACATACATTTATTATAGCTAATGAATTTTAATAACATATTAAGGATATTGTGACATATACACACACACACAAACACATATATATATATATATATATATTTATTTATTTATATACATATATATATATATATATATTTATATATATATATATATAAATGTAATAGAGCAGAAATCATGAGTAAAAAAGTCTTTAACGTTACTTTTGAGCAAATCGCCTTTCAAAAAGCTGTCGTCAGACAAAGAATATGGGGTTTAAGTCCTGGTCGACAAAAAGCCGTTCTTTTTTGTACTTAATATGCGCACTATCGATAATAGAGTTTATTTTTAGGCAGTTTTATATGTCAGAATTTAACGTTAATCTCTTATTTACTATTTTCTGATTTTTCTTAGTCTTAAACAATTGGCTGTAGTGTGTTAAAATCAAATAAGTAATCATCACGCTGTAGGTGGAAATCTATTATTGACGTATCCCAAGATCATGTTCCTTCAAATTTTAAACTCTTTAAAAAGCTGTGACATACTGAAGTTTGTCCTTGAAAGTCTAGTGATTTTGTTTTATTATGTAATTTTAATTCATTTCGACAAATTCCCGACATTTCTATAAGGCAAAGAAATAATATGTTAGATTATGTAAAATTCTTTTTATGTTCATTTGTTTATAAGATTTCCAATCATTGTTCATTATTTATCTGGCGATAAAAAAATGCAGAATAAATTAAACTAGATTGTTTAGTGGTTTTATAGTTATTTGAAATCTGGCTGCAATGCACATTTTGGTATAAAGTTAACGTCGGCAATTCCAAATAATTAAAATTGGAAAGTACAAACTAACATTGACAGCCTGAGCTGTTTTTTAGCACTAGTCAAGGTGGGCAGATATTAAAAACTTGCCCTCCAGTAATCCCTAATTTTTACTATATGAATAAAATAATAAAATCCCTCTTTTAAGCCAAAAATAAAGTTGTTATGGTTCTTCTCCATCTCTGTTAGTATTGTTTCTACAAGTAGTGGAAGTGCATTATCTTCAAATTAATTATGTCAATTCTAAAATTTGAAATCCTTTATACTGTTGATACACCTTTATACTGTTGATATCCTTTATACTGTTGATATATGTTTATACAGTGGTAGTTAGTCACTGAACATCAAACTAATAAATAGGGGGAGGGGGGTCTGACTGCTTCGAGTCTAGTATGTCCTGTTAGAAAGGGTCCATACGCTGTGACCGCATATTCCTACTTATTTTGGTTTTCTATTCTGTTTGCCTAAATATACAATACAATAAGCAAGCTGCTTGATGCGACTTGATTATTGAAAAGTTGATGCACATGATACCAGTAATTCAGCGAAAGCCATGATGCGTTTATAAAATAAAACAAATATATAAATTAATGCTTTTCATAACGTTTTGAGCCCCACAACATTCAAGTAACCCCGTTTGGAGTGGCAAATTGCTTCTGAGAAGTGTCAAAACCATACCAATCAAGTACTGTCAGGCAGCTTTGTTGTTTTGAAATATGATAAAATTCATATCTACGCTTGTGTAAGACAAACCTAATCGTGAATTATTTCAGTAATTGATTTCTACCCTTATTAACATTTTTAAGATCTATATGATGTGAGATGTCTGTCTACAACTAGATTTTTAAATGTTTTTACTGGCGTTTTAAGTTAATTTTAGTTGTTACTAACAAAGCGAAATAGTTATCAGAATATTTTATTACTTTTATAATACATACCCAGTGGTGACCATGCAATTAATAATTTTTGTGATTGGTCTTAATAATAAAAGTTAAGTGATTAAGAAGGATCTGTTTTTTTTTTGTAAACAACATATTAATTTTAACTAGATAGTACGATGCAGTGTTGGGCGTCACTTACCAAAAGCGACTGTATAAGTGAAATTCGCCATTTTTTTTTTAAATAACTGGATAAATTACCTAAAATGACTAGTCATTTACTTACAAGTGACCGATTTTGAATAAACCGTATAAATAACCTAAAATGACTGGTAATTTAACTTTACAGACATAAACTCTCGGTCTCAGTCAGTTATTACAATGTGACACGTGTTTCGCTCTACACATTTTAATAATTGACTGAGACAAAGACTGTCTTTGTTTTGATATTTCACATTAGTAAATTAATAAGCACCTTTGGATTTTCTTCAAATAATCTAATTTGGTTGATTTTTCTCTGGATATGATTTTTAGCACATATAGGGAATTAGATAATGACGTCTGAAATCAACGTAAGCCAAATTGACTAGAATATCACAGAAAATCTAATGCCCTGTTGTAATTTAAAATGCAATCTTTTAAGTATAATTTTGTCATCTATACTTGCAGGTGAATACAATGTCAATGTCGGTGGGTTGCAGCATTGGCAGGTTGGAAATACAAGCTTTCAGCTTATTTCAGCAGTTACGGGTTTTGTATTCATCGAAATATTTCGGGGAATATTTAAGGTTGAAAGATGGCTAATATTTCTTTTTTTTTGCTCAAAACCCCGAAATATTGAGAGATTAGAAAAATTCTGTCGAAATGAGAATATTATTATGTTGAAAATGGCTCTCTACTATTTTCCCTGAACTTGCAATGTTTTAATAACTCCAATACTGCCAAAATATAGAACATACACCGCAAAAAAATGCATACTCAAGGTAATTAATTCAGTTTTCAATTTTAATCATTGGCCAATCCAACGATCTGTCACTTAAACGTCATCGATCAGCTGTTATTGACGGTCGGAGGACAAACAAATCGAAATCACATGCTTTTCAGCTTGATATTATTATAGCACGAGTGTATAGAAGCTGTGTTTTACCATTTTTATTTTTATGTATAGATGAAGCTACGCTAACAATGTCCAGTTCTTACTTAAAACTAAACTCGAAAAGAAATTCACAGCTTTATTGGACTGTCTATAATCCTTAGATGTATAACTTATCAAAAGCGTCTCTTGGCAAAACCTATGACTTTTTTACAGGCGCGAAATTATAATTCTAGAGTGCAAGGGTGGGTGACAATGAAACAACTACCGAGGGCGCCATTTGAAAACGGCTAGAGATAAAAATATGGAATTTGGTGTGTTGATAGGGGTGAATATTGTGAACATTTGTAACACAAAAACAATTGAATATCGTTTCCGGTTTACCCGGAAATGACTGCGTCTTCGTTATTTTAAATGGAACACTCTGTATATATTATGTTTTTTGAACTCTTAACAATTCAGTCTTCCCGTGCTCGTATTGTAAACATCGTTTGTGAGTGTGTGTATTGTAATCCTTAAAATATTCGATTTTATTGCCGCAATTTTGATTGTGAATTTATAATGGTTCGTGGGCATAGGAGTGCGGAAGCGTGTGAGCAATCGCAAAATTTTGAAACGTTCTTAAAAAGTGAAAGTACGAAGGAAATTTTAAAAGCCCAGTTTGTCGATATCCTTTCTGAAATCCGGGATCAGCTCGACCAGGTGAAACAAGTCATTGCAGAGCAGAATACGGTTATTGAACAACAAGCAGCACTAATTAAGCAATTATCTGATACAAATCAGTCACAAAATTGTGAAGACATTAGTAATATTCAGCAAAATCGTCGCTGTTTGCGTAGTACAAGAACCGAAATTTCAGATGGAAAAAACGCTAATCAAAATAAAGAGAGTCATACCACTGACATCGAAACAACCGCAAACAATATCGTTCCGCCAGTCAACAATGTGAACAGTTTGGCTTCGACGTCGTCACGCAGTGGTCGGGTCAACCAAATCGGAGGTCAAGACGGGCGTCAACCGAAACTAAATGTGGTTAAGGGATCTAAACAGATTTCAATTGAGCAGCTTGGAACTGCCCTTCAAGCTGCTATAATTCCAATGCCGGAAAAAATAAATATTCATGTTTTCCGTCTTTAAGTGTTACTGAGAATTCGTTGAATATGTATCTGAAGCAGGCTTTTCCATTGAGGTCTTTTAAGGTGGAAAAACTTAATTCCAGAGGCGATTGGTATACTTCTTTTAAAGTTGAGGTGGATTATGAAATACATAAATCTCTCCTAACACCGGAGTTTTGGCCAGAAGGCGTATATGTGCGAAAATTTGTGACAGGTAAAAATTTTTTAGCCAAACTTCCGACTCTTCAGGGAAACTTAGAGCCGAAGGTAGGCAATCAAACATAAAAATCATTTATCAAAATGTTCGAGGTTTAAAATCAAAATCGCAGCAGTTCTTTTTGAACTCGCATACAACTGGTTGTGACATAATTGTTTTATCCGAAACATGGTTAGACTCTGATTATTTGAGTAGTGAGTTGTTTGATGAAAGTTTTATTGTGTATAGATGTGACAGAAACTTAATTAGTTCTGGAAAAAAATCTGGTGGTGGAGTTTTAATTGCCGTTCGTAAAAATATCTTTTCTTTAGACTTGAATGAAAATTACTCCAATGGAAATTTTGAAGTCAAATGTGTTAAAATATTTTGTAAAAATAAGAGCATTTTAGTGATAGCTGTATATATACCACCATCCTGTGAGATGGGTATTCATGAGGAACTTCATAACTATTTAGAAACTCTTATACAAGGATCTGATAATAACTATTTAATAATAGGCGATTTTAATGTTCCCCAATTTTGTCAATCAAATTCTAATATTAGATTAGTTAATCAAATGCAAAATTTTATGTCATATCTTAATTTAACTCAACAAAATATTATCAAAAACAAAAATGGTGTATTGTTGGACCTAGCACTTTACAATTCCAACCTCTGTAAAGTTGAAAGGTATAATTCTCCACTAGTAAGCGAGATCCACATCACCCAACTTTACTTATTAAAATTAGTTGTAAACGTGAAATTGGTGATTGTGCACTTAACAATGCTCAACAATATAATTTTAAGAAGGCGAATTTCTTACTCTTTTTTACATTAATACGTGATACTGATTGGGACATACTTAGGCGGTTTGAATATGATGTGAATGTTTATGTCCATAAATTTTATGATTTAATAAAGTCATTAATGGATCAAGCTGTTCCAAAAATTAAATATTCAAATAGGTACCCAAAGTGGTATACCAGAGAAATTATCTCAGATCTGAAACGTAAATACCATTATCTTAAATTGTATAAAAATTATCATAAGTTAAAATATAAACAAAAATATGAATGTATAAGGGATAGTGTAGCCATAAAAATAAAATCTGCATACTCTATTTAAAGGAATGTAAAAATGACATTGGAATAAATCCTAAAATTTTTGGAAATATGTTAATTATAAAAAAGGCAACTCCACTATTCCTGGTTTAATGAACTTAAACGATCGATGGCTAAGGGGTGGCAAAGACATCGCGGATGGCTTTGCAGAGTTTTTTCTATCCACATTTACGAGTTCTGATAGCTTTTTGACATTGTTTGAGGATTTTTATCAAGGAAAAAATTTTCCGTTACGCTCTACGATCTCTAACCTAACTTATATGAGTCAATATTTAACCAATTCTATGGATAATAAACAACAGGTTGATGCTGTCTACACAGATCTAAGCAAGGCATTTGATCGTTTAAGTCATTCCAAGCTAATTATAAAGCTTAGATTGTATGGTTTGTCGGATAACCTAATTAATTTATTTTCTACATATTTAAAGGATCGTGAAATGTACGTAAATGTTAATAATTTTAATTCTCATGTATTTGGTAATAATTCAGGTGTTCTACAGGGAAGCAACTTGGGGCCGCTACTATTTTCAATTTATTTTAATGATGTGGTAGAATGTGTTAAGAATTCGGAGGTACTTCTATATGCTGACGACCTTAAGCTGTTCCGAATTGTATCATTATGTTCTGACTGCTCCTTGCTACAAAAGGACCTTGACGCAGTGTCTTATTGGTGTAAATTGAATGATCTAAACTTTAATGTTTCAAAATGTAAAGTAGTGTCCTACTTTAAAGTTCGTTTAACATTACTTTATGAATATAAAATCGACTCAGATAGTGTTGGCCGTGTTACCGAAATTAAATATTTGGGGGTATGGTTTGACGAGAAATTGTCTTTTTCTACGCATATAGATAGTATAGTTAACAGCGCCGCTAAAGTGCTAGAATTTATATGCAGAAACACAAAGATGTTTGAATCGTGTCGCCATTAAATATATTGTATTTTGCGTTAGTAAGGAGCAAACTTGAGTATGCTTCCGTAATTTGGAATCCTTTATATGTGAAATATGAATATAAATTGGAGAGTATTCAAAGTAGGTACCTTAAATGCAAGTATTTTAGAGAAACAGGTCAATATTTGTGGCATCAAAGAGAATTTTTATTGAATTATTATAGTGTAACCAACTTAAAAATCGCAGATATATTGCATTCATTATGCACCTATATAATATGTTAAATAACAAAATTGATAATTCGGATATTCTTAATTTGATCAGATTACGAGCCCTAGGTCCGCAAGTATTAGACCGAAATGTGTGTTTTATTGTGATAAACCTAGAACTAACGTTTTAATGCAGTCACCAATTTATAACATGTCCAACATATTTAATACATATTGTTCACAATTAGATATATTTTGCACTATTGTATTTAAAAGAAAATTGGCTCAACTATTTGGAGACAGATTTGATTAATTTAGCTTTAAAACTAGATGTTATTTTATTTTATTTTAGAGTAGTGTAGTATTACATGTTCTATGAACATAATGCTATGATTGTTCTGTAAATGTTTATCGTTGAACAATAAATTATTCTTATTCTTATTCTTAATTCTAAACAACTTTTGTATACAATAACCTATGTCTAAAATGTATAGTTTTCCAAATAAAGCCACTTAAAAATGTGCCATAATTCCTACTTAATTGTATTTTATGGAAAAACGAAGTAGGCCAAGATAAAAACAATCACGGTTATTTACTCTTTATTCAAGCCTTCATCCAACATGTCAAAAAGAGTTTAAAAAAATGTGTTTTTCGCAAATCGATTTTTCAAATTTTGATCAGACCCTGTACCATAACGGGTCAACTGACTGTTTTTCGCTTTGGATAAATATTAACATCATTAAAATAGGATACCTATAAGTTAATGATAACTTAACCTAGTGTGATAACTACCTATAAACAAAGTTTTGCTAAAATTAAAATAATCATATCCTTGACAGAGGTTACTATGGTTTTTAAAAACAATTGAATTTTGACAGGTAAGTGTTATGACTTGTGGGCTTGGCAGATTAAAGGTTCTTTGTAATCTCTGGAAAATGGCGGCAAGTTTTACGAGGGCGGAAAATAGGTATGCTTTTCGTTTATGGCGAGTGCTTGCAAAATAAAAGGCAGGCTCACACACTCTACGCAGGCCGATACCCCGATAGAAACCATCCTGCTATGCCTATTTTCCGTGGCTAGAAGAACATTTGAAAACAGTTACAGTTCCCCAAAATGAAAATGAAGGAAAGTTCATTATTAGTGAAGAAGCTGAAATAAACCTTCTGGCATATGTGAATGCTGATCCAAGTATTTCTACTCGCCAAATTGAAAGTGTTGGAGTTATCAGATAAGGTACAAGAAAGAACATAAGTAATAGCCCTATAAATACCAAATCCACCAACACTTGGGTGTTAATGACCTTGTTCGGCGAGTTAAATATTGTCGATGGTTTATGGAAAATTCTAACAATAATAATAACTTTAATAGATTAATATTATTTTCGGATGAGTCTCGCTTCACGAATCTGGGAATGTTCAACAGGAACAACGTAAGATATCGGGCAAATGAAAATCAACATTTATTTAGGGAAGGATCTTTCCAAGAACGCTTTGTTGTTAATGTGTGGCTAGGTGTTTTAGCAACGAGAATTGTGGGCCCAATATTTTTTAATGAGCCCCTTACAGCACAAACTTATTTGAACTTTCTAGAAACAACAGTTACCGATTTTTTGGACAATTTACTACTTTCAACAAGAGGGTGCACCGGCCCATGTTGCTCGAATTTATGTAAGTTATTTAAATGACAGGTTTGGGGACCAGTGGATAGGAGCGAATGTACCTTTAAGGTGGTCAGCACGTTCGCCTGATTTGACACCTCTAGATTTTTCCTTCTGAGGCATATCAAAGAAAAAGTCTATTTAACTCAACCTGAAAATTTGGACATTTTAAGAAATCGAATTATTAGTGCTATTAATAATATTAGTACAACTCAAAAAGAAAATGTATTACAAAAAATTGTTGAAAAATGTGAGACCTGTATGAACGTATCGTATTTTTGAAAATCTTAGTTGTAATTAAGTACGTTCTTTTTTCTATTTCTTTTCTTATTAGTTAATATTAATCTTCTCTAGGTATAATAAAGATCATTTGTTTTCACCTTATAATATTCATTTCTTTTTTAAAATTTGAATGAATTAAAAGAGGATTCCTTTGAACAGTGGATTATTTTGAAGCAATGGCCAACTTTGCTGTTGGTATAATTAAATAAGTGCTAGTAATATTGAATTTTGCTTTAGATGACCATTAACAACATGAAAATAGGGTATCAAATTTTCAAGTCTGCAACGGTCTGTGGAAGTTGAATTTGTCATATGTGGATAAAGCATAAAAAAGTAGGATTGGGTAGTGAAGGTTTTGTTCCAGTCACTTGACCCGTTATGGTACAGGGTCTAATCAATCAAAATTTGATTTGCGAAAAACATATTTTTTTAAAACTGGAAACATTTTCTTTTTTGACATTTTGTTGGATGGTAGCTTGAATAAAGAGTAAATAACCGAGATTTTTTTATCCTAGCCTACTCCGTTTTTCCATAAAATACAAATAAGTGGGAATTATGGCACATTTTTATGTGGCTTTATTTGGAAAACTATACATTTTAGACATAGGTTATGTCATACAAAAGTTGTTTAGAATTGTTAGAAGAGTTCAAAAAACAAAATATACAGGGTGTTTCATTTAAAATAATGAAATCGCGGTCATTTCCGGGGAAACCGGAAACAATATTTAATTGTTTTAATGTTACAAATGTTCGCAATAATCAACCCTATCAACACACCAAATTCCATACTTTTATCTCTAGCCGTTGGCAAATGGCAATGGTTTCTTTACACTTGTCCTCAGGTTTATTAAAAATACCACTTTTTCTCTCTATTACTCATTATATTCACACAGAAAATTGTATACATTTTTTTACTATTGTATGTGTGATAGCTTCTTTAAATAAATATATTTTATTTATAAAAAAATATATACTTCCATGCAGCACAGAACAGTAAACATAGAAGAATGGGTTGTAAAAAAACCGAATTTAGTTTAACTTGGGTATACATATTTTAAATTGAACAACTAGGTAACTAACAATGTCCACATTTGTCAAGGGAGGAATGCCTTTTGCATCTACACTACATTTAGTATCTTCCACAATAAAATAATTTATATTTTTAATTATAGAAATCTATTATTTGTACGTTCAGTGATCCCTGCGTTATCACTTTGGAGCTTCAAAAAATATGCACTCGTCATAACTGTAGGAAGTTTAAAGCAAACACGCAATTATAAAAAAGTCCTGTACTAAAAAAGGCCTTAAATGTATAAAATCTTTAAAATTTGATTTCAAATTATCACAGGCTCATAGGGAAGTAAACAATTATTTGTCCTACGGCTCCTACGTCCTCCTGGCTGCCATATTGGCAGCAGTCAGCTGTTTTGTTGGACTGCACTATTAAATGTTCCTGTACTTAACCTTAAATAAATACAATACGGGATAGTCAATTTTTTCGTTTTTCATTACTTCCGGGTTAATTTTCGAGGAAGAATTTGCATTCGCTTATTTTTGACCTAAAATAGATACCCACTGCCAAACATCAGACAGTTTTGCAAATTTCAGATGAGTTTAAAATTTGCTATTTTGAAATTTCTATAACATTTTTGAAATTTTAATAACTAGTCGTTTCTGTTACTATACTCTGAAAACCAGAATAACTTAAATTTTAACCAATATTCCAATTTCCAATAAAACTATATTAAAAAAATATATTTGAATCTTTTTTTAACCCTGTTGTAGTTTATACAAAATAAAACAGACTTGTTAAACAATATTATTATTTATTTCCGCGCAACAAATTTTACAATAAAATACTTCTCATATAAGTTATAAAGTGCAGATCTAGATTTTAAAAATATGTAAAATTTTCAAATTAGGTACTCTCTTCCAAAAGACGGTAGTATTGATGCTTTTTTCCTGAAATATAAAAATAGATGTAAATATTTTACATGTGTAAATTCCATCATAATGTATGCATCGAATTATTAACATACATAAAAAAAATCTGACAGCAAAATGAGTTACAAAATGGTAATTTTTAACTATGTTTTAAAGCAATTGAAGAGTAACGTTTTTGGAGATTTTGGTAGGCTGCAATTAGGTAGTTGTTTTATATGTATAAATTGTTAGGAACAAAGTTAGACTTTTTCATAGAATGTCTGTATTTTGGGGCAATATAAAGGTCAGGATGTCCGAACCAATAATTTTTTCCAGCCAGGTACTGTTCTACTAAAAATATGTTCAATGTTATAAACTAGACAGACATATTTTGAATAGTCAATATTGAACAATATACCTCAAAATCATATCAAGGAGAAATACAATATCAGAGTTTGTTTGTATTTATTTAATGTTCTTACTAAAAGCGTCTGTATATATGTAGAGCATTTTAAGCTTAAAAAACCTTTCATTTATGTATAAAATGAGGAACTATGGTGGTCAAATGTCAAGATTACGTCTACCTCAATTTTCCAACTGATGCAAGGTTACACCACCAAGATTAATATGGAAATTTTTACTTTTAAATATTTTCTGAAAATCAGCAGTTTTTGTGCTATTTAACACTAAGCCAGGAGTTTTCGAAATTTGCCATATTTCGAGGTCATTACATCTTACAAAGCTTGCCTCAAATCTTGTGAGAGAGGAAAATAAGTCCGTGTGTTATCCGCATATTGCTGCGAACATAATTACTTAAGATGAAGCTATATATATATATATATATATATATATATATATATATATATATATATATATATATATATATATATATATATACCTATACCTACCAATAATAACTCTACATTATATTAAATGAGCAGGCTCTTAAATCAAAATACTTTATGCAACAGTTTTTTTAAATCCACTAAAAGCGCCACTGTAATTTGTTGTTGAAAATTTAACAACTGTTTTTTGGATGGATCATGAAGGATAATGATCGCCTATGTATAAAATATGATCCTCTGAAGTGAAGAAAGAAGTTTGTAAGTTAAGGTAAACAGGTAGCCCGGTTTGGCAATCTAGGAGACGCTGTGAATACAATATAATAATATTTAAAATCAGCCTGAAAAACTACTTATTAGATTGATTTCAAATTTTGTGCAAGAATTATGTGTGATCAGAACAAAATGGCAGTGAAATAAAACATTTGTAATCGGGAAAAAAACCCTCCCAGGTCTGTCTATCTGCCATTTCGCGGCATACCTAAAAACCTAAAAACTACTTACCCGATTGATTCAAATATTGGTCAGACATTAATGATCATATGGGATGACCTGGTAACAGTTTGGTAAAAATCCATTTAGGCGGAACAAAATGGCTAATTATTCAATTTACCTCAAATTATTTACACAAATTTCGAGTGTTACATAGAAATAAACTGGTAACATTTTGGTATGAATCCAAGATAGGAAAAGAAAATGGCGGCATAACAAAATATCTAGAAAATCAGCCTCTTGAAAAAAGTACTTTTTAGGTTAATTTCAATTTTTTTTTGAGCTTTAAGCGTGATGGTAAAATTGTGTTGCGAATTCAAGATGCCGGAACAAAATGGCGCCCAAATAAAATGTTTTAAAAAATCCTATTCAATTGACTTCAAATTTTTCATGGCTACCAATTAAACATGATGGAACAAAATGAAGATTGTAAAAAATTAAGTGTAAAACCACTTATTCAATTTATTTTATATTCTACTCAAGTTCCAGGTAAAGGAAATGTATCGATTTTTTTCTATACTTATATAGGAGAACGGTGTTTAAGGTTGGTTATGATGTGGAAGAAATTTGCAGAAGAAGAGTAGTTTCAGAGTCATAAAAGAAAACCTAGTTTTTGACAATTGATGCGGCATTTCTGATGTGGCAACTAGTTTAAAACAGTCCTTTTCTTCCATGAATTTGATCAATTATTTGAGTGTCGCACTATGGAAAATATAAGTATGAATCATATCAAAAATCTATAACTAGTCTAATCTTAGAAAAATTGATTCCAAACTTTGCATGAACATAGAAGTGGGTATAAGGGTAAAAATCTATTATATAGATTCAACTACAACACTTTAAACATTATATTAAAATTAATGACCTGCATATACAGTGTACTTATTTATGCATCCTCGCTTCCCCTAAGCCATTTTTCTAAATATTTTTTCAAAAAAATAAGAAGAAACTAATCAACTATATAGGATGCACATTAATTTAGATTTATCAAAGGAATACAGTATTCCTACTTGAGAAAAATAGGAAAGAACGAACTTTTATAATGGGTAGCCAATTCGGGCTACATAGTAATATACGTACCTACACTGCGTACAGGGTAGTTTCTCATTTTGGCGGTTTTATCATAATATATAGGAAATAAGTTAAAAAAAGGTGTAAACTTTATTTTAAATCGTAAGAATTTGCTAAGAATAGAAACAATGAACGTCGTAAAGCTGTCGAAAATTGACAACCTTGGTTTTTTTAAATGAAACACCATGTATATTATGCCATACTTGGATTCTACGGGGAATTCTATACATATTTGATATAACATGCCCCAGGTCTATCTATCTCCATTTCTGAAATATTGACATTTGAAAAATTACAGTTTTTTCTATTTCATATGCCACAGAATCCAAACGATGCAACCTTCAACCAAACAAGTAGGCTTATAAAAAATATCAAGATAGGAACATGCAAATCGCTTTGCTCTATGTTGTATCGTTTGGGTTCTGTAGCATGTCAAAGAAACTGTAATTTTTCAAATGTCAGTATTTCAGAAAAGGAGATAGATAGACCTGGGGTACAGTGGCGGCTCGTGGTGAATTATATTGGGAGGTCAATGACGATAAATTTAAAAAGTAGGCATACTTAAAATAAAAACAAGTATCTTACATTTAAATTGAGCTTTAAATTCTCTTGAAGTTCAGGTCTACTCTTCATTCTTTAGAATTGGAGAAATGCTGATTGACACGTTCGTTAATATTGCACATTCCTTTTATAAACGGTTTCTCGATACTTAACATTGCTAAAGCGGATAGTCTATCTTGGCCCATGGTGTTCCGTAGAAAAGTCTTTATTCTATTTAAGGTCGAAAAACAACGCTCGCTTGCTACAGTTGTCATTGGCAAAGTACACAGTAAAGTTAATATTTTGACGGTTTCAGAAAACGTATCACTTAGGTTATTATTTATAAAAAGTTGAAGCATTGAAATAGCTTCAGAACTTAGACAAAAATCAGTACGATCATAAATAACTTGCAGTTCAGTTTTAAGTAATTTAACATACTTTTTTAACTAAATTTAAAATATTATCTGGAAAATTATTGTTGCAATTTTCAGATTGATCACTATTAAAGAGTTGGCTGATCACTAAATGATCACTAAAACTAAAGCGATGGTGCATTTCAGAAATTATTATGTCACAGACCTCCAAAGCCACTCGATGTTTAGAATCTTCATTCTTACGTAGTCGTTTACTAGCATTAGATGAAATTGAAGGCATTTCTGAAGATAGGTCGTTTACAATTTTATCGCTAACTGCTTGGATGGAACGTTTAAAGTAGTCTATATATTTTTTTACTGATAAAACATCGATAACACGTTTTTGAAGTTCATTAAAAAGTATTTCACAGTGGGGCATTATGAGATGGAAGAAGTTCAACTAAAATAAAAAATCTACATTTTGTCAAAAGCCTTTTAAACCAAAGGCTTGGTTAATTGTGTTGGCATCTTCTTCCATTTCACTTATTTTTTCTAAACATAATAAAATGTCTGCCTGATAAACAAACACAGTTTCTACACAACGTACATTGAAGTACCACTTCGTGGGAGCAGCTCTAGGTAAGCGGACTTTAACTCATCACAAACTGCTGTGCGCTTTGGAGATCGACTAAAGAATGTTGAGAAACCGTGTATATTTGCAAAGAAAACTTTTATAATGCTTTGATAATGCTCTTTAATTTATTTTTGAACGTCTCCTAATTTTCTACTAATAGTGTACGCACCATGGTAACTTTGCCCAATTCATTTCTCGGGGGTATTAATAATTAGTTTTTCTAATTCATGAAGAATTACGTCTGTAAGGTGTGAAGCTGTGGTCCCTAAAGGATTTACAAATTTAACAAATCGTTCATGGACAATGCCAGACAAAATATAACGTATTATAATAACTATTTGGGTTTTGGAGGAACTGTCAGTTGTTTCGTTTACTTCCACAGCAACATATTCAGCTGTAAGTAAGTAATTTAGCAAGTAGGTCATTTTGAATGGATTTAGATGTTCTTTTGACAGTTGCATTCTGTATATACTCTTTAAAAATTCTCTCTCTTCTCTTAAAAACTCCTCAACAAAATTTAAAGGCCCTCGAAAAACTCCTGTATTTTCAGACAAAGCCGTTTCATCATGGCCACGCAGTGCCAGCTCGAATGCCCCACAAAATTTTACACAATCTATAATTTTGTTTAAAATATAAGGATTTTTGGATACATTTTCATTAAAATCTAAGGGATTTTCTATCAGCTGTGTCTAGCCGAGTGCGAATATCAACACTTCCGACCGTAGCATAGTTCACCGAACAATTCATGTGGTCTGCACAAAACGCATGTTTTTTTATTTTTTCTTTTAAGTGTTTTAAGTCTTTAACAATGGTTTTGCACCATAATGAGTCCGATGAGTTCTTAGAAAACAACAAACAAACATAACAGTAAAATGAGTTAGAGACTTCACAACCACATATCCAGTTAGCTAAATCGTAAATACTTTTGCGAAAGTTTCGATGAACCTCTTTATTTTTGTCTTTACTAGTTTGTCGTATACTAAGTTCTGGCAAATTGCGACCACTTAACTTGAATTCGGTTATTTTCTTAAAATTAAGTTGGTTAGCACTCTTTAGTTGTTTAATTTTTTGCACTACCGTCATTTTATTTCATCTACATTCACAACTCAAACATAGATCACTTTGAAATTGGTTATTTTTGCAAAATTAAGTTCGTAGGCACTTTTATTTCCTGTATATTTCCAACTCACACATGGACCATTAAAATAAAAAAATATATATTACAAAACAGTATATAAATCAATTTTCATCGATTAAAAACATCCGAAACAATATCGAGTTAGAATATCGACTGCGCGACTTCTGAACAACTGAACTTGCATGCCGACGTGATGCCGCGACCGAACCATCGAATTATGAGAAGAGACCGGCTGATGACCCAAATCGCGATTTCATATTTCATTTGCTATCACGTTCGGCTACCGCTCGGTAGCTGTGAAATCTTCGGGTGCTTTCGCCAAGCTTTAAGGCAATCAGGGCAATACGGACTGCCAGCCTAGCTTAGTATAGCGTATTTTATTATGCCTAAGGAACGCAACGAGACCATTCGAACCGCCGCGCGCGGCTAGTAGTGTAGCGTATTTAACTTTTCCCAAGGTTCCTGTTTTATTAATAATTACAATAATTAATTATTATATTAATAATTATAAATAAATAATTTATTTTCTGAAATATTTTTGGGGGGTCATTGACCAAATCCAAATATGACAATACAGGGTGTTCCATTCAAAAAAACTAAAGTTGAATTTTTAACAGCTTTGCGACGTTCATATTTCTTTTCTTAGTAAATTCTTACGATTTAGAGAAACCTTACAAAGATTTTTTTATATTTACTTTAAAAAGTTGTAAACACTTTTTTTAAGGTCGGGTTTAAACGTTAAGCAGTTCAGGAGCTAGAGGGGTGGAGGTCTTTTTAGAGTCAGATTTTTTCGGAACCTGAAAAAGCTGTACTTCTAAAATAACATAAATAGGCCAAATTGGCCACATGTGACAACAATCTTCATTTAACACTAAACAAAATTATGTCTTAGCTATATTTTGTAAAATACCTACATTTTATTAATATTTAATGTGCATACTAGTGAATTAAATGAACAAAACACATTGGTTGCTTCTTTGCCAGAGTGCCTTTTTGATACGCCTTTGTTATACCATTTCCCATAGTGTGTCGTAGTTGATTATATCTATAATCTTCACCATGGATAGTTTGCTATCGAATATATACCGTACTTTTTGAAAAAACTTTTTCATTATGAAGCGTCCGATTTGGAAATCGTAATGTCTTCATATTCTGCTTATAACTGCTTGTTTTTTACACAAAATTATAAATGTTGCACTATTTACTAAAACTACAAATAAGAAATGATTAGGGTTTGTTATTTCCGTAAAACTGTAACACCCTATAGCAAAAAAATAAGTGACAAAAATCTTTACGTTAGAAAGTTTCCAGAGGTATACAGTGTTAAATTTAACTCCTAATTCGTAAAGGACCCAATGGATTAAAAATTCAAGGATTTTTGTATCACATTCCACCCAAATTAAGGAAAATCAATGAAAAGGTGCACAACATTTTTTGTTATAAATATCTGGGCCCATGCTGACTAGATTTAAAAAGAACAATCGTTTTAAGCCTTTCTTTAAAATGTCTTTATTTTTTTCCAACTTAATATATTGCATAAACTTTTGTTCGTATTTTAACTCACTTCTGATATATGGTCTTAAAATACTTTCTTTCCCCCCAAAAATCTCTTGTATTTGCAACTTTTCTGATCGTTGGGTACGATTTTTACGCAAAATGTTACGTGGATATTTTTATGCAGAATATTCCACTTGTCCTTTTGCCTACCCATACTACATTTTGATTAAACTCACATCATATTTTTAGCCATTTGAAAAGACATTTACGGCAAATTTGCAAGTCTTTATAGATCATGTAAATGTACCAAAAACAGTGTATTTTGGGGATTTCGAATAGGCTCTATAAATTTCACTTTATTATTCATTTTTATCTCTTATTAATTTTTTCAGTAGAACACAAAATATATTTGTTTTTTCGTTCTTCCGAAAAATGTAATTTGCAATATGAAACTTTCAAAATCCTTATTTTATTTTTTTTCTTGGCTTTTTGTGATGAGTTGAATCACGCTTTTTCCGTGTTATTTCTAATTCGTTTGTTATTTTTAATCTTCATAAAGACACCTGTGTAAGCGCGACTAATCACCCCTCAAATTCACCCTATAGAAAAACCCCTCTACGGGTTGGTGCAACTTGCAACCCCCACAAAAATCATATCATATACAGACAGGTTTGTCTCACTTTTGAAGGGTGCCTATTTTGCTTTATTAAAAACTGATGTCGGTCCAATTTTGTTTGGTTTTCAATATCAAGATATTAGGATGCTGATATCATTTAAATTAAGCTAGGGTAATTTTTTGCTAGTATTGTTATGGAAATGCGGAGGTTTTGACGATTATATTGAATTGGAATTGAAGGGTCGATTTGATTCATTTAAATAGGTGAATTTATGTCTGCAGGTTGTGTAACATTGGCAAATTTAATTATTATGTAATCTAATATTTTAAAGACATTTCGTAGGAGGATTAAAATGCATACGAGGTTATTTGATATTGAAGCAGACTATAGAGTTGTTGGGGTGCTGAAGCAATCTATGAGCGGACTTCCATGGCTAAACAAAAATTAAAATTAGAATGAGTAAACTGTTTGTTTAAAAAATATATTGATAGTAATAAAAAACAGTGTTGGACTGATGTTGATAGAACCCCCACGTAACCTGGAGTTGGGAGAAATAATAATATTTTCTTAAAATATCTATTAGAGAAACATAATGTATAATTATTAATTTTACAGCTTTACTACGATAACCATTGTTACTTACAAAATTCTTAAGTAAAGGATTTTGTTAGCTTAACAAATTGTACGTAATCATGGTTCTTGGGATAGATTAGACTGTGCCAAATTTAAATTACTGTCTGACGTTTTGCCTTCGATTGTATGAGACATCTTCAAGGATATTTATACTCCACGAGATTTGAACACAAAATGAGTTCGGAGAGATTCAGGAGGGCTTTTATACCCGACTTGTACTCGCCGAACCGTGATCCTGTATTAAGATCGGTTTTCACGTGTGATGTAAACCATAACCAATATCTCTATTGAAGTTTTTTGTATACGTTTAAAAATTTTAATAGATTAGAATATTTAATTTTTCGTTTATAAAATCCTAGAACCGATGCTAGAACCTTGGTTTCTTTTACATTTATAATATAGCCAGTTTTATACTGGTGTTCAGCTAAAGCAGACTGAACAATTTGTTTCTTTTTAATACATCGTTCATGTTCCTTAAGTCTAGTGGATATTGAGCGTCCTGTTGCTTCCACATATACTTCCTATAGGAGCAAAGAATTTTGTATACTTCTATTTGAAAAGGTACATCTTAAGTATTGAAGATTGTACGTATGCTGGACCGCCGAAGTAATCGTCCTATTTTATCTGTAGTGCCTTGTATGTAGGGAAGAGCATCGCTACCTATCGGTGGCACATTATCATTCTCCTTTTGCGGACACGAATTATATTATATACTATATTTTTTAATTGAACGCGTAATTTCTTCAATTAAATAACCATTCCCTTTCAGAGCTTCAGTCAGCTTCGATGTTAAAAACATTATAAACAAAAAACTATAATCAAAGTCAAAGGTCTTATATATATTAACTTGGTAACTCTTAGAGTTATGGACACTTTCTTCGATTTGAAAAGCTTAGATGTTTCCGATGAAAGACAATCTTGAGCAGAAATTGAAATCGCTCTAATTACTAGAGAGCTGATAACCGATTTCTTTTGTGCTAGATGGTGGTGAGAATTTGCATTTATATGTATCGGTTTTGTATACACAGAATATCCTAATGTACCATTTTCATTTCTTCGAACAAATACATCTAGATGGGGAATCGTTCCATTAGATTCAATTTCCATTGTGAATTTAATATTAGGATGTTGTTGATTATGGTGGTCTAGAAATGTAAGGAGATTATCCTCTCTGAGACCAAACAACAAAAGTATTATCTCCATATATGAACCAGTATTTTGATTTTAGTGGAGCAGATGTTATAGCGATATACTCAAAGGCCTCCATAAAGATATTTGCTACAACAAGTGATAGAGGAGATCCCATAGCGAATCTATTGAAATTTTTAAACATACAAAAAACTTCAGTAAAGATAGGGGTTACGGTTTTCATCACACGTGGAAACCGATCTTAAAACAGGGTCACGGCTCAACGAGCACAAGTCGGGTATTAAATCCCGCCAGAATCTCTCTGAGCACATTTAGTGTTCAGATCTCGTTGAGTAAGGATCCCTGAAGATGTCTATTGCAGTTGAAGGCGAAACGTCGGATATTAAGTCCAATTTGACACGGTCTATTCCCAAAAACCCCGATTTCTTAATTGACCAAAGCCGAGAAAGCTTCCGTTCTATGTTAAATTGGACTCTAGTGACCGACAAGATTGTTAAAGAGAACAAACATTTTTATATTATATATATTACAAGGAATAAGTTCGAAGTAACAAACTTTATTAAATAAATAAAGAGGTTACTGATATCGTGGTTGAAGATTTTTTATTAAGTTCAATGCCATAACTTGTATGTATTTGCTACTCGCTGACGAAAATATAATTTTTAACAAGCGCAAAATAGTACGCCATCATGCCGATCTCAGTAAATATTCCCGAGGATTTTCGACAATACTTGTTCAATTTGTAAAATAAAACTGGACTATGTTAAGTTTTACTTGAGTTGAATAGCTCATATAGAAATTAAAATTCAAGTTTAGTTTTAATAATGACAGCTAAGAAATCATCAGTATCTGGAGGTCACACCAGTTTTCAAGGTAAGTCTATTTTTTATGTCAAATATTGAAAAAACGGTTGGAGCAAATGTATAACGTATACATATATTGTTAAAATCGGGAGGTTATGAAGATTTTAACGAAAAAAATAATATATGGAATGTTCCATTTAAAAAACAAAAGTTGGGATTTTTTGATAAATTTGCGCTTCTCATATGTTAATTCTGATAAAAAATTTTGGCCGTTCAGGAAACCTTTTATATATAAAAGTTGTAGGGGTGGGGGAACAAAATATAAGGGGATACCCTGTATTTTCCCCGTATCTACGCCAATAGTTTTCTCAATTAGAGGTTTATATGTAAAAAATATAATAAATTTGTGTGGGTTTTTTCCGTTTTTTAAAAATATTTATAGCTTCTAGAATTAAAAAAACATGACTGGAAGTAAAAATTTTAATTGCCATGGTAAGTAGGTCTGGTCCTCAACTCAAACCTTTTTAACGAATATGGGACAATTGTTTGTTAGATATATGAGTCTTACCGTCTTAAATCCTTTTGCTATTGCGTTTCAGGCATTCTTTCGTCTCTCTTGCTTTGCTCTCTGCTTTTAATTTCTTCTTGTAATCGCAAATGATCCTGCAGTATCATGTCCTCTATAGAAGGTCCTTCTTCTTCTGTCTCATCGGTAGATGATTCTTTGTTAAGGGCTTTGTATATTTCAGCTCTGTTTTCTAGAATTTCTCTAACGATATCTGCAAATATATATATTTTTTAATAAACTGAAAACTTGAGAGATATTTTAACCATTCTTTAGATATTGTTAGTCCTATATAAATAGGAAGTAATTAATCGAAAATTGTGATTAGATGTCTTATTACCTGTTTAAAAATGTTCCGCTTATATTGATGATTTGAATGATTCTGATTATGCTAATACTGCACAATACTGACTACAAAAAATAAAAACAGTACAGAAAGAATTTCTAAATCGCTATTTGGAGCATTTTTTCGTAATCAAGATAAATATACATATTTAGAATTGAATCTATATCTAATCTTCTATCATGTTCCGCTATTTTAGTAATCTTTATTGTTATCCGTTGTATGTTTTCTTTTTTCATATTTTTAATAGGTCTACGACTATGTTATGCGCTGATGCACTGTGATTAATATAAATAGTTTTATAATCCTTTAACTTATTCACTATTCACCTGCAGGCAGGCAACGTATACTAACATGGTGATAAAACTAAAAATAAAGACAATGGAAGTCCAAAACACGTCTGTCAGAAGGACGAATAACTACTTCAGATGACTGCCAGCTATTTTCTGGAGGAAGGTGTGAGGTCAAAAGCTGACGTGGATAAACGGAAGAAGATGACTTGATTTATCAATGTGTCTGGCGTGTGGCGTAAATTTGTATATTTTTTGTGAACACTCAAAACCCCTTCTGTAAGTACGCCCTTGAAATTTACGATTTGTACCGGGTGTACAACTTAGAAAGGAGGACGGCTGTATCTCGGAAACCGTGTTGGAAAATTTTTTCTTAAAGTAAAAGTGGCCAAGAAAAAATCCTGGAAATTATTTTTAAGTTTCCAAGTCGGCCGCTAGAGGGCGTAATATGCGTAGTCAATTAGAAGAGGCAGATTTTCTCAGAAATTCACCCAGTGAAGTTATATCAAAATTGACTTTATATTAATCTCTGTTAAATTACTGCGTTGGAGGTATTAATTTAATGTGTAGCGTTAGATGATTAGGATATACGAGGTACAAATAAAGTTATGTAAAATTTGCTAAAATGTTTGATGATCCCTATTTAACCAAAATAATGCATTTTGATTCATAATTCGATTTTTGGGGTCTAGGATGAAAATGCAAAAAAGTAATTTCCCCGATTTTTGAAGTTTTCGTTCTTTTCAGAGATGCAACTTTTTTGATTGAAAATAGATTTTGTTAAACCTGAACTTGTAATTTTTTTGTCGAATATTCGAGCTAATTGTTTTTACTAGAACGTTACACTAAAGTGTCCCCACGAAATGTACAAGTTTAACTTACACAGCATGTCCCCAAAACTCGCGGACAGATACTGAAAGCTAAAATGCCATGTTTTTTCGCAATTTTGCAGGGACTATACTTTATATGAAACATTTTGTACAAAATACTCATAATTTAAGGGGTTATTTATTATTTTCTGGTTTAAAGTACCTTAGTCTCAGAGTTGTTTTGCACTTTTTTAGCCACCGCCTTTATTAAAGAATATACAGGATGTTTCAAAGCATGCTGTATCATGGTCGATTTAAAAGTAAAGCTCATCTTTCATACGTGATAGTCACGCTGCTTCAGCAGGGAATTTATTCTACTCCAGGCAGTTGGAATTATGTTTGGAGATCTGGCAGGCAATTCCGTTCTCTCAATGTGGTTCTCTCTCTACCATACACCTTTCTAAATAATTCACTGTAGTCACGTTCTCCCGCACAAAAAAAAAATCCGTCCTTCCGCCTCTCATTATTCCTCCCCAAACATTCACACCACCATACCTCCAAACGGCTCACGCTCATCCATATTTCAAATTTTGATACGAATTTGAAAAAAATCCATTGTATTAATAACCAATTTGCTAAAAACTACATGACAATCTCTGCCTGTCCTATTTTGACCATTTAAGCCTAAATTCTACAAAGACCATGCAAAACCAAAGATTTTTTAATTTAGCTGCTTCCGATTTTGCATCATGCTTGACTACGTGGCCGGGTCAAAAACTGCAAAGGTGATAAAATATGGCGTTATACTTCACAATATCTTGCCATTAGTATTGTGAAAATCAAACTATTTTACTTACAGTTTAAAAGATAGATTTTCAGTTGAGACTGAACACGTCAAAAACGTCTTTTGTTTTCCTTGTTGTAAAGATAGGTATTTATTTTTAGAACTAGCAAATTTACTGTTATTTTGCAGTATTTGTAATTATTACTTATTTGTAGTCGTAAATAGGATAGTTCCACTATTATTATTTTGTTTTTTATTTGAGGTAATTTTAGTGTTTTCTTGTTACAAGGTCATGTTTAAAAAAATTCCGTTTTCAGCAAAAAAAAATCGTATCTCTGATAAGGGATATTTCAAAAATCTGAGAAATTACTTTCTAGACTGCAAAAATCGAATTAAGCATTAAAACGCATTATTTCGGTTAAAAAGAGATCATCAACATTTTAGCTAATTTTACATTATTTTATTGTGTACCTCGCATATCCTAATCATCTAACGCTACACATCAAACTAATACCTCGACCAAAAGCCAATTAACCGACCTTCCCAAAAAGCTCAAATTCATCAGGATCCGCAAGTTACTTTTTAAACTGACTTTGAAAATGGGGTAAAAACCTAGGGTGGACGCTTCGAATGTTGACCAGTTTATTACATCCCAAATCAAATGGGAATACCTTACGATAAAAAACTTTGATCCAAAATTAAAATTGACTGTTTAGTTAAAAACTTTGTAAATTGTAGTTCGACCTACGTTCGCAAAAAATGTACGGTTTATTTGTGATCATTTCCTTATCGGCACCAAAACAAATTGTTTGTTATCGTTGCTACCGTTACTACTAGAAAAATAACCTGCATTTTAGAACTTCATCTTTCACATCACTCTCGCACTAATCTCTGCATTTCGAGATTTACTGATTTTTTGTATTTCGTAGTGAAATTAATTTGTATTGCTTTTTGATAATCAATTAACTTGAAATATGGAATACACGGTTATTGAGGATGTAGATATGCATTTGATGTATGGTCTGGCGTCTTGTAATGCTTTGGAAGCCCGAAGGTTATATCACGGAAGATTTCCTAATCGTACTACTCCAGATCAGAAGACATTTCAACGAGTTGACTAACGTCTAAAGGAGAATGGTGGGCGATTCCAGTTAATTATGTGAGTGAATTATTTCACTTTTTTATTATTTGAGGAAAGCTTGGAAAAAAAGTATTGACGCTGGTGTGGGAAGAACAGTACGTACGCCACAATTAGAGGAAAATATTTAATATGCTGTATATGACATTCCTTCAACGAGCACTCGAAAATTATCAGTACAGTTTGATACCTCGAAAACAATAGTACATGAGGTTCTTCAAGAACAGCTGCTATATCCATATCATTTGCAAAAAGTGCATGAACTGATTTCTGAAGATTTTCCGCGTAGAATGGAGTTTGCAAACTGGTTATTGGAACAGCAACAAAATAATGTAAAGTTTATTAGCACTGTTCTTTTCACGGATGAAGCAGGGTTTAGCAAAAATGGTATCATAAATTCACGCAACTTACATGTATGGGCTGATGAAAATCAGCAGCAACAGTCAACATCAGTTCCAACCAATTAATATCTGGGCAGGAATCATAGGCAATTTTTTGATCGAACCATTCGTATTGCCTGCACGAATAAATGGACAACTTTATTTGGACTTTCTCCAAAATGCTTTTCAGGATTTAATAGAGGTTTTACCACTTGAAACCCGTCGAAACATGTACTTCATGTACAATGAGGCACTGCCTCATTTCAGCGTTGCTGTTCGGGAACACCTAAATAACGTCCATCCAAACAGTTGCATAGGGAGAGATTGCCTGGCCTCCCTCGGTCTCCCGACCTAACGCCGTTGGATTTTTTCCTGTGGGGACACCTCAAAAACTTGGTGTATTATAGTTGTGGCCGGTACAACAATCCTCAATTCGCCGTGCCCGCGAGTGTATCAGACTTCACGGACTCCATTCTGAAGTTTTTAATTAAACAGTTAGTTTTAATTTTGGTTCAAAGTTTTTTATCGTAAGGTATTCCCATTTGATATGGGATCAAATATTTTATCAAAATACTCCTGATGTAAATGAAATAGCGTTTTTCTCGAAAACGGTTAGGATAACCGACATAGATGAGGTGTACTTAATTTTTAGTAAAATCTTATATATTTAAATATGTATATATATATATATATATATATATATATATATATATATATATATATATATATATATATATATATATATATATATATATATATATATATATATATATATTCTTAGTCCTTCACGGATGGAAAAATACAATGTATTTTCATTACGGGTGTATATCCGTTCACTACTGTCGTTCTGAAAAGTACAGTTTTGCTGACGAGTGTATCAGACTTCACGGACTCCATACTGAAGTTTTTAATTAAACAGTTAGTTTTAATTTTGGATCAAAGTTTTTTATCGTAAGGTATTCCCATTAGATATGGGATCAAATATTTTATCAAAATACTCCTGATGTAAATAAAATAGCGTTTTTCTCGAAAACGGTTAGGATAACCGACATGCATGAGGTGTACTTAATTTTTAGTAAAATCTTATATATAATATATATATATATATATATATATATATATATATATATATATATATATATATATATATATATATATATATATATATATATATATATATATATATATATATATATATATCTGAAAAGTACAGTTTTGCTTACGTTTCTCCAAAATCACATTTGGCATTTTCGAAGCTTTCTTTCTCGCGTCCGAATAGAGACCTCTATTAGTTTTTGTTGCAGCTGAGCACCCTAAATGAATGACTTTTTTTGAATGTGTAAACAGAGAAACCCAATAAAAACATACAGGGATAAAAAAAAACGTGTATTTCTACTAAAAATGAAGACAAACAAAATAAATAAAAAAGAGAATACCTATAAAGGACCGCACTCTAACGTGACTTTTGCGTGAAATTGAATATCATCCAAACAATAAAATAACATCTTAGATGTCTGAAATATTGGCATACCGTATAAGAAAAGGTCACCGAAATAGGTAGTGGGAAAATATCAATCATCAAACTTTTCTTAAATTTTTTATTATTTTCTAATTTTGCCAAGAAATATATATATCAACTTAATATAAGTCTAAACAGAGGTATCCCTAGGTGATATGTAACATATTTTTGGAATGTAAATGAAAAAAAGAGATGTATTTTAATAGTCTTACCTGAAAGTACATCTCTGCTGCATACCATGTCTTGCAACTCGTGCGTGACTTCCTTAATTAGCCATGGCATGAAGGACTCGTCGATGTCTGGAAAAAATCGAATACGTGAAATTAGTAATATCATTACAGGAAAAACCGAAGAAAAATTCAGGTTAAGCGACAATAATGATTTATGGGCCTGTTTGTGTGACACGAGACTAATTACCCACGAAGGCTCTTTTTATACGCCGTTTACATTACTGGTTTTGCAGATAAGCTATGTGCATAAGTAAACTGCGAAATAAAAATTTTAAATGTAATTAGTTACCTTCTTTAATATTGTCCATCATGAATCCTTCAGATTCGAGACCCTCAATGACTGAAGGCAGTAAATTCGCCATATAACCTTGCATAAGTACTGCCGCAGCTATCCTCTCTTCCATTTCTTTCTGAATTTTGACTCCTTCTTCGTGCTCAGCTATTCTACGTTCTTTTTCTTTTACCAGTCTTTTCTCTCTTTCTTCTAACCTATTAATAATAAATATAAAATAACGAACACAATTGTTTATTTAAAGTCTTTTGATGCCTTCACTCTAAAACCAATCTATTTTGGTTTTAAGTATTTTTAAAATACGTCCTTAATTTTCTTATAACACAATATTAATTTTTTTCCACGTTTTTCGGTACATACGAAGTTCCTAAGTGTTGCACTCGTACTTACTAAGAACTTTTTATGTTATATTTTATTTATATATATATATATATATATATATATATATATATATATATATATATATAAAATCATATATTTTGTCATGTGACAGGGTGCTTTAAAGTGAGTTGTCTATTAAGCAAGTTAATAAAAATTGTTCAGACCCATCGCTCTTACTGTTTCCTTTTTCGACACTATTCTGGGTGTGAACGAATCTATTAGACCTTAATTTTCTTATAACACAATATTAATTTTTTTCCACGTTTTTCGGTACATACGAAATTCCTAAGTGTTGCACTAGAACTTCTTATGTTATATTTTATTTATTTTATATATATATATATATATATATATATATATATATATATATATATATATATATTAAATCATATATTTTGTCATGTGACAGGGTGCTTTAAAGTGAGTTGTCTATTAAGCAAGTTAATAAAAATTGTTCAGACCCATCGCTCTTACTGTTTCCTTTTTCGACACTATTCTGGGTGTGAACGAATCTATTAGACAGGTCATAAATTAAGCCAAGTATCTGATGTATCAAAACGAAATTTGGTATAGGTAAATTGTACATAAAGAGGAGAGTTTTGGCATATTTTTCCCTTTCAGGTCTCTTCCGATGTCACCGGAAATGACTCCAGTTTCGGTTTTTTAAATGGAACACTCTGAATCAGAATGTGACATTTTAAAAACTTTTTATGCCTACTTGATTTTTTTATAGCCATTTTTAAAATTGCAACTAGGTGGCCATAACCGGACGCAAATTAATCTTTAAGGACCTGAAATGATGACAGAATAATACAATCGCTCAGTTTTAGTGATAAGTCTGATAGCTAGGAACAAGAGAAGTTAATAAAATCGAATTTTTGTGTCTAACTATTTTCTATCAAATGGCGACCTTTTCTAGACATGGTACTAACTTTTTTGCAATTGGATTAAAAATAAGCTCAAAATTAAATATTACTAAGAAAAATACTCGATAATCAATTATTTACTTTTATCAATTGTGCCATGGATATCCATGCTGGATATTAAGTAGGATTTTTAATTAAGTCAGCTGGTTGATCAAGATTACGTTGGATCTATCTATGCGTCATGTCATGTAAAGTCTGCCCAACCTATCTCTGTTTATGAAAAGAATGCGCGCCTATGCGCCTAACGCTCGGAACAGCATTTTTTATACAGTTTTCTACTGCCCGTCTTCAGATATCGTCAACAAATTTAGGCGTGCAAATCTCTATGTTTGGCTAACAAATAGCTGAACTATTGGTATTAAACAAAAATATAACTTCAACTAACTCCAATAACGCTGTAAAATGTAAAAGCACAATATTCGAGTTCAGTGTAGTTGTTCAAAGTGCATTCCTCCTTGTTCACGACACATTTCCGCTCTTTCAATTGCTTCTCTCAACTCATTGTGCAGCATTTGAGGCTTAATACTTCTAAATACACGTACAATCCTTTCTTCTAAGATTTCAAGAGTGGCTGGAGCTGCTACATAGACTTTTTCTTTAACATATCCCCAAATAAAGATATCGAGAACAATAAGATCCGAGCGGGCCACCGTATTGGGCCATTGGTTGCAATAAATTTATTAATAAAATGTTCAGTTAAATAATTAAGAACTTCTCTGGTATTGCGAGGCGGTGCTTCATCTTGCTGGAAGTAAATTCGGCGTAAAACTTCTAAAGGTGGATCATTAAGATGTTGTTCAATTCGATTTTGGAGAAAGCCTAAGCACCTAACCGCTGTTAATTGGCCTTAAAATAAAATTGGCCCAATTATTCTGTTACCAATGACACCAGCCCAGACATTGACACCAAACCTTTCTTGAAAATTTTCTACTCTCATTTCATGTTGATTTTGTTGGGCCCAGTAACGAGTGTTTTGCTTATTAAACATACCATTATTGGTATATCTGGATGCGTCAGAAAATAAGATAAAGTTGATAAAATTTGTGTCAATTCTACAATTTTGGAGCAACCAATCACAAAACAATACCCGTCTATCGCCATCGTCAGGATACAAATGTTGGTGTAACTGGTAGTTAGTAGTAAAAGCTCGATATCCGTGTTTCTTTAGTATTTTTCTAGCTGATTCATGACTTAAACCCAGTTCGTGATTAATTTCTCTTAAAGAAACAGTTTTATCAACTTCAACCATAGCAAGAACGTTAATCTCCATTTCTTCATTTATAATAAATCTGCCTTCCGCTGCTTGATTTCGTTCTTGATGCCTAAAACGATTCTCGAGATATGGAGAATACTGATGGACTGGATGTTTCCGGTCGGGGTATCTCTGAGCATACAACTCAGCAACATTCATTGTATGTTTATGACATTCTCCATATATTAATAACATATTGGCTATTTCACTTTGAGTATACATTATTTTATCTTTTGAAAACAAAAATAATACCGAAAATCAAGAAGAATAAGGAACTCTTATGTCTACTCAGAAAGAATAGGTAAGTGTCACTGTAAAAACAAAAAATCCTACTTAATATCCAGCATGGCTATCCATGGTACACTTAATAAAAGTAAATAATTGATTATCGAGTATTTTTCATAGTAATATTTAATTTTTGAGCTTGTTTTTAATCCAATCGCAAAAAAGTTAGTACCGGTAGATTCGCAAAAAAATCCTTTTTTAAAAAAGTGCTTGACGCCATTTGAAAAAAAAAATAGTTAGACACAAAAATTTGACTTTATCAACTTCTCTTGTTCCTAGCTATCAGACTAATCACTAAAACGTAGCGATAGTATTATTCTGTCATCATTTCAGGTCCTTAGATTATTTTGCGTCCGGTCATGGCCACCTAGATGCAATTTTAAAAATTGCATAAAAAAAAATCAAGTAGGCCTAAAAAGTTTTTAAAATGTCTTATTCTGATTCAGAATTGTCTCAGGAATCCCAAAATGTAAAAATATACACAGTGTTCCATTTAAAAAACCGAAACTGGAGTCATTTTTGATGAAACCGGAAGTGATTGGAAAGTGCAAAATATGTAAAAACTCTCCCCTTTATATACCATTTATCTATACTAAATTTCGTTTTGATACATCAGATACTTTAAAAGCTATGGCCTGTCTAATAGATTCGTTGACACCCGGTATGTAATGTAACAATTTTGATTTTTTTCGAGAAAAACTATTTCTTTTCGAGTTTTTATTTTTCTTAGGATTCTAAGCATATTTCGTGTGGCATGTCTTGTACCTAATTTTAATTGTTTTTAATAAATTGAGGTGTGAAAATTAGCAATTTCAAACTTTGACGGACTTTAGGATCTAACTTGTTAACGGATTTCTATTTATGATTTTTATCCTGATACAAGCTCCTTGTCCAAGCTTTTGTTCTACAAAAAATTCGGGAAATTAAAATGTCAATTTAAAAAAAAAGTTGCTACGTGCTCCACCTCTTGTATACATTTTGTATTCTAAAAATATGTCCGGAATATAGAAAAAAGCTAAATAAAATCAACGAATCCATTCAATTTTTACTGTCTTAGGTAATTTTTTATTTGCTACTAATAGGCGCACTATGTATATTAACCTTAATGCCTCAGCTGTCTCTGTGGCTCTCAGTTCAAGGAATCGTCGTTGCTGTTCCCTTAAAGCAGCTAGTTCTTCCTCTTCTAATACTTCTATAAGAGCTTGTTCAACAGTTTTTCCTACAAGTACTTCCAGTATAGGTTGAACTTCCATGTCGAAATCGAACAACTAAGAAATATAATAAAAACCTTAAATTCCTAAAAAATCAGACCTCGGTAAAAAAAGCAAAGTAAAAATGTTTATTAACGGTCATCTTCGGGTTTTGGAAAACAAGCAAAAACAGTTCTAAGCTACGTTCTTATAAGGGACATGGTAATAAACCGGTCAATATTCGAAGCGCCCTAGGTTTTGATCCCTGAACTAGCTTTCAATCGAAGTAAGAATTTAATGTGTTGTATGCACAGGGCAAAAAATGAAGGAATGTAAACTGATCTAACATTTTAACTGAACAATGGGGTTTGATCATCCATCCTATTTTTACGGTTTCGGATAAACAAGATTTCACCGCTTTTTTTTAATTTTTTAAAAATATTTATAAATACGACTTGTATTTTTCTTGTTGGCTATTCAATCCAATTGTTCTGATGTTTAGCACATTAATGTAAAGTATTCGTATAAAATGTACATGTTTGCAGTGATGTGCCGAGTTTTTAGGCCCACCCAAGGCTTTTCTTGGGGACCCCCTGCAGAATTTCTTCAAAAAATTAGTAAGCAAAAAAGTCATAAATTTATTAACAAAAACCATAATATAAAATAAAAAAAAATTCTAGTAAAAAAAAAAAAGAAATAAAAAGGAACGAACGATATTCCTTTTGAGATTAATTGGTTTACATAAACTAATAACAAACTATACTCTGGTTCAAGCAAAACTAAAAGATAATAACAAAACACAGAGTACAACACTCGTTTTCTTTGGCGGTAGACTAGACTTTCTTGTTTTTCTATCTACTAGATAAATACTTATCAAGTAGTTCGTCAATATTTACTTCTCTAGCATTTTCGTGCTCTTTTCAGATACGAGCTAGAGAATTAAGACGACTTTGAGTAATGGTCGACCTAAGGACATTTTTAATTAATTTCAACTTTGAAAATGGTCTTTCGGATTGAGCTGAGGTTACAGGAAGAACAACAAATAATTGGAATGCAGAATACAGTTCTGGTATACTACTTAACAATAATTAATTTTTTTCGAAAATATAGTTTGCGAATTCACGAGTTGTATTAATATTTTTAATAATATCTGAGGATTTAGAATTGAAAATGTTGAATAACTGTTTTAAACGCGGTAAATCTTTTATCTAGCTGACTTACTATTACTGAAATTACTAAATACGCATTAAGTACTGTCACTTTGTCATGTTTCATAGGGTTTATATATTACGTTATCTTATTATTATGATTTCCAATGTATCCGATGGTTGCAAAATCCGTGAGTTTTTTTAACTATGGAAAAAATTTTTATTTGAATATCCTGTTTAATTAATTAATTATCTTGCGTGTCCTTTAGGCACGCCACTGCATGTTTGCGTTATACAGGCTGTCCTCAAAAATTTCGGAAAGCCTTTGAAAGCCAAGCGGGAGGATTTTGCTGTTTCTTAGCCACCTTTTTTAAAGAAGATACTAAAAACTGCAATTTTTTTGGCCAATTATAAAATCTATATTAGATACTTTATTGACTAGTGGCCCTTAATAGCTTTTTTATGTTCATTATTGTGTGATTCCTTTTCTGGATATTTAATATTTGAGTAATTGTAAACCAAAGTATGACACTTATTCTCACAACTCATGGCGGATCTTCATAGTTTTTTACTAAATATTTTGGGAACACGCTTTGGTTCTTATGTCATAATTAGCTCCCTTTGTCAGATGCACAATTTTGTGGGCGAATAGTTTTTAAAAGTATTAGATTTAGTTGTAATTTCTTACTTATTTTAGCTTACACATCATAGTACTAATATTATTACTAAAATTAGTTTTATTCAATTTTTATATGACAAACAAATTGTAGTATATTAATTTTACAAAATTTTATTATTTAGATAAACGTTAATTAGAAATTCAACATTTCTTGGCCAATATCGCTCGATGTATTAGCGTCATAATGAAACTCCTCGCAGCTTCTGATTGACACAAGCAGGTAAAAATTTCATAAAAACGTTCTTTCAAAAAACTTTTTTAAAGAGAAAATTAATTTTTAGATTTTAAGCAGTTACAAAAGATGTCCATAGTCAAGCAAAAACCATTTTTATTATAGATTACAGCTGGTTCAAAGTCGATTGTGATTTTTTGCAATATAATTTACTGTGAAGTAGGTAACCGTAAGTACCGGGTGTTTGTTTAAATTTTACGCCCGCCCCCTTATATTTGTTTTGATTTGAAAAAAACTTTAAATGTAAATGTTGTAGGGTTTTGCCAGAACCGTCAGAATTTTTTTATGAAAATTAGCAAGTGAAAATCGCAAAAATGTATGAATAACTTTAGGCTTGTATGATTTTATATTATGTATTTGTTTTATAAATTACCTGCAAATCTATTTTACCAAAATTACCTAATTTACGCCTTTATTTGGTGAAGACTGCAACAGCATTTTATTTTTCAACTATACATTTTTTTTTCTGTTTAACGTTAAGCACGCTGCTGAATCGCATAATAATAACTTCTAAAAACAATATTATTTATTCACTGTAATATAAATTATATTCCGAATGAAACAATTATATTTTTTGAAATGTTTTGTTTCTGAAATCCACTTTTTCGTATTTTTTGGACACCCTTATGTATCTCACCTAAAGTTTAATACAGACAAAACTATTGTTTCTTAAAGCATCACCTTTTATCAAGAATATAATTTTCTGAAAAAGGTTTCCATACCATATATGTTGCATACTTCCTTGGACACATTGTATAGTCGAAACGTCGCACAGTGGGACCCATATATGAAAAAAATGGCATAAATAGCATAATAAAGCTATGCGAAGGCTAGTTTTTCTTGCACAGCTTTGATGGTATTTTGTTTAGTTTATTTTAGTTATTATTTATTTGTTTTACAATTCGATATTATACTTAAAATTATATAATTGAAACGACTTTCCTATAATGTTGTATACAGTGCTTTTATTTTAAATTGAACCACCTCAGTTTCTGGAAAAACGCATTATTTCCTTAAGAGGTGCCGAGTCATGCCAATTTTTGTTTGAGGGAGATGTATTTTGATAAAATTTTTAATTATACAAGGTGCTCTCATAAAAGTAGGGTGTGATAAAAGTTCAGTTTTTTAATTAATTACTGTAAATTATTATTACATTTTTAAATTCTACAAATAATGCTGTTAATAATTAATTTATATCCTATAACTAAATTCGAGTGTTTTCGAAATATTGAAATTTGATATCTGATATTTTGAGTAATTTACTTGCTACTAAATCTAAACGTTTTAAATTTGAGCAAAACGGTTCGGTTTGCACTTTCGTATCTTAGTTTTTGATAATCTGTCGCATCACAGAAATTTTTGGTTAAACCGGAAGTTGTGATATCTTTGTGCTGACCAAATGTCAAACATTAATATTTAGAAAACAACTGAATTTACGCATAATACATGCTACGTAAAATATCATTGGAATTCATTATAGAATTAAAAAATACAATAACATAGAAGGTATTTAAAAAACTGAATTTTTGTTACAACTTTGTGAGCACACCCTATATATTTAAAAATTGTATGGAAATATTTCACCTTCAAAATAAAAATAATGCTGTCTCTGTTTTTCTTGTGAAGATAATTCTCCCACAAAATGAGTTAATTCGTTTTGAAATTAAAGCAAATATTTAAGCAAAAGATACATAAGTATTGGTTCTTATCTGACCTAAAAACTATTAACTCCAAAAAAAAACAAGAAAAACGAATTTTGAAAACTAATATAAATAAATGGAAATTTTGATTGTTTAAACATTTAAAGACATTTTTGCAAAATTCAGGTTTCCTTCAGGTTCTTCAGAGGCGTTAGAGGTATTACCATCTAGGTTACAATGGCTTTTAGTAGAAGTTTCTCTTAATGAACTTATGTAGGGGTCTGATGTTAAAAGTAAGATGGAAATTAAATCTTTCATGTTATTTTCTCTAGAGTTTTTTCTGGTGTGGTGAAGCTTGTTATATCGTACCTCTTTATGCCTGGCCTCTAACGCTTCTTCGGAAAGTTGTCCTATGGGTATTGAAAAAGACGAAATTACATCTGTACTATGAACTAGCAACTTATGAATGCTTGCAGGCATTTGGGATTTTATTAATAACATCCGGGTTGTTCATATCTTTATGTTTGGCACTACAAATGCAACATTTCTGAGTGCTATTAGTTTCAGATAACACATTGCATATGCTTCCGTCCACCATCGTCACTATTAAACTGTAGGAAATTTTAATTTCAACACTACTAAACGAACCTAATCAAGATACCTTTGAAATTTTATTAATATCCACATGAGAACCCACTGTGCGTCAGATCTTTTTAAAGAAAAAAGAGTTTATCATTTTTGTCCCAAATTTCTGAACTGCACCTATTCTTATGACTATTACTAACACAAACATATAAAAAAAATACGCTTCGACATATCCTCTATTATTTTGAAGGCATTTTAAATTTTCACTTAAAATTTGTTTATTAAATTTCATTCAAAATGAGGAATTTCTGTATTCAAATTACGTACTTCATCTGCTGTTTTATATCATATAATATTTACATTTTCAAGACGATTATAATAAATTTTTTCTTTAAGATGACCCACAGATCAAAATCTAAAGCTGTTAGGTCCGGGCTGCTTGTGGGTCATCGGATAGAACCATTTCTGCCAATCTATATACTTACGGTGAACATTGAGGAGGTGCTGCATCCTGCTGCCAAATTACATTATTTTTATTTGGAATGTTTCGTAATATATGTTCTATTTCGTTACTTAAAACATTTTAATATTTTTGCCCCGTTAAAATTTCCTCAAAAATAATTGGACCCAATACTTTATTTCTAAAAAGACCAAAACAAACATTAATAGATTTTCTCCCTGAAATTTGATACTGGTGCATGCGGATTGGCCGTCGCCCAATATCTTTGGTTTTGTCTTATTAAACTGGCTGGCAGTTTTTTTCTCCACTCAGATGCACAAAATACTCCTTTTTGGCTCATGTTTTCTTCAGGGAAGTCTTTTAGAAGAAATTTTATAGGAGAAATATTTTATTTTCCTTAATACTGAGTTAATTTTTTTCCTTGATCTTCCAAATTATAGCGAACTATCCAATATTGATCTGAATGGATTTTCTGTAATATTTTGTAAAAAGTTTTAATGAATTCCAAATGCTTTGAATAATCTTATCTTCATGAAAAAACAATATATCTAAAACTTCTGCGGAATCAAGCACAGTTCTTCTTTTTCTTCCAAGTGCTTTACTTAAAAATGTTTTACATTACAACTCACGGTTTTTTTGGAAGGTGTTTGATGATCGTATATCCTCCTATATTGTCGATGTGTTACGGCAACATTAGCTCTTTTTGCGAAATAAAGCTGCACTATATTGAGTTGAATATTTCTTATTATAAATAAATTAAAATGCAGCTAGTCAGTAATCATTATCTGGTTACACTAGTTTTCAAGGTAAGTCTATTTTATTCGTTTGAAATTAAATATTGAACAAATGGTATATATTGTTGAAATCGGGAGATTAAGGGCATTCTAAAGAAATAAAAATAAGTATACAGGGTATTCCATTAAAACAGGGCTGCTCAAACTTGAACTGCTGGCGATCTACCTCAATATTTTTAGACTACTTACGAACGACTCTGAGAGGCTGCAAGTATGTGTGATGCAGGGTTGTCGTACATACACGATTCATACACCCTACCTACCTACCTACCTACCTAGGTAGGGTCTACCGTAGCATATATAGATATTAGCTTTCCGCACAATATACATTATTTTAGTCAAGGTTTGGGTTAGGTTTAGTTAGGTTCTTCTCTACAATATCAATCAAAAAACTCATAGTTATTCAAAATTGCGAGTTTATTGGTTGTTACAAAACAAAAGAGTTACATATGGTGTTAAACTTAACTAAGGAGTGACTTTGGATGTTGAAGCGTGGCACTGCATGTCCTCAGCATACTTTTCATAAGATGGTACGTAACCACTGAGTGCTAATCGCAAGCATGATGACATATGATCGTCAGTTAGTCGATTGCAAAATTTTGACTTAATTATCTTCATTTCAGAAAATGCAGACTCGCACAAGTAAGTTGACCCAAACATTGCTGTCAGTTGAAGGGCGATTTGCCTTAGATTCGGATATTTATCTTCAGATATAAAACACCAGAAATTTGTATTAGATGCTGTAGCTTTGAGATGTATATCTGATATAATCTGCACCAACTCATTTTCAACAGAACATGAGTTCATATTAAACTGACTTGCTATTTCAGTAGCTAGTTCCTCAATGTTTTTACATGAAAAAGATAACTCATAAATGATGCTACATTTGCTAATTTACTACAATCATAAAAACGCATTTCGAATTGTCCCAAAATATTTGATAATTCAGCCTCATACGTATCATAATTCAACTGAGGAATCCTTGCTTTCAAAGACGGAAAATGTTTCAGATCGTTTCTTTTCAGTTGATCTATCATAAGTTGCAATTTACTTTTGAATGCGTTTACTGCGCTGATCATCTCAATAACAGTTTTTCCTTTACCTTGAAGCTCCAAGTTAATGGTGTTTAAGTGCATTGTGACGTCAGTCAAAAATGCCAAATTAGACAGCCATTTTTCGTTTTTCAACATCTGAGTGTCGTCACCTCTTTCGTCTAGAAAAGCTGTTATGTCGGGCAATAATTCTTGAAACCTTTCTAGGAATTTTCCGCGACTCAACCACCTCACGTCCGTGTGAAGAACTAAATCAGTGTGTTCAGCTGACTCCCTATCTTCCAACTGCAACGGATGGAATTCACAATTTTTGTTGCAATGCCCATAATTTCCTTCGTGTTTAAAACTTTTGAACACAAAACTTGTTGATGTATAATGCAATGGATTGAAAAAAATTAAGGGAAATCTTCGTTAGCTCGACACAATGCCACAAAACCGTTTTTGTTTCCAGTCATTGCTGGTGCTCCATCGGTTGTAATGCACACTAATTTATACATTGGTAGCTTGTAGTTTTTTACAAAATTGAAGAAAGCGTCATATATATCTTCGCCACGGGTCTTCCCCTTCAGAGGAATGATTGTCAAAAATTCTTCCTTAGCCAACATGTCATTAAATACCATCCGAATAAAAATACACAGCTGGGCAGTGTCTGTCATATCGGTGGATTTGTCGAACTGTAAAGAAACGTATGTACATTCAATGATATCATTTTTTAGTTTATTTGCCATGTCCTGACTCATGACTTCAATACGCCTTGTGACAGTCGGAATAGATAACTGAAGTTCTCTAATAGCAGACATGATTTCTGTTTTATTTTTAAAATCTCCAAATAAAGTCTCACCCGCTTCAATAAATGCTTCCTTCACAACCGATCCATCTTCGAATGGTTTCTTGTGTTTCGCCAATATATGACGCGATCGTAGCAGCTTTTGATTGTTTGGCTGGTTTTGTGAACATGGTTTGTTCTTTTTTTAAACAAAATATCAAATCACGTACTTTTCGTTTTCTTAATTCACTCTGTGGCGGAAAATACTTTTCATAGTTTTTATGAATTTACATTTAAAGTTTTTTTCTATCTATAAAAATGAAAGCTGAAGGGGGGCGGGCGCAAAATATAAACAGATATGCGGTACATTTGGATTACTTTAAAGTTCGATTGATCAGTTCCATTTTTTAAACAATATTTTCATCTTTATAATTATTCTAAGATACAATAATAATTAGTTTTTTTTTATAAGTGGACCGACCCTAGGGAAGAAAACCTTGCAAAGAGAGAAAACAAAAATATTTAGTTTGTAACTTACATCACCAGGATATATTTGGGTCTCTACATCAGCACCAGTTTTAGCAGGTACATAAAATGGCGATACAGGTCTTTCCACGAATAAATCAGTTTGTGTACACTCATCTGTTACTGGAGGATTTACAAACAGTTCTTCCAAATACATTTCCGTCTGGATGTTTTCATGTCGTCTTCCTAAAAGTTGCACAAGTGATATAAACTAAATTTCAAGATTTTAAAATGTAGTAATATAGCAATTAAGAATCCGATTTCGGTTGCACGAGGCTTCGTCAGAGATCTTTACTGCACGAGATCGGAATACTGAATGAGCTCGAAGAGATTTAGACCGGCTATTTACACCCGACCTGTATTTACCGAACTGTAGACTGTAGCCCGTATCTCTATTAAAACTATTAGAATTCTTCTAGATCTCTATTTTTCCGTTTATAGAATCCCGAGACAGACACGAGAACTTTGGCTCTTTTTATATCTATGACGTGTCTAGTGGAATGCTGGTGTTCAGATACAGAAGATTGTACAATTTGTTTTTTTCTAAACATCGTTCATATCTCCTAAGCCTAGTGGATATGTATCGTCCAGTTTCTCCAATATAGACATCACCACAGGAACAAGGAATTTCATATACTTCTTCTGTTTGGAAGGGAATAACGTCCTTTGGCGATTGCAAACATTACCCAATTTGTTTGTGTGTGTTGAAGATTGTACGTATGTTGGACCGGCAAAGTAATCTTGCAATCTTGTCTGTGGTTCCATGTACACATGGAAGAACTACACTTCCTATCAGTAACTCTTTATGAGGTTCCTGTCGTGGATAAGGATTATTATATTTTCTAATTAACGTCTAATAGTTTTAGTGTAATATCCATTCTTAAAGCATGAGAGTTTCTCTGTTTCCGATTGTAAAGAATATTGATCACAAATCGCAAGGGCTTTATGATCCAAAGAGTTAATAATTGATTGCTTGTGTGCCGGATGATGATGTGAATTTAAATTTAGGTATCTATTTGCATGTGTTGGTTTTCTATATACAGAGTACCCTTTGTGTTATTTTATACAAGAACAACTAAAAAGGGAATCGTGCCTTCTGATTGTGTGTCGTGTACATATCTCAACCACGATTTTGGCTTTATTAAGGTCGACTCTCAGACTTCCTCCTCAAAACCTTCCATGAAGATATTGGCTCTGCTAGCTACCATAGGGAATACTGCCAACCCCATTTGTTTGTTCTTAAAAAGTTCCTTGAAAAAGTGAAAAGTGGTATTTTAACCTTGTGTATTTTAGATTTGTCATAGCCACATGGTCCAGAAAAATCTTTGCGTGTTTCTTGATCATTTGTATCAGCAACACCCTAATACAAAATTTACAAAGGAAATTGAATTAGAATGCACGATTGCCTTTTTAAATCTCCTTGTCAAAAGGAAAGAGAAATATTCCTTAGGTCACTCTGTAACCAACACATACGAATAGATATCTAAATGCAAATTCACATTATCATCCGGCAGGGATGCAATCAGTTAATTATTCATTCATTCTTTGGTTTATAGAGCCCTCGCGATTTACGACTAAAATTCTTTATAGTCGAAAACAAGAAAATTGACTCAAGCTTTAAGAGGGATTGAATATTGCACTGAGACTATTAGACGGTCAATTAGAAAATAGAATAATCCTAATCCACGACAGGAAAATAATAAGGAGTTACCGATAGGAAGTGAAGTTCTTCCATTTATACACGGAATCACAGACAATATTGCACGGTTACTTCGCCGGTTCAACATACGTACAATCTTCAACACACCCAAGAAAACTGGACTATGTTTGCTACCACGAAAGGAAATTATTTCTTTCCGAACGGCAGGAGCAAATCAAATTCCTTGTTTCTGTGATGATGCCTATATTGGAGAAACTGGACGATCCATAACGACTAGGCTCAAGGAACATGAATGATGTATTAGAAAGAGACACATTCTACAATTTGCTGTATCTGAATACCAACGTTCCATTGGATATGTCATAAATGTTAAAGAATTCAGTTCTTGTTTCGGTCTCGAGATTTTATAAACGGAAAATTAAACAGTCTATTGAAACCGTTCGCTAAATGCAGGTCGGGAATAAATAGCCGGTCTAAATCTCTCTGAGCTCCCTCAGTGTTTCTATCTCGTGAAGGAAGAACCCTGAAGATGCTTCGTGCAATGAAAGACGCAACGTCGGAAACATCTGTTATTGGTATTAAAAAATATATCGCAGTTCTGATAAAAACAAGCTTCGAATAACGTAGCATTTCAGCTTTCACGGCTGGTGTCGATTAAGAAGCTATGGCTCTTGAGTTTAATTAATTGGAATTAGTTTTCGACTTTTCACTTGTGATTGCACAAGGCATCTTTAGGGGTAATGATGGGTTTCCACGCATTATGTTGCAGGTATCTTACATCTGAAATTTTCAGGGTACGTGATGATTTCATTATCTATTTTTCTTTTTAATATACTGAGACTTTTGCAAGAACTTTGGTATCTTTATGTATATCATATATCCTGTTGAGTGCTTGGTGTTCAGCGACAGGAGTTTGAAAAATCTGTTTTTTTATTAATACATTTTTCGTGTTCCTTACGCCTGGTATTCGTTGGTAGCCCAGTTTCATTTATATTTATATACACTTTCATACGATTCAATTTCCATAGTGAATTTGATATGTTGGCTTAGATAGCATAGGCCTACATAAAATTTGTGATCAAGCTATTCTATTTTTTTTCGCTTAATTAGGACTTATATTTACCTTCATTAACCCATTTTTGTTTCTATCACATAATATTTTTTGTAAACCAACACATTTATTGGGGAGTCCCCAAGAAGTTTTCTAGTTCTATCACTTTTCTTGTGGACAGTTCATAGTGGAAAAGTTTAAAAGAAATATTACTGATTTTGTAAGAAACTTGGTGATCAAGATAAACTTTGGGCACCACATGTTATCTGCAAGATTTGCGAGGAAGCTTTGAGACATTGGTTTAAAGGAACAAGAAAGGCCTTACCGTTTAGAATAACAATGGTCTGGGGAGAACCTAGAAATCACACCGACGACTGCTATTTTTGTCTTTGTGATATTAAAGGCCCTAACACAAAATCTCTAAAGTATATTAACTAACCCAATCTTCCGTCGGCCATACGACAAGTTCCACATGATGCTGATATACCTGTACCTATTCCACCTAAAGTATTGCAGTCTATTGTCGAATCCGAATCTTTAACAGATACATAGTCCGACAATTTTTAAGCATCTACTTCAAAAATCAGTGAACCGCAGTTTTTTTCTTAATTAGAACTGAATGACTTAGTCAGGGATTTAAAACTTCCAAAAGATCTTTCTGAGATTTGAGGATCCAGGTTAAAAAAAAAATTACTTGCCTCAGGAACTACATTTTATTGGTATAGAAATCATGAGGTTGAATTTGTCGATTACTTCGCTGCAGCTGATTCGCTTGTATATTGCCAAAACGTATTTGAGTTGGTTATCCATTTTGGTGCTTCTAAATACAAATGCACCAGATGGAGACTTTTTATAGACTTGTCAAAGAGAAGCCTTAAAGCTGTTCTAGTACACAATGGCAATTTATATGCATCTGTTCCTGTTGGTCATTCAATCCAACTAAAACAAAATTACGAAAATCTTCAGCACAACTGGATTCTATGTGGCGACCTTAAGATTTTAACATTGCTTTTGGGTCAACAATCCGGATATACCATATACTCATGTTTCTTATGAGCGAGACAGAAGAGCAAGAGATGACCACTGGACTAAAAAAAACTGGCCATCAAGAAAAAATTTAACACCTGGCTTCATAAATCTAATTCGGAAAAGCCAAGAAAATTTTATTACATTACATTACATCTTCATATAAAATTGGGACTCATGAAAAAATTTGTCAAGGCTCTAGATAAAAATGGTGGTTGTTCTAAGTACTTGTGTGAAACATTTCCGGGTTTTTCTAAAGCTGAACTAAAAGAAGGCATTTTTATAGGGCGCCAAATAAGAAAGTTAATGAGAAGTAATGAAATTGAGATGGTTATGTAGGAAGACGAAAAAGAAGCATGGATATGTTCAAAGAAGTTATAAATAATTTTCTAGGAAACTACAAAGACACACAATTTAAAAATATTGTTGAAAACATGTTGGATACATTTAGGAAGTTAGGCTGTAATATGAGCATACAATTTCAATTTCTATACATGCTCATCTTGACTATTTGCCGGATAACCTCGGTAATGTCAGTGAAGAGCAAGGGGAGCGCTTTCACCAAGACATTAAGGAGATGGAAAGGCGATATCAAAGGCGTTGGGATGTCATAATGATGACCGACTACTGTTAGATGCTCAAAAGGGACCGTGCTACAGCAGAATATAGTTAGGTAAATTTTTCTCTGGACATGTTAATATTAGAGAAGTATCGTTATTATATTAAAATCAAGATTTAGGTTTTAATGGAGCAGAACCTAGAGCAGTTTCCTCGAAAGCTTCCATAAAGTTGGTTCGACACCATAAGAGACAGCGGAGATCCCATAACTGCGTTGGGGGTTTGCTCATACCTTTGCTCATTACCATGTAAAATGAAATATGTGGATGTTAAGGATTCTCTAGTCCAGGATTGCTCAACTGGTGGCACGTAGAGATTCTCGAAAGTGATACGCAGACAGATATACGTGCCCTGAGAAATAGGCGCCGCGGCATCGCTATATTAACGAGATTTTTTATAGTTTGGAAGTATGCAACATGATACACATGACTGGTACGTGGGAAAAAAAGTTTGAGAACAACTGCCGTAGTCTGTTCAATTAAGACCAGACCAAATGTTAAAAAATGTCAGAAATTATGGAAAATGAATCGTTTCCTTTCATATTTACTTATATACAGGGATTCAGTATAAAAACTGACTTAAATATCACAGGCACGTATTTTAAGATCTCTTAGCTTCTCTACGAAATGTTTGAAGTTTTTGATATATATTATTATCATGTCCATGGGGTAATTGGTCCTAATGGTCCTTTGTCAAACAATGTTTCCATCAAATAAATGAAATGTGCTCCCCACCACTTCCCAGATAGTGGCGTTCGGATCCGTCAAAGTCAGCTAAATAAAAAATAACACCCTAAGGAATTATTATGGAAAAATAACGCACTAGGGCAATAAAAATAATAATTTAGTTTATTATAATGAAAACCAGATTTTCCTCAAAAAAATTTTTTTTACTCGGACATTAAACGTCGAAGGCATCACGTATTATAAGGGATAACACTTTTAGTCAATATATGTCCCTCGGGCCCTTAGGAAACACTGTGTCGACCTCAAGCGTCATTAGCCTTATAATATTCATGATACCTTGATCACTATAAAATAAATTGAAACTGTAATGATTAGACTAATTTTTGAAGCAGTACCTGCTACAGGTGGTGGGGAGCCTAACCGTAACTGAGATGCTTTGTAGTGCTGATTTTTTGCTTTTTTTCGGGCCAGTGCTCTTCTCCTAGCTTCAGCTGCTCGTGCTGCTGCTGATTCGCCATCTCCCTAGCAACAAAAGTTGTGTTCAATAAAACTTAGCTAAGCGTCAGTCGAAATAGATTCAATAAGGCTTACTTAGATAGTTAAGTGATAAAACATATAAAACTATAATATATCTCAAAAAAGATTATTTGTAATGTAATGAAAAACAGAAAAACCCACCCGAAAAAAACGTCATTACCCTCATTTATGAGAATAGCACAGAGGTCATCGTAACCTACATACGAACAATTCAGCTAAATTATCTTGGGTAAATTTATGTATTGAGTACAATCGATTCTATAATGGTTATCGGACATTCAATGCTTTTAGTTTTGTGGCCGCAAGTCTTAATTTAATTAGGACACTTGAACAGTGGTGCATCCCAAGATTTTTTAAAACAAAATTTCCTTTTTTTTTGTCTCCTAAAAACATTTGCATGTCTGTATGATGTTTAATGTGATATTTACTCTAAATACATTTAAAGAGACGAGCTTTTTCTTTTCTTTGGTTTTCCACGTAGAACATTTTACATTTACAAATTTTAGGTTTAACTAATCTGGGAACACAACTTTTCCACTTTTACAATATCACGTATGAAAAAGGGGGCAGACAGTTGCTATAATTGGGGTAGTCTAGAAATAAAGGAGTGAAAAAAGTGGTCCTATAGTACAATTAGAGAGTGACAGAACATCATATAAGTGGAGATCCCTGATTTCATGACACGCACGGCTAAACCAGGTATGCTAGCTGGTTCATCAGATAAAATATATGGTTGTATTTCGGTACAAAAGATGTATAGTCTCACAATGCTTTGTGATTCTATAGGGCTCGCATTATGGAAACTAGCAATATCAATACCAATTAGGTTTTGAATGGTGCAATTTGGTGAATATACTAGTACTTATCTGCTATTAATTAAGAGAAGTATGATGTGAGTGATATGAACGTCATGAATTTCGACGAATTTCTTTTAGTAGTCAATTACAAACGTAGCGCTTTTGCATTCAGATACAAATGAAATTATTTGAAAAGACAATGAAAATTTTTAAAACAAATTACGTTCTCCAAAAAATTAAAATCGGCACATTTGCAATATTTCTAACGGACCTATGGACTTGAGATACTTACTTCATTTCTCGACAGCAGTTTGGCATAAGCAAAATGGGGATTCCATTTGGGCTGCGTTAAGAAATAACATATATGAAGATAATATTTTAAGAATTAAATTATTAGATGTTCATAACTGAACAATTTAATCCAGAAATTTAGAAATAAAAAATGGGCCGATTTTCTAAGATAAATATGAAAAAAAATTATAATAGTATTGATTATGTTTACCAAGTGTTGCTGGGCAAAATTACTACCTCGGAATACCCTCTTGTCGTACATAACATTTCCATAGTTGATTTCCCTGCAAAAGAAAATATAATTTAAATATTAAATAATATTGCTAATTTAAAATATTCGTTTTCTGATTATTGAAACAAGTCTTTGCACCTCTTCAAGTAGGTTTTACATTTTCAATACTATGTTTCAATAGTAATAATAATATGTTATCTAACATAACTGTTCGTTCAGTTAAGAGTACGGTTTCCAAACGAAACCAAAAATATCTTACATCTGTAACGATAATTGCGTTATAAAAAGGAATCTTTTCATTTTGACAAATGTAGATCTGATTTTTATAAATTCCCCAAATAAATATAAAACTTGTTACGGCAATAATTAGGTTGTTTGTGATATTTTTGAAACTGTCCATAGTATAACAAAATGTTTAAATAAATATTGTTACTATGGTAAATTTAGAGCTTTCATGTGGTGTTAAAAGATTTGCCATATACGAACATTACGTCTAGATGGATCTATATATTTTTTTGTTGGTAGTTTTTAGCCTTTCTAATTTCTTGTTTCAAAGATATTCTTGTTTGACTTGAAGCTGAACTAATCATTTAATACCGTCGTCTTTTGGATGCGTCCTCGTCCGAATTATTTTTGTCACAAATTGTTTGCATGGCACGAATCAGTCATACGGATTTATCAAGCTAGTATATAAAGTGTTATATAGGATGTTAATTAAGTTAAACAGTGCATATAATGTTCATATATTTTTTTGTGTAGCCAATATGCTAAACACATTTACAAATATTAGCTACTTTTTAACTCAACAATGAAATTGGCAGGGATACGGTTACCTTCTCAAGGTTTTTTTAGCAAAAAAGTCCTCTCCCACTGTTTTTTTCCTCAATAGCTTTAAGAATTAGAGAAAGCTTAAAAATGTATAAAGAATGTCTCTTGATAATCTTTGATTGAACTAGTCCTTTCAAGAAAATTTTAAAATCTGTTTTGGTGCCGGTCTCTGTTCTCATTTTTATAGAAGTTGAAGTTAATAAAAAATCTGCTTATATTGGACAAGAAATGGGTTTTACAAAAATTAAGAAAAGGAAATGGGACCTGAACAGTTTACTTTTCTCGGTACAGGGTATTTTAGTTATTAATTTTTGTAACGCCTTGTATCTAGGAAGTTCAACTTTTTAGAACCCATGTTAATATAATTTTTGTATATTTATCTCTTGACTAATTTTTACACATTTTTACTTAGTAAATTACTAGTCCAATCGAAAAAATCAAGAGACATTTTTTGTGTATTATTACCTTCTCTAACTCTAGGGAAATAAAAAAACAGTGGCGTACGATTTTCTCTTAAGAAAACTTGAGAATGTTGCTTACATCCAGGCCTACGGTTGAGTTGAAAAGTAGTTTTCAAGTTTGAATTAAATATCTGTAGAGGGTGTTAATTAATGTCGTGGACAAATTTCAGGGGGTGATAGAGTCGACAGAATAGTAAAAAATGCCAATATATACATGGTCAAAAACGCACCATTTTCGTTATACAGGGTGTCAAAGTATAAATTTTTTTCTCGTTTTTTGCGTTTTTTTCCAGTTTCTTCTGAGACAATTGGTTCAAATTTAGAAGATGTATTATTTTTAAGAACCTTTACGATAAAATATTAAAATCTTGGATGGTTGTATACAGGATGTTACATTTTTTGCTCCACCTACAAGTTTATCTTGCGGAACTTTTTTTTGCAGCACCCTGTATGAATTCTGATATAAAATTTAAACTCTTTGTTCATTTCTTTAGCTCTTTCGTATTTTGCATTATTCTCGTATCTATCACAGTTTTCGACTTATTTGCAATAATTGCCATAGATGCAAATTAAGTGTAGGCTAAATAATGACACTGGAAAAAAAAGTAGTAGGCTGAGGCAGGTCATTTGTTAATTCTGTTCTTTAATCTGACATTTTGTAAGAAATATTTTTTTGTTTGACGTTTCCGTAGTTGTTTCGAATTGTTTAATAATGGTTCAATTCAAAAATCAAGAATATGCAGAAATTCATTTCATTTATGGACTTGACGACGGCAATTGTTATGAAGCCACACGACTCTATGAACAGAAATATCCAAATCGCATGGTGCCCAATAGACAAACATTTGCAAAGGTACATAATTGGCTATGTGAAAATGGATCATTTAAGAAATCCACTCATTTAGCAGGAGCAAATAGAACGGTTAGGACTCCTGAAGTCGAGGATGGAGTCCTGAATGCAGTAGAAAATGATCCTGCTACCAGTACGAGGAAAATTGCAGCAACACTTAACATTTTATTTGTGCTTGTATAGAAAATTTTATTACACAACTTAATGTATCCTTACCACCTCTAAAGGGTTCAAGCTCTTCTCTCACGTGACTTTCCAATCGGTTTAAATTTTTGCCAGTGGTTCTAACAAATGCTAGCCCAAAATCCATTATTTGGAAACACGATTTTATTTAGCGATGAGGCAAATTTTTCTAAGAATGCCATACATAATTTTCATAACAATCATTTTTGGGCAGAAGAGAATCCGCATTCAATACATGAAAATAATTTCCAGCAACAATTTTCAGTAAATGTGTGGGCCGGCATTATTGGAGATTATTTAATAGGTCCATTTTTTCCTGCCAGTAAGGCTAAATGGACGATATTATCGTCAATTTCTCGAAGACGAACTCCCGGTATTGCTAGAAGACGTGCCAATTCTTCTTAGAAATCAAATGTGGTCCATGCACGATGGTGCACCAGCACATTTCAGCATAGAGGTGAGGGAGTTCCTAAATAATAATATTAACAAACGTTGGATAGGGCGAGGGGGACCTCAGCCATGGCCCCTAGATCTCCAGATCTGAATAGCCTGGATTCCTTTTTCTGGGGACACCCGAAAACATTGGTGTATCAGAACCCAATCCAGACAGAAGAAGATTTAAGAAACAGAATAATAGTTTCATGCGACATCATTCGCAGTACTTCTGGAATATTTGCCAGAGTCCGTCAGTCCATGAGGCGAAGACTTGATTCTTGCATTCTAGCAAGAGGCGAACATTTTCAACAACTTTTATAATTTTGTTTTATTTTTATTTTAACTGTAATAATTTTATCTGATTGTTCATTATCATGTCGGTTGATTTACAATAAAAGAAATGAACAATTTCAATTTTATATCAGAATCCATACACGGTGCTCCAAAAAAAGGTTCCGCAAGATAAACTTGTAGGTGGTGCAAAAAATGTAACGCCCTGTATACTATTATCCACGATTCTCAGAAGGAACTAGAAAAAAACGCAAAAAACGAGAAAAAAATTGAAACTTTGACACCCTGTATAACGAAAATGGGGCGTTTTTGACCATGTATATACTGGCATTTTTTTCCTATTTTGTCGAGTACTATCGTCCCCTGAAATATGTCCACGACATTAATTAACACCCTGTATATCTATAGGTTTTTAAAATTTTCTTCAATTAAGCAAAGAGTTGATCCTTAAGGTTTGTCTCAAAACATAGTTATTATTGCCGATTAAAGTTAAAAAGAGAAAAACAATTGTTGGCATAATTTCTTCTTACCACAAGGGTGTTATCTGATATTATTTGTCGATCATTTCAGTATAGGCTTTTTTTATTAATCAAACTGATTAGATTTTCAGAATTAATTATTTGTAATTGGTATTTCACAGAAATCGTCACTATGGTCAGAACAAATGCGAAAAAAAATCTAATTTATATCCAATAGACTGAGATGAGGTCATTTGTACTTAACATCGTTCCATTTCTTACGTAGGTTACTCGGACGAAAACGCATTATAAGGATAGAAGATGTAACTAAAAAGACAGACATATTTTTTACACCACAAAACTAAGACAGGAAAAAAATAATTTTAATATTTTTGACATTTCCAAATTTAAAATTTGAATATAAACGAACGGTAACCGAGCAACAAATAACTATATGAATTTAAATATTTATATATCTACATTTATACACATGGAATCACCAATGACTCTTTCTGGGAGTATTTTTCTTAAACGTTTTAATGTGTGAAAAATGTATTTTAGACATTTTGGTTGAGATCAGATTCCATACCATAAATAACGATGCGCCGAATATAAGTATATTTGAAGTCTTGACGTCATTTTACGGCTCTATGTTTTCAAATGTGTACCATTTAAAAAAAATGAGTGAACAATAGAAATGATTGCGATGTGAGCATAAGAAGGAAGCTTGAAAGAAGATGTATACAATTTCTCTTGCTTGTTTGATTTTTTTTTTCTGAAATGTAATCACATAATATAAGAAAAATGTTTTGCTTGTGAAAATGATATTCCCAGATATAGGTATATTTTTAAACAATCGAAGATAATATTCGAAAAGTAGATGTTATTTTATAACTTGGGGTGTTCTTCAACCGCAATCAGGTTATGTTGTCTCTTATTATAATAATAACTTTAGATCTAGATTATTACTAGAGAATTATAAAAATATATGAAGAAACTTAAAAAAATTCGATGGCGTAAAATTAGGCAAAGGTAGTTAAAAAGAGACTACGACTAACCTTTTGTATTAACCTAACACTGTTGTGAGGATGTAATTGACTTTTAATAGGTCAACCTTTAATAGTTATATATGATATAAATGAGAGCCTTTAAAATTCTTTTAACAAAAATATATATACTATTTTTTTTCTACAAACGGCAATAAAAAGAAATAACACGGTAATAAATTAAATTTCTAGGTTATTTAATAAATTGGAAGCAGTTTTAAATAACATGGTATATAAAATTATCGAAGTTGACTTTTGTCAATAAAACCTAACAACCATGGTTGACTTAATTGCCTACGGGAAATTTTAAACATCCTGTCAGTTTTTTAAGCGCTTTTTGGTTTTGCTTGAAATACAAGAAAATATAGAAAAAAACGCTGGTTGCATCGCCTAATTTAAAGATATAAATGAAACGGTCAATCGAGCTACCTTGAATTTGTTGCCGAGAAAATCCCGAATGCAATATGAGATTGCTTACGATAAGTTTGTGAAATGGTGTGAAGAGAAAGGCGTTTCTGTTAAACATGGTATATTTTGGGGAGGTAGATCTGTGCAAGGAACTCATTTTTCAAGTTGTTTAAATTGTATCCTTAATATTAATGTTAAGAAGGAAATAAAATATAAATATTTTTTACATTTGTTTTCAAAATTTGACATTTCACTATTAACACTCGTACCTTAAACTTTAAGGCACTAATGCTTTAAAGTAACTTTTTTAAGGACTAAAAATTGCATTTTTAATACGTTTGTAGAAAGAAATATCGTAGAACGGAAGGATTCTCGGCTTCGATCAATTAGGAAATAATGGTTTTTGGGATAAGCCAGTGTCAAATTGGAATTACTATCCGACGTTTCGCCTCCGATTGCACGAGGCATCTTCAGAGATTTTTACTCTACGAGATCTGAGGACTAAATGAGCTCGGAGAGTTTCAGGAGGGCGTTTATACCAGTCTTGTGCTAGCCGAACCATGACTTTGTGTTAGAAATGGTCCTTTGAACAAATACATCTAGAAAGGGAATGAATTTAATATTATGATGCTGTTGATTAAGGTGGTCCAGAAATATAAGGAAATTTTCCTGTCCGTGAGGCCGAATAACAAAAGTATCATCTACAAATCTGAACCAGTGTTTTGATTTTAGTGGAGCGGATGTTAGCCTCAAAGGCCTCCATGAAGATATTCCCTATCACATGAGATAGAGAAAATCCCAAAGCTGCCCCTGAGATTTGTTCATAAAAAGTTTCTTGAAAAATGAAATAAGTAGATGTAAGACAAGCTTCCACTAGGTCTATTAAGTTATTATCAAGATTATTATGTTCCAATATGTCGGATATAATGGAAGTTCAGTCGTTAACAGGAACATTTGTGTATAGTAATTGTACATCGAAACATTCTCCGTTGAAGCCGCAATCAGAAGATTAGCAGTGGAGCAAGCCGATGACGTCAGGTATGAGACAGAGAAGATCATTAAAAGTCCAAAACCACCGAAATCGAATCTCTCCGCAGCCGAAAAAACAGCGATGAAAACCTTAAATGAAAACGCGGACGTCCTGCTCCTTCCAGCAGATAAAGCCAACGCTACAGTCGTCATGGACAGAACGGAATACGTGGAAAAAGTAACGCAGCTTTTGGACAACAGCACCTATTAGGTTATGCCGGCAGATCATATAAGTAGAATAGAAAACCGGATAATAGATCCGATTAACGCATCCAACCTACCACCAGCAGAGAAGAAATCATTAAAGCCAAGCAGCTCCAAGATCCCCAGGTCCCAGGTTTTACGGTCTTTCAGGTAAATATCTTTCAAATTTTTTAATCCATTTACCGGGAAAACTGATTTTTTCATAAAAAAAACTCTGCATATTTCGTGGAAAAACTTAAGTGAATCCAGTTGAATCCCAAAGATATTTTGGTCAGTTTCGATGTAGAATAACTATACACAAATGTTCCTATTAACGACTGAATATCCATTATATCAGGCATATTAATAGACCTAGGAAGCTTGTCTTACATCTACTTATCTCATTTTTCAAGGAACTTTTTATGCACAAACCTCAGGGGCAGTTAGGGAATCTCCTCTATCCCCTGTGGTAGTGAATATCTTTATGGAGGCCTTTGAAGATATTGCTTTAACATCCGCTTCACTAAAACCAAAACACTGGTTCAAATATATAGATCATACTTTTGTTGCTTGGCCTCACGGACAGGAAAATCTTCTTATATTTCTGAATCATCTTAGTCAGCAACGTCGTAATATTAAGTTCACAATGGAAATTGATTCTAATGGAACGATTACCTTTCTAGATGTATTTGTTCAAAGGAAGAAGGAAAAAGGTATTTTAGGACATTCTGTCTATAGAAGACAGACAACAAATATATACTTAAATGCAAATTCCCACCACCATCCAACACAAAAGAAATCGGTTATTAACTAATTAGTATTTCGAGCTATTTCGATTTCTTATCAAGGTTCTCTAACATCGGAAACATCGAAGCTGACCGAAGGTCTGAGAGGGAACGGCTATTGCACTGAAGATATCACGCAGTCATTTGAAAGATATAATAATATAACTTCGCAAAAGGAGAATGATAAAGAGCCACAGTTAGGTAGTGTGGTGGACAATAAGAGTATTACTTCGGCGGTCCAACATACGTACAAACTTCAGTACACATAAGTTGTACCTTTTCAAACACAAGGAGCTTATGAAATTCCTTGCTCCTGTGAAACATTGACATATAACTCACTAAAATAAAAAATTTATGACATGGTAGTTAGATATTTATTTAATAAAAATACAAAAAATACGCTAAAGAAAGAGTTTAGGTTGTATAAAATCCGACAGTATTTAATTTTATACCGTTGTTTTGTTATACATGTTTATATTTAGTTCAATTTAGAACTAAATGCTATAATATCTGTGTTTTTTGATAAGTACAGGGACGTAACTAAGTCCCATTTGAGGGGAGGAGATCTAATTAAAAAAAAATGCAGGTATGAGAGAGAATAAAACAACACATACTAAACAAGTTTAACCTTTATGTGCACAAGCTGCCGATTGTTCCTATATTATATGTAATTATATAAACAAATACAATTTAAATACAATATAGTCCTATTCTAGTTGAAAATATCTTTTTTTATTAAAATTATCTACTATTTCGTCCAGATTTACATTGTTGTCTTTTTTGATATAGATATCATATATATCATATACATATAGTCATCTTTAACAAAATGCCTTGAGCATATCCGCGCCAAATTTGTATTAAATTTAGCTTTGCGTTTACACAAGCGTGTCCATTCACGTAAACATTTTTGTCTTTAGGGAAAGTAAAAAAACCTTATATTCCTATCAAAATTCTTTGCCTGATTATCCCCGTCACACCCGAACACAGCCCACCTCATATTTATTGTTGTTTAATTAACTAATTACAAAAAAGGACACAGACATCCGCAAACATTTTTAAACATCAACTGAAAATGCACTGAATCATATGGCCGAAGGTCAATGACCGCCGGCGTTAATCACGCGATGACGTTGCAGATCGATGCGCGATATCATACCTTCGGTTTATTATATCGTGAGACTTAAGGGACATGAACGATGTATTAAAAAGAAACAAATTGTTCAATCTGCTGTAGCTGAACACCAGCATACTACTGGTCATATTATAAACGTAAAAGAAACCGAAGTTCTAGCGTGGGTTCCAGGATTTAATAAACGAAAAATTAGAGAATCTATTGATTGAATTTCTAAACATGCAGCAAAAGACTTCAATAGAGTCACAATTCGGCAAGCACAAGTCGGGTATAAAAGCTCGCCTGAATCTCTCCGAGCTCAGTGTTCAGATCTCGTGGAGTAAAGATCCTTGAAAATGTCTCTTGCAATCGAAGACGAAACGTCGAATACTAATTCCAATGTCACACGGTCTAATCTCAAGAACCATGATTTCTTAAAAAATATCTCTTGCACTTTTTTAAGGGGAGTGACTAATGTCCAAAATATAAGATTTTAAAATGAGAAACATTGTGTCTGGCAAAAACTACGTAAGCAAGTATCTTTCATTACAAACTTACTGATAATTTTTATTGTCCGCGTTTGCTAGATCGTCTACATTTTTCAAACCGGCAACTCCTCCTGCAATTTTGGCAGCGGCCAACGCGGCTGCGCATTTTTGTACGTGCACAAACTTTGCAGGTGTTCTGTTTAGGACCCTCGGTTGACTCGCGTAAGTAAAAAGTTTCTTTGCATCTTCTCTCTTGATCCTTTCTACGTCCTCTTTTTCTTTTTGAAGTTGTTTGGCTTCTCTGAGTGCTAACTTTTCTAGTTCAGTTGGAGGTTCTAAGAAGGTACCTTTTGGTACCGTTGTTACGAACGGTTTTCGATGTCTGTCTACAAGATGGTTTGTTGGATGGATTCTTTTGCTCGTTTGTTTTTCTTCTCGTTGAAGTCGACGTAGTTTGGCGTCTAAGGTTTTGGTGAACTTTGCATCCACCTAATTGAATGCAATTAGTATGTTAAATGCGCATGAATTTACGTTATTAAAGTTTTCAATGTAATAATATTTACATTATTGCCTGTTGACTGCTTTAGTTTATAGAACTGTACTTTTTTAGGCTGCCTTGTGAAACTAAAAACTCTTTTAAGGTTTTTAAAAGTGTATAGCATCAGAGATATTAAAAAAAAAGAATAGAAAATACCAAATTGACTTAAAGGAATAATAAAATGCTTAGGATTTAATACATATTAATGCTTTTTTGCAAAATTAATATTTTTAAAGCTTATCTTTTCAAGCCAAATCATATCACTACCATTTACTGAGAACGATATACCTCATTCCTCAGATCCTCAATTTTTATCCTGGCACTACTATTATTATGATTAAGTTGCCCATGTGAGTGGCTAAACTTCTTCTTCAGTCCCTTGTTCCCTCCATTGTGATTGATTTTATTATTGCTAATATTTCCGTGCGATTTGGCAAACCCTTTCTGCTTATTATCTTCTAAATTAGTGATGACTCTTCTGGTGGGATGGACTATTAGATTAGGTTTTACCTTCGGATCGTTGCCGAATGGTTTAAAAATTGTCTCCCCCACGATTGCAATAGAAGGCAAATCATCTTGATTAAGAACCTTGAAGGCTACATCATCATTGTCGTCGGAGGACATCGAGAGTTTGGGTACTATCACTTCCATAATCAAGCTATCTCCATATTAATTTTCGTCGCTGATACACTAGGACACTAAATTGGTAAGACTGATATCGACTAATTGGTTGGTTTTTAAGATAATATTAAATATTTAAAGTTTTTCTTGCCATACTTGCTAGAAGTGTTCTATCTAGCTTAGTTAACAAAATCATAGGGCATGAGGAGTATTGAATAAAGAATTGTATTTTACAATGTGTAAAATCAATTATTATTTTTAGTGCATGAAAAATTAAAATATTTGTCCATTAGCATATATAATACACCATAAAATTATTTCTCTAATAAATATAATAATTAACCGATTTACTTATTATTATTATATATAAATTACGATAATATTATTATATATAAATTACCTTTTTTTTATAAAATCTAACGTTTCATATTAAATATGGAGATTCAAAAATAGAAAATAATAAATAGGATCATTTCGAACACAGATTGTTTAAGCTTTATCATTATTTCGCAACAGTTATGTTATAGGCCAAACGCCTAGACTGATTTTCTTTTTTGTAAATATTCGTCTGTATCCCTCGACTGTTCTTAGCTAGTTTTGCCTAAAACATGAAATTAGCGAAAAGAGTACGCCATTATATCCAACATAAAAGAATAAATTCTTCTTATAATTCATAATGATGTAGGTAGGCAGTGATGTGCCGTATAATTTACGTGTATTCTTTACGTAATTTTTTACGTGTAAAGAATCAATTCTTTACATCAGCATATTTTGACGTAAAGAATGTTAACAATTCAAAACAAAGTAAAAATTACTAAAAATACAAGTTTTTAGATATATTATGATCTCTGAAATCAAGAGTATATGCCAAACGAAAAATAAGAGAATAAGACATTTACATAAAACAAATATCTTGTTACTTGTTACTCTTTAATATCAACCTACATGTTAGGCATATGTATTACATAACTGACAGAAACAAAACTGTTTAAGGCATTTTTTATTTGTCTCAAAAAGAAATCATTTCGTTTTCGCCTAACCCTAATATTTTCCGAGACAGCCTGTAAAAACATCGAAAATATGACACCCTGTTCAATAACTATTCAGGAGATGTAACTAACATTATAAACTTACCTGTGAGCTTTTAAACTAGAAACTACAGTATTAGCAAAGCTATTTAAGCATATTTCGCATGTTGCAGAATAAATTTTATTGTTTTCTTTGACCAGGATGAACTGTAACTCCTCATAAATATCACTATTTATTTTCATGCCTGCTATATTATGTTTTGGGTTATTAAGAATTTATTCTTTAAATTGTGAAGAACACAAGGTTGAAAAGAGTATTGAAAAACGTTTTAGCTTGTCGCAACTGGCAAGGCAAAGACTACAAACAATTTAAATGATGTCAATACAAAAAAACATCAATGTAAACAAAGTTTACATTCTTTACTAATATTTACATTATTTACGTCTTTACACGTAAAGAATGTAAACAATGAAACATTTATTCTTTACGCGTAAAGGCACATCCCTGTAGGTAGGTATTAAAGTGAAGCGCTTATAGTTGGCGCATTACCTTTCTGGAATGACGTCATTTTTGGTTATTTTTGTTTGATTTATGTTAACTGACAGTGACAAAAACATTTTGAAAAAACTCATTGTCGTTTCTTTACAACAGTCAATGCCGGTTTTGGTTATGTGTCTTTCAGAATATATTCGTCAAAATTGACATTGATTTGTTGTGATTCTTTTTAAACTTTTGCAAGATGCCGCGAAGATATAATCAGCAATCACAGCTAATAGTTTTGAATATCTTGGCTTTTTTTCAATTGGAAAAAGAGCAAGCTAAAAATGGAATCCTTCCGCAAACTGATAATATAATTGAACGAGCTTCAAATGCAACAAAACTTAGCCATACAACAATCATAAATATTAAGAAAAGAGGAATTGAATCCTTTACCTCCAGAATGTCTCAAAAGCAAAAAGAGGTAAAAACAAAAATTACAGATTACTTAAAGAACAAAATAAGAGATGCATGTATGCGAAAAATGAATATGTTACAATGCAGACTTTGCTTAAAAAACTAAAAGAGATAAATGAATATTTTAATTTTTCCATCACCTCGCTAAGAAAATACGTAAAAAGTATTGGTTTTAAGTGGAAGAAATCAAATAATAGAAAATACCTGATGGATTTGCCCCACATCGTCCACAAGAGAATCAATTTCTTGAGGGAATATGTCAAAAATCAAAATCTAGGACAAGATGCTTATACCACCGTATTTATTGATGAGACTTGGATTTTTAGTAAAGGTTCGTTTAGAAACAGCTGGCAGGATAACACTATGTCTACAAGTTCTAAAAAAGCTAGTGAAGGTCATCGATATATTGTAGTTCACGCTGGATCAAAGGAAGGATTTATTAAGGGGGCCAGTTTAATATTTAAAAGTGGACTAAAAAGCGGAGATTATCATGACAATATGAACAAGCAAAATTTTGAAAATTGGTTTAAAAATCAGCTGGTACCAAATCTTCCTCCAAAAAGTTTGATAGTGATGGACAACGCAAGCTATCATTCCGGCCTTTTAGAGGATATTCCAAGAAAATCATGGACAAAGCAGAGATTGATTGGATGGTTAAAAGAAAGGAACATTGACTTCCCAGAGAGGGCCATGAAGGATGAAATATGGAGCATTGTAGAAAAAAATTGTAACATTGAAAAAACATTCTACCTTGACGAATATGTGAAACCTTTGGGCCACAAAATACTAAGACTTCCTCTATACCATTGTCAATTTAATGCTATTGAAATGGTATGGTCTGAGTGTAAGAGGAAATACGACCAATACATTGCTAGTCTGAAGGGGACACCATCGGAAGTTTTGGCCATGTGGGAAAAAGCGATAAATGAAAAGAGCATTGGAAAAATTATGTCAGCCACACAGAAATAATCCAAGAAGCTTGGAAGACAATACAGATATGTGATGCTTCAGACATTGCGCCACTTGTAATTAGTACCGACGAAGACAGCAGTGACGATGAAGAATTTAGTTCTGATTCTGAAGACAGTGAAGGGGAGTAGTTTTTATTTTTAAAGTTAGTTAGTTATACATTAATTTTTCTCTTTTAGTTTTTAAAGCAAAGTCTGCATTGTAACATATTCATTTTTAGCATACACGCAATAGATCATATCTCTTATTTTGTTCTTTAAGTAATCTGTGATTTTTGTTTTTACCTCTTTTTGTTTTTGAAACATTCTGGAGGAAAAGGATTCATCGTTCGTTATTCCCCTTTTCTTAATATTTTTTCAGTATTGTCTGTAATTGAGAATTAAAATAATTTTGATGAAAATGGGTAACTGGCGTCAATTTATTACATTGCAAACAAAGAATAAGACTAAGATGAAAGAATTTATATTAGTAAAGTCTTATTTGCAAAATAATTTTAGTTTTTGAAGTTATAATAGTTATTTTTGTATTAAGTGTGCAAAATGAGGGTTTTTTTATGGCAATGAGAGTGTTAATTTTTTGCCAGCCATTTTCGACAAGTTGCAGCGCTTTCTGTACAGAAAATGCCAATTTTAAATTCGCTTTAGCCAGTGCTGAACGCACCCCTCCTATCTACATCACTGCATACGTTTAGGTTAGGAATCATCGCTGAAATATAAATAATATAAGAAATACGTTATTTGAAACCAGCGTGACGTCATTCCAGAAAGGTAATGCGCCAACTATACTAAGAAGAGTCTTAATATATGTACATGTGCTATTACAATATATAGAGTGTCCTAAATATAAACTACGTTCAGCCATCATACACACGATTGGTCTTGGACGAAAGAAGTAAATATACCGAAGAAACATATATGTTTCCTCTAGAAACTGTCATAAAATTCGGAATTTTGAAAATTTTTTAAAATGTAGAGTCACGAAATGGTTTGTTTCTTTTCAGCCTTCATACCTGCGTATCGGTATCCCCTAAGACAAAAACGAATGGGCAGATAAAAAGCCATATATTTTTGCTACAAGACATAAATTCACATTTTTTTGTCGTAGGTAAAGAAATTGTATGAATTCGAAAAATGCACAAATTTCTTGTTTTTAAAGAAAACTGTGACTATTTCAAGGTGTGACTTGCCAACGCGATGCAGCGTCAGAACTAGAACAAACATTTAACAATAACTCCTCAAATGCTTTAAGGGGCTATATAAATGGATATAGATCAAAAAGTCGAATATATTTTAAGGATCCTACCCAAATGTTATAAAGCTCTATCATATATTTTTTTGCGGAATTTAGTTCACCAAATGAACGGAATCGTAATAAAAGTTATACATAGATTAGTGATGTCATTATTTTCATTACTTCTCTCGTAAAAAATTAGAAAACTACTTACCCGTTTTACTTTTTTGGTAAAAAATTAATTTGGGGATGATTTGGTGACATTTTTGTGAAAATCTAATATGGCGACACAAAATGGCGGCCTAGTGAAATGTAATTCTAAAAAACTACTTATCCAATGTACTTGAAATTATGCAGAAAAATCAAGTATTATATAGGATTCAACCGGCAAAATTTTGGGCAAATGAAATGTTTGTAACCGTAAAAAAAATCACCATCCAAGATTTTTCATATATTCATGTTTTAGCGTTCCTAGCTGACAAAAAAATATCTATCAGTTCGCGGTATAGCTAAAATACTGCTTATCCGATTGACTTTAAATGTTGGTAAAAAATTTAGGGCCATATGGTGATGACCTGGTAATATTTTGGCAAAAATTCAATATGGCCGCTTGGAAGAAAATATTACTAAAAAACTAATTATTCATTTTATTTCAAATTTTGCGCAAAAATCAAATAGTACATAGAAATGAACTGGTAATATTTTGGTACGAATCCAAGATGCCGGCCTAATAAAATATTTATAAAAAACAGCCTGAAAAAATTACTTTCTACATATATTAATTCAAATTTTGTGCAAGCATTAAGTGTAATATAGAGATAAACTAGTAAAAATGTAGCAATATGGCGAAACAAAATGAATTCAATTCATATCATTTTAAAATGTTCCTCGCGTAAAGGCAGTCATATTTTATTTAAAGTTTATTTTTTGATTAAGAAGTGACTGACTACCCATCATGGAAAACTCTGTTCCTGCGTAAAAAACCTAAAATAAAAAGCTCTTATCTGCGTTTAAAAATAAAACACATTTCAAATGATAAAAACCGTCGCGAAACAAAGGTCTATTATTGCTAAAATTAGTTCTAAAAATTTGAACTATAACGTCCTTGAAATTAATATAACAGAAAATGGTTTAAAAGTAAAAAATATTCAAAACAGAATATTTGTATATAATATTTATGTTGACATTTTTAGAGTCATTAACCTTGATCATAAATGAGATCAGAAGCAATTGTTTGAAACCTACAGAGGGCAAAAAAATATATTCAAAAAGAACGGACAATAAAATTTAAAATCGCTAAAAATTTCTTTTTGATATTTAAGTGTAGATTATTCTAGCTAGAAGAAATCATTAAAATAACCTCTCTTTACCAAAGTTTTGGTAGAACAAAATTTTGCAAAAATGTCAAGGTTTAATATAACACCATGTATAGGACAGATGTGACTTGTGGTGTAGCCCTGAGACTGACTCTTTCAGAGTACATTGTCTGGTAAGCAAATATCCACAACCCCAACTATACCTCAACTCTATCTGGAAAATATTCAACTTTGAGTTTTGATTAAAAATTTGCTTGGGTAAGTTCGCCTGGCCAACAGTTTATAACACATTCTAGCATAATACACAATTGTTTATTTTGTTTTTTCTGTAACTTATCCAATTCCGAATTATTTATGAATTATAACCAAGTAGAGCAAAAATATAAATGAGGTGCGATAATAATTTTTTTGAAAGTCAGTTTAGTCCAACGTCTGTTTTTTGACGACCCAATACATTTATTTTTGAAAATTTTTGAATACGTCTGCCGCCCGGTTTACAAAAAATAAATGTCAAAAAATAAACGCCAGTATCTTCAAAATTATCACAGATAGAACAAAATTGTTTAATTAAAAAATGTAGGGAAGATTATTACCTAAGAAAAGGAGTTCATGTTTTTTTCTGCAGTCCTCATGTGTTTGTGAAAATTGAATTTGAATAAAAAATAGTTTTTTGAGGTTATGTTTTGTTATGTAGCTACAGATGTCTTCTTTCAAACGCATTTTAAATTATAAGTAAAACATAATTTGTTCTCGAGTTATTGAGAAATTTTTCCGCGCCCTTGTTAAAAAATTTAAGAATTTTCCTTTGGTCCGAAAAGAGGGGAAAGGAAAATCAATGATGACTCAAAAAATGCATAATAATTTTTGTTGTAGGTAATTATCTGCCCTACATTTCTTAGTTAAACAATTTGCTCCAATCTGCACTATTTTGGAAGATATTGGATAAAAACTGTTTTTTTTTCTTCTCGGCAATTTTTTTTGTGAAGCAGACGGCCTACTTGTCAGTACTCTATCCATTATTAAAAGCCCCTTAAGAGGTACCATTTACCATGGGTCGTCATTCCTGTAATCAATAAACTGAAAAAAGGATCTCAAACGGAATTATCCAAGCAATATATCAATCCCTCTATTATTAATACAAATTATATATCATGAACGGTGCTCAACGAGCGCCTGTCAAACGCAATAGTTGACCTTATTTATTAATTAAATTCTACTTGTAAACTTTAAACTTTCTAAAAGTTTTAAGTTGGGTCAACATTTTTTTGACATGAATAATTTTATTACTGAAACATCCCAAACTCATCAAAGTCGCATATATACACGGGATAATAAATGACAGTTCAGAATCATGCCAGAACGTTTTAGAGTACGTCACATATTTTCTAGGCAAGCTGAGACCAGGTAACCGATTTTACTTTTGAAAAGTTTTATTAACTCACCCAAAACACAAGATTTCATTTTAAGAGTTAGTTTATTCTATCTAAATACATATAGTAGTCAACAACATACATGACACATTTTTTTTCTTTATACAAACCAATTTCTACAACAAGATTTGGAGCGCTTAAAATTAAAAAAAAATCTCGATAAACTCTTAACACTCTACAATCCTATCACAGTCCTTGCATCAGCAACTTTTCATATACATGAAATCAAAAACCTTTATACTTAAACTTTTTTCCATTTTTAATATTTTTTAAGACTTGTAGTAAATTATTGTACAGTTTAATACCTTGGTGGAAAATAGGTAAATAACCTACCTTTGTATTAATTTGTGGAAAATAAATACAGTTCTGTTGTCGAGTATGGTGACTGTACATACTTTAAACGTATACAAATTTTAAGTTAGATTTAGTTAAAACAGGATTTTATACTTACAAGTATGTTGTAAATTAATAAAACTACTTTTAGTAGATCAGTTGAATATCTCAAGTAAAGCTGTTTTCATATTCTGTTTTTTAACAAGTTACCAACTCAATATACTCCCATAAATGGTGATATTTTTTCCTGTTCTAGATGTTGAGTAATAACTGGCTATAAATGTAAAGTCCCAAATATTTGATAACAGAAACATTTTGTAATTGTTGATTTGCAAATGGGCATATTATTGTTATTGATTTTTCGTATACAGATATACGATAATTTTGCAATGTTTACTTTTAATTTATGACTGTAAATAAGAACTTAAAACTCTGAGATCATTTACGATAGCAGATCTTATCAATTTAATATTTTTACCAGAATACCCTAATGTTGTGTCATCTGTATAAAGCTTGACAATACCCTGAAGGGGAAGTTTACCAATGGAATTAATATAAACCAAAAATAACAAAGGCCCCAGGATTGATCCCTGAGGGAAACCACATTTTACAGTCTACAAAAAGCTATTTATATGATTTATACTAACATACTGTTGCCTGTTTGTTAGGTAACTTTTAAACTATTCTAAAAACAAATTTTTTCTGAAAATCCAGTGAAGCAAGGGCGCATATCAAACCACTGTCTATTTTAGATTGAGTTTCAAAAATTAAATCAGTTGCTGCCACCTCGGTGTCACTATTCTTGCAAAAACCATATTGACCTTATAATAAGAAATGTTTACGAACTAAATATTTTTGAAGTTGGTCTTTTATAGAGATTTCAAAAATCTTTTACCACATATATTGGACTATAACTTGAAGCTTGCTCACTATCTTCACCCTTGAATAATGGTCATACCTTGGCTACCTTTGGATTATCCGGCACTATCCCACTTTTAAAAAAAAGTTTATTACTCTGGCCAAAATAATGAATACTACCTAATAAACTCCCTAGTTTTCGAATGTTACCAACAATAATTCCATCCATGCCACTGGTTTTATTCCTGTCCTTCTTTCGAATGATTGCTATTACTTCAAAAAAGGTGATAGAAAAAAAGAGGCATTTGGTTGCTCTTCCACATTCTGCAAGGGAGTATTTGGAATGTCCCTGGATAAATTACTTCCAATATTTATGAAATAATCACTAACTGCATTTGCCACATCAACATCAACAGATGGTTAGTGTCATTACAGTGGTATTAAAGACTTCTCACTATCTTCATTGCTCCCATTGTATAATATTTTATTGATCACTCTCCAAGTCCTTCTCTCATTCGCAATATTTCTTTCAAATTCTTAGCTGTATAACTTTGACTTCTGCCACCTTATCTGTTTTACTACCTTTTTGTTATATTCTTTATATTTGCTTTTATAACTATTATTAACATTTTTGTCTTTTTATAGAATTAATCTGGCTTTTTAAGTCTAGGACCCTGTTTTTGATGTAATTGATATTATCAATAATGTGTTGGTCGGTAATAAGTTATTTGTCTTAAAAACGGATATGAGAGCATCTTACAGGATTGTAGGTTCTGTTTTACCTGTTGAATATTTAAATTACTCAGTTACTCAGTGTTTTTTTAAAGGACAAATTCTGCAGTTTGTGATTAAGTGAACAGTGATCAATAAGAGATAAACTATGTTCTTGATTGCCAAAATGTGACAAAACATGGTCAATGAGTGTTGCATTATTTGATCGTCTTGTTCACATTGTTGTATTTAGATATTGTTACCCATAGTTCTTATAATTATCTTTGTAGGTTTTAGTCGTGGCATTATTTTTTAGCGGATCAAGATTAATATCTCCTATAATTAAGTTTATTTATTACCTACATCATCCAAAGTAGGCTCTAGTTCTTGAAAAAATGTTTGTACATTATAATCTGGCGTTTTTATACTACTGTTATATAAAAGTTATGTATTTAACAAACCAAAGTAGATACATTTGTCTTATATTTACGTACCTTATTGACATTGAGTGAATCTTCAAGATATAGGCACACACCTCTCCATGCTAAAACTAAAACTGATGTATTTTTTCTCACCAAGTTTTAACTGATATAATGAGATTTATATTTATGCCACAGTTTTTCACAATAATTTCCAGGTCAAATAATTTATTCCTAAGAGATCGTGCATTAATTTAAATTTAAATTAAATTAATTATTTAGATGGTAATATTCTGGTTTTAAATTCCTCCTCGAATAATTTAACATAATTTTTAGCATTTTCAAAATATTCTGGGAACAACTGTCCTGGTTAGATGGTATCCCAAAAAAAACTATATTTTTTTTGTTATAGCATATTTGGCGAGTTTCTTGCTTCAAAGCAGCAACCCTTTTTTGCAACAAGCCATTTTCTTTTTTAAGATCGTTATTCTCTTTTGTAAGCAGCTTTATTGGATTTTTCATATCATCAAAACAATCTCCGTAATATTTAAGAGACTTCTCAATTTCCATAAATTCATGATTAAGAAACTCCATAATATCATATCACTGGGATTTTTAATAATTTTTAAAAATGTTCGTTCTTGAACAGGTTTTTTCAGACGAATCCTACGTTACTGGCTTTTGTACTGTTGAATCTTGTTTGCCCGAATCTGACAGGCGAACTAAAGACACTCTCGAGACTAACCTCACTTTCATTTCCAGAGGTTTTCCCATTTACTTGATTTCTTTCTCAGGAATATATAAAATTTTTTTTTGGGATAACCCACTGCACATTTGATGATAATATGCACCACATCTCCACTGATCCCCAATATTGATGACATAAGAAGAAAGTCTAAATGAATCATCTGTTTCTTATAATTAAGGACAGGGGCTAGCCCTTTTTTTGTTGCAACTGATGACTACCACTACCACAGATTTAAGATCATTGACGTAAGAAGGAACCCTTGAAACTCCACCGACAGTGACCATTTTAAGGTACTCTAGACGGATCTGCATATTCATGGCTCACAGCATAAGGCTGCTTCTTATGAAAAATTCGTCAGAGAAGACATGCAAACAGTAGACGTCTCATATAATGCTTGTGATTGGATGGTATTCATATGGGCGTATAACTATATCGTTATGAAGTTGTCTTTGATAACCGTTATTCACGAATCGGCAGGATAGGTATAGGCAATCCTGGCACATCTCGATTACCTATGTCAAAGTTTTCACTTAAAATTTGCCTTGTACATAACGTGATATAGGTAAAAATCTATTGCCGGCATCGGTCTATATGGTGTTTACAAAAATCATTTGCATCTATACTCACATCACAGGATTTGCAATAAACTGGGACTCTAATTCTTAATAAGTGAAATTACAAAGTAATATTTTTGGTATTATTTATCAATCTTTAAAATATGACGAAAGAAATCCATGACTGATTTGAAGGTATGGCCGGTTGACCACTTTAAGTGAAATTAAAAAATCATAAGACACGACAGAAAATTGAATCCGAAACTTTAGACCGTTGCATGTTAAGAAATATTGATAACGATCTACTGGGAAATTTTAGCGGTAGCACGATAATGGAAAATGCGGTAAATAGCACGTATCCAATATTAAAAATAAATGACATTTGAAGAAACTAAGTATAGAATTTTTAAATATGTCGTTCGTGAAATGGTCAGGGTATAGTAAATCTAAAACCTTTGTATTTCAGAATATTTTTACTTTTCTTATACTCGATCCCTATAACATTTTCTAAGGGATTATAATATTTCACACACAATTGTGTGTTATTGTGTAGATTATATATTTAGATACAGTTTTTTAATAACTATGGTTATTTTAAAGGTATCTACGGAAGCGTATAGGGGCCGCAATTTTTTTTTATTATTAAATTCTGACTTTAAAGTCGGAATTTAACTAGATTCTAAGTTTAAAGTCAGAATTTAACAAAATTCTGAGTTTAAAGTCAGAATTTAACAAAATTCTGAGTTTAAAGTCGAAATTTAACTAAATTCTGAATTTCAAGTTAGAAATTAACTAAATTCTGAGTTTAAAGTCGGAATTTAACTAAATTCTGAGTTTAAAGTCAGAATTTAAAAAATCTGAGTTTAAAGTCGGAATTTAATAAAATTCTGAGTTTAAAGTCAGAATTTAACGAAATGAATTTTTGACATCTCCTATCAATCCTGAAATTGGTATCAGGAGATAGATAATTAAATATTAAGACAGATAAGTGAAATCTATTTCGTTGCAGCTAAACTCGTTTGAGATTTACCGAGCTTCAAAGAGTCAAAATTGTCATTGTTCAAGAATTATTTTCTCGGAAACAGTTAAATTTACTCAATAAGGGTTTGGATTTTTCAGAAAAATATAAAAATTTAATAAAATATAGGGCATTTCATTTAAAAAACGGATGATGCCTCCGGTTTGTGGTAGAAGCGGCAACACCGCGTAACTTAAAATATTTTATAACTAGAGTATATTATGTTCATCTATGGCCAAAGCCAAATTCTTAAAACATCCTATTCGTTGGGTCTCCAGATATCCAATAGGACACTTAACTTGAATCACCCTGAAACAGACGGGAGATCTGTCAGATCAGTCATCGCTTCGTTTTTTACTTCTAAAAGCGAGACACCCTAAGACTTATTTATCGTTTTGTTTTACCTTTTTTCCTTTGTGAACCTTTTAATGTAAATGTTTTCTTGTAAGTATATGCTGTTTTTTATTCTTTTGTGTACCTTTTGGTGTATATGTATTGTATATGTGGTATTTTTAATAAAAATTTCAATTTGGCTTCAGCAATAGAAATAAAATGAACTAATTAAACATATGTTTTTATTTGTCAGAGACTTATTTAACACTCAAAAATCAAAATAGGAAACTTTTATTTTGTACCCTCCCCTCTTTTATTATTTTCTAATTATCTGTAGTTTGGTGGAACAATTCATAGCGCATTTGCTATTATTCAAACAAGAATATTGAACTTGTTTTTTGCTTCCAGTTTGTTATGCAATGACTTTAAACTCAGAATTTTGTTAACAAAATTGAAAAATCAAAAAAATTGTGGCCCGTCTACGCTTCCGTAGGTATCCTAATCTTCTATATACACGTTTATTTCGTTTGTATACAGGAGATAGTAGCCACTCATTCTAAAATCTCTAGACTAATATTTTCTAAATTTTTCATTATTAATCAAGTATAAATAGGGTACATTATTAAGAATTAGGTATATTTTTCATTTGCCCTGAATATTAATTTGTCAAATTTTACAATTGATTAAGTACTTTTCTTCGGAAGAGATAGAGGAGGAGAAAACTGCTATGTGAAGTTAATTTTCGGTTTTAATGATAAGTGAAACGTACATTTCGAGTTTTTGAGTTATGAAAAATAAAAGGTTTCTAAAGACCAAATTCATTTAAAACTACTTATTACCGCAAAAAAATAGTTTCAATAAGAGCATACATTTTTTTTAATACCCGCCTTACCCAAGTTTAAAACCAAATAATACGTATACTTGGCAATCTACTGAAAAAATATTTTTACCTACAGGGTTTCCCAAAAGAACCGGAACGGTCAAATATCTCGGTAACAGATCAACCGTTATGAAATTTGGAATTGGGAAGTCATCAATGGTGCACCTAAAAATAATTTTTACAGCGTTGTCGGTTTTATAGTTTTTCCGATAGAGCTCTTAACTTTATTTTTTTAAATGCAATACTATGATTATTTTTCGCTTATAATGTTGACCAAATCAAAGTGTTTTCAATTCTATAATTCATTCAAAAGAACCGGAACGGTCAAATATCTCGATGACGGATTAACATATCGTTATAAAATTTGCCATGGCCAGGTTATCAATAGTGCCGGATCTAAAAATAATATTTACAACGTTGCCAGTTTTATAGTTTTTCCGATAGAGCTCTCAACTTTATTTTTTTAAATATGATAAAATGGTGTTCTAGGATTGAAAACACATTATAAGCAAAAAACAATCATAGTATTGCTTTTTAAAAAATTAAGTTTAGAGCTCTAATCCGAACAACTATAAAACTGGAAACGGTGTAAATATTATTTTTAGATCCGGCACTATTGATACCCTCCCTATGGCAAATTTTATAACGGTATGTTAATCCGTTATCGAGATATTTGACCGTTCCGGTTCTTTGAATGAAAATGCGGACTTACCATATCTTTTAAAATGTCCAGAAGAAAAATTTGTTATTCTAGAATTAAAAACGCTTTGATTTGGTCAACATTATAAGCGAAAAACAATCATAATATTTCTGTTAAAAAAATAAAGTTAAGAGCTCTAGTAAGTATTATTTTTAGAACCGACACTATTGATAACCTGACTATGGTAAATTTTATAACGATATGTTAATCCGTTATCGAGATATTTGACCGTCCTGGTTCTTTTGAATGAAAGTGCGGACTTAAAATTTCCAGACGAAAAATTTGATATTCTAGGAGTGGTTTGGTGAAAATTATAAGCGAAAAACAATCGTAGTATTGCATTTAAAAAAATAAAGATAAGGGCTCTATCGGAAAATATATCCGGCAACGCTGTAAATATTATTTTTAGGTCTGGCATCATTGATAACCTCCAAATTCCAAATTTCATAACATTACGTTAATCTGTTACCGAGATATTTGACTGTTCAGGTTTTTTTGGGAAACCCTGTATATATCTGTATTTTTAAGACACTAAAATTATTTATTTAAAATTTGTAAGTATTTAGCTAAAAGCGTGTTTAGGTATTAACCCGACTAAAAACTATTTTTCTTTAGTGCTCCAATATAAAACCGATTTTGGGCACTCTATGTCTACATGACGTAGGTAAGAGGGAAGTATTGTAATCGTGATAAAATCACCCTCCGAGTCTTTTTCAGATCTTTGCCTTTTCGGATCTCTGGATCCGAAAGACATGTTCTCCCATTTCAGCCGGTCTGTCTGTCTGTACACGGCATAGCTCAAAAACTGTTTATCCGATTGACTTCAAAATTTGTGCAAAAATGCGACATAAGGATAAACTGTTTTTTTTTGTATAAATCCTTTATTGCGGAGCAAAATACCGGCTTAATGAAATGTTAAGAAATTTCGTACAAAAACTTTTTATACTATTGACTTGAATTTTGCACAAAAATTAAGTGTTAAACAGATATAGAATTCTCAATTGTTAGTGCGAATCCTATAAGACAAAACAAAATGTTTAAATATTCGCTAAAATAAAAACGTTCTTTTTATGGGGGAAAAAATAATACTTATTTTTTTGTAGACTACGTAAATAATGTTATGAAAAATAAATAATAATAATAATGATAATAATAATAAATAAATTAAAAACTTTAAAAATTTAAACAAATTAAAATTTATAGGATCTGTATAAAGTCATTTTACCCCGTATACATTTTTGCCATTTCGATAAGCTATCAGGTAGCTGGGATACGAGGGGTGTCTGAGAATGCAACATTTTCAAAAACTCCCTATATCTATAAAACCAAATGGGCTATTGAAATTCTACTGGCGCCATCTTTAATTTCACTTGTATGGTTTAGGCTTTATTTTATACTTGTAGAGCTAATAAGTTTTCAGTGTCAATTTTTACACTTATTTGTATATTACGAAGAATATTATGATGAAATTCAACTATTTCTTTTTTATATACCACATATTTTCAGATTTTAAACAAAAAACAGACATATCTAGTTCCTAAATGTTAATACCTAAACTTGAATTCGTAAGGATGTGTAAAAAGTTATATACTATAAAATCTAATATATCCAACCTCCTCAGTTAAACTATTCATTAAAAATTACAATGTTGAGTGAAATAATATAATCAGACTTGTTTTAGTTTTTTAAACACGATAACCATACTTAATACTCAAACGCTTAGAGATGTGAAAAATATGCAACTTTAACAGAAACCGTTTTGTAATTGTTTAGGGAGATACAAAATCCAGCATGTTACATTTGTTAATCAAGTAATCTAGATAATAGCATATATAAGTCTAAAAAGATACTGCCATACGTTTTATTGCTCCAGTTTTAAGATTTAAAAGTCTCTTTAGGATCTATAAATATCATCATTTTATATGAAAAGTAATTTTTTACAATTTTCAAAAAACTCTGCACACTTAATGCAGCAAATTTAGCGATGATGAATTTATTCTCGGCTTATTGCTGAAGCTGAAATTAAGAAAATTACTCTTTATTGATAGCTTAAACAATGTTATGGTGGTATTACAGCTGTTTGGATCAATAAATCAAATTATTAAAAATAATACATTGAAAGTTTAATTATGTCCCGAATAGTCTTTAAGAAAAATACGTCTTTAACAGTTTTGATGTTGTTACTGTATAGGCGCAGACGGTTAGAAATATGTAAGTAAAAAGAGACTTTTTAGAAATTAAATGCAGTTAAACATTATACTGCGCATTATTGTAAAATAAGCTAAATAAACTAATTATTAAGCAACACAATTCAAAAAAATACACTGTTTCTTTGGTTCAAAATTACATTAAACCATAATAACGGGCAATTGATACTCTAACAAGTTCTGGAAATTTGAATAGAAAAGCATGAGTGTTCTAATTATTGATTTGATTTTCTAAGACCTTCAATTCTTAAAAACCAACCATGTTCCCTCTTCGAAGGTATAAATAATTTTTTGATTTTACCACCGGTTTTCCCGTTTCGCGACGATAATGTACGGATTATAAATTGTCGGAGAGGTCAGAGAGCGAAGTTGTGGCGCCAATAAAGCGTCAATGCCACATACACGGTGCGTTGAGACTGACCGATGGTCAGTAGGAACATAATTTAGTTCACTGGTATTTTTCGGCGCATGACTAATATCATTTAAATAATCTAAAATTTATTTTCATATAATATGCAATAAGTTTTATAGTTTTCGCTGTCTTAGAAATTTCAATACCGTTTTATCTATAAAGGGAAATAGAATAATTTTACTTTGAAATACACATGATTTTATTGTGGGAAGTTCTTACCCGCAAGCATTGTATACTGACGAAGTCCAAGCAGTTTTGAAAATACCCAGCAATATTTCATTGTAACTCTGATACCAACATATTACGTTTCTAGACAATATTATTTTGGTCGAGAATGTTAAGGATAAGAGGCTGCTCTCCATAAACGTGAGCAGTACTCAAGGGCATATAGGATGGCAGAAGAAAAGTATGGGGCTCGGAAAAGAAAATTCAATTTCTTAGTGGCCACCGTGACGTTATGTAATTATGCCAGCGAAGATCCTGTAAAAAAGGATACCAACTAGGCTAAAGAAATCTCTGACTTCAAAAATCAGATCATCCATTTGAATGGTATTGAGATAGTAAACCTGACTGTGTCTTAGTAGCGTTAAAAGGGATAAAGTTTTTTGCTCCTCATTCTACCATTTTGTGGAGGTCATCGGTTAAGAATATTGTTATTACTCTATTATTATTATTTTTTCTTGTCTCACAATATTCCTGTGGTTGTGTGTTACACTAACGGGATTATACCAAGTCAGTACAAAAAATCAGAAAAAAGGAAATGGAAAAAAAACATCTACTGTGTATTAAGAAACGACCTAATATTTTCATAATGACCGATTTCTGGAAGTTCCTGTGAATATCTGTTTTAAGTCCTAATTGAGCCAAATGCGGTGTAAACGTTGTTGGGGTGAGGCCTATTACTGATATGACGTGAGGAACAATGATAACTCTTTCCTGTTTCCACAGCCTTTTTATTTTCATTGCCAAGTCGGTGTATTTGGCGATCTTCTCACTGTATTTCGCTTGGATGTTCTCGTCGTTGGGGAGAGCCGCGTCAATTAAATAAGTGATCTTTTCTTTTTTGGATTGATAGGTGATATCGGGTCTGTTTGCGGGGATTGTTTTATCTGTATGGGTGTCAATGTCCCTTGTCGTCTTCGTTTTCAAGTATGGATGTTGGTGTATAATGGTAAGGGTAAGTAGTATGATGGTATAGTCATTGAAATACACAAGTCAAAAAACAAATGACTAGAACTTATCTAGTACAATATGCAAGTGTATTCTTATTTCAGAGTGATACTGCAAATATACCTGTATGTAGGATGTTCAGAAAACAAATCTGAATAGTGCTTGTGTGAATTTAGACAAAAATGGGCATTGTTTTAAATAAAAACATACGTTGTTTTATATAAAAACCTTCTATTGATATGGAATGAATGATATAGTTTCAAATCTGCTGGAAAATTTTTTATCTACTTGTGTTTCTTGTAGAGATACGAAAATTACCACATTACACATACTCACAGGTAACAATATATTTTATTAAAATTGTAACAGCCTAAATGGCCCCACTTTGTGGGGTGCAGCACACTTTTTTATTCCATTTAAAAAATCTGGTAAAATATTTAACTTTACTGAGAATAAAATTTATTTTTAGCTCAAAATCGCTCTTCTTTTTATAAGGGGGGAAGGTTGCAACAATTTTTGAGCCAAAATCGCTTCTTTAAAAGCGGGAAACGCCTTAGTTGAAAATATTGTTTGAGGGAATTAACAGTCAATCAAGTTTCATCAAGGAACACCGGTTTAAAAACCTGCACACTTTTCTCTTTTATATAGTTTCTGAAGAAAAAGTACGCCTGCCACGAATAGATGGAAGTTCTACGAGGAATTTTTAGTTATTTGATATTTTAAATCTGAAACCAATTTTATAAATAGACCTTGAGGTACAAGATAAATCCGATCATTCTTCGGAAAAACGCTCATGTAGCGATTTTATAGTTACTTGTTCATTTTCGAAAGACATTTTGCGAATTACTTCGCGCAAAGACTTTGATACAGCTGGAGATAATTATTTTTATTTTGTTTGTGTTTTGCGAAATCGTTTCAACATACGCCAGATTTTAACATGTATCTGAATTCCTTAGCGGGTAAAAGCTTCTCTCCGAAATCTTGAGTGCTTTTGCAGCTACTTGCACCCAATTTTTTCCCCTGGCTTCGCAATGATCTGTTTGGATCTCAAAATATTAAACAACATTCAAAATTATATATTTAGTTTTATCGTTACATCGTTTTACCATTTTAAATTAACAATTTCAAATAATCATAATTACATTAACCCTCAAATTTTAACTCTAAGTGACATTGACTAATTTGAACGATTTGACTGAAAACTGACACCAAAGACATTTAGTTTTCTAGTAATTTTTTGTCTTATCTAGTTAAATATAATTAGATAAAGGGAGAATTTGCCTTGGTGTATTTCCAGGAGTATGTAAGGGTCCGTTAGTTTGTATGTTGTGGCTAATGCTTGATGAACTACATTCGCTGCTGAGTTGTGTCTCGTGATGTATTCGGTGCCTGCCATTATTCTACATCCACTCGTTATGTGATCGATCGTTTCTCTCTGCTGGTGACATCTCCTGCACCCGTCATCTTCAATAGTTGTGCCCTTGATGATGGGCTTTTGGTAGTTTCTGGTTGCTATGACTTTGTCCTGTACGGATTGATTCGGTTCACCCGGTTCCGTACAGTGAAGTGTGAAAGTGGATATTTTTCCGTTATTGGAAATATCACCAGTGAGGTTTTTTAGTGCTAACCACGATAAAGCCAAGCAAGTCGTCTAAAGTTACGAAAGTTTCTTCGGAAATTAAATCTGAGAAAATCCTCCATGTTAAGGAGGAGAATATTCGTCTCAGCGAAAACCTGAAGACATTAAGAGAGGAAAATCGATGCCTTACAGACAGGTTCGACAGACTGAAAAGCCTTCTAGTTACAAAACAAGAAGGTATGGCGACTCGGCAACCCATGACAAGCGAACTTCCAACAACAACAACAGAAACCAAAACCAAGAGGAAAAGGGTTAAATCCCCTCCAGTAAAACTTGTGAAAACGCTATAAACAGTGAAAATAGTGGAAAAATCAGTGAGTCCATGGAACAGCAGAAGCCAAAAGTGTAGTCCCCCAACAGCCTACCCCAAAAATCCCCCCTGTAGTGATTGAAGACGATGGGACCTGGACAGAGGTCCGTCGTAACATAAAGGGAGCTAACATAGGCTTCAACAAAGCAAAGGTCTCCGGCTCGAGGCTTCAAATCTTCCCAAAAACGGCTAGCGTTCACAGGGCCCTGACCCATCATCTTAAAGGGGCCAATCGCCCATATCACACATACCAACTTCCGGAGGAAAAAAGAACACACGCTGTAATCCGCGGATTACTTATGAATACCTGTGGAAGAGATAGCCCAGGAGCTCCACGAACTTGGCATTTCTGATGCAAGTGTCGTCAGAATGACATCAAGGTTTATCAAGTTCCTAGTGAAAACTACGAACAACAAAATAATGGAGATTAGCACCCTCTTTGACCGTGTGATCAAAGTGGAAAATAAGAAAAAGGACGGCACTGTAAAACAGTGCTTCAAGTGCCAGCTATTCGGGCACACACAATCGCTGTGCACCTACCCAGATAAGTGCATAAAATGTGCAGGATCGCACAGATCAGACGCATGCCAACTCTCTGAAAAGGAGGAAGATGGAACCAGTTTGTTGCTAACTGCAACCAAAAAGGACCCCCGGCCCATTACAAGGGCTGCCCGATGTATCCTGCCCCTAAAAAGGCACCTGTAGCCCCATGGGCCAACTTCAAAAACTCCGTTAAGCCTGCAGCCACAAAACCTGCAACCTACTACCCCGAAGGAAAAGAAGGAGAGCTCCCCTCCTCTTGATCTCTAGGCTGCAATTCTGCAAGCCGTCACCGTAATGATGCCCTCTATTGTGGAAACCATAATTCCCACAACAACAAAAGCTGTGGAGGAACAGCTCCGTAGACTAAAATAAGCAATGCCAGAACACCAAGAAGAAACCTTAAAACTCATTTCCTGGAACACCTACGGTCTAAGGGCCAGGAAAACAGACGTCCTAGAGCTCCTGGAAGAACATCGCCCCGATGTTCCAGCAATACAGGAGACTAAACTAACAGCCGAAATAAGAATGACCTTTCCAGGATATCACATCTACAGATACGGCCCTCTTGGTCACCGAGCCACGAGTCGCTATCCTGGTTAGAAAAGGCGTTGTACATTCCTTCCTGGGGATTGAGGATGTGGAATTAGACGCCATATCCATAGAGGACAACACGCGTAGAAGACCAATCAAAATCAACTCTGCGTTTCGCGCCCCAACACAGGAACTGTTGGATGAGGACATCGAGCATTTAGCAAGAGGACGAAGATCATTGGTGACTTCAATTGCAAATCCGAAGAATGGCATTGCACCCATACCAATTCAAATGGTCGCAAATTATCCAGACTATGCGAGGATCATAGACTCACCATAACAGGACTAGAGCAACCAACACACCTTTCCCGTGGAAACGGGAGACCAACCGTGTTGAACATTGCACTCCTGAAAAACATCAAGGAAGAGCTGGACATAAACACTCTGAATGAGGGTACATCTGACCACAACCCGGTACTCCTGCAACTAGGAGTAAACCTCAACAGAGTTGATCACAACACCAAGAAGACGACCGACTGGAAGACCTATCAAAGACATCTGAGAGCTGCAATCGGAATCCCTGAGATCCGTGCTCTTCAGGGACTAGATGAAATTGACGTCTAGAGAAAGCCATCCTGAATGCCTTTCATGAAAACACAGTAGTAAGCAGGCATCGACAAACCGAGGAACTTCCTGAAAATCTCAGAGACGAGATCAGGACGAACAGACGCCTCAGGACAGGACAGGACTGCTCTAAACCGACACTCTCAAAATTTTGAGAAACCGGTTACAAGAGCACCGAAATAACAAGTGGCAGGAAAAGGTGAGCTCTTCGAATGGACAAACGTCCTATCCCTCCTTTCCAAGGTGTAAATAGCCCAATCTACACCGACGAAGACAAAGCTGAAGCCTTAGCGGATGCCATAGTCCAACAAGGTCAGCTAAATCAACATCCAGAGGAGGACGAAGAGCTTGGATGCTTGGATTTTACCTCAACAAAATCCACATCCTGTTTCACCCGGGGAAGTTCGAGACATTATCAGGAAACTGAAGGTCAAGAAAGCCCCTGGAGCCAACGGCATCACCAACAAGATGCTGAAATACTTCCTCAAGAAAGGATACAGTGCGATGGCCAACATTATAAACTCCATCATAATAGCCAGTAGACTGAAAGATGAGTCCTAAGAGCTAGATGCCATCCCAGATGAGCAATTCGGCTTCAGGACAGGGCATTCATCAGAGCAGCAGGTACTCAGAGCCACAGAGTATATCACCAAAGGATTCAACAACAGAGAGGCCACAGGGGCAATTTTTCTGGACATCGAAAGAGCTTACGACAGAATGTGGCACCAATGTCTGATCCACAAAATGTCGGTGGCTGGATACGAGAGAAGAAATATAAAGCTTATCAGGAGCTACCTGAATGACAGATAATTCACAATCAAGGTGAATGACTCTTATTCAGCTCCAAGAGGACTCGTAGCTGGAGTACCACAAGGGTCTGTGCTGGAATCCATTCTATACTTCATCATATCTCACGATGTCCCAATCAGATAAGAGGGCTTAATGGCACTTTACGCTGATGACACAGCCATCCTACAACAAAGCAGAAGCACCCGGATAATGGATAGACGACTGCAAGAGGACATTGATAACCTTCATGACTGGTGTGTCAAATGGAAGGTCAAGATCAACCCCCAGAAGTCTCAAGCAATCCTATTCCAGCGTAGGAGACAGGTATGAAGCTAAAGAGAACAGGAAACAAACTCATTAGGATGGCAGCTGACGCCCCATGGTTTATCAGGAATGAGGACTTGCAGCTTGATCTTCAATGGACACCTATTGAAGACTTCATGCGGCAAAAGGCTACCCGAGCCGTCAGGGCAGCCGAACATCACCCCAACGAAAACCTATGTGACTTGGTAGACTATGATCCGCTAGTTCCGAGACTGGACAAGGGACAGGAGACCTAGACACGGGCTCCTGCACTAATATACTCTAGGATGAAAGTGGGCAATTCGAAATTTCTGAGTCTCCGTGCTCCTCAGAAACTAGATCTTGCCCACAGAAACCATAAGAGTATCAACAAGTGGCCATCAAACTCCAAGAAGAGGATTCCCAGATATCTCAGCTGGCTCCGGCGTGAGTTGCAGCTGAACCTGAGGTAAAAGAAGAGGATCCCAGGTACCTCAAATGGCTCCGGCGTGAGCTGCAGTTGAACCTGAGGCAAAAGAACACCTCACCTCACCCTCAACACTGCCGGATCACGGAACAGCAGTGTCGCTGAGGACACAGAAGAGGACCCAGAATTCGAAAACCACCAGGCGTACTGACGGAGGGGCACTGGCAACGGCAGACTGGATCACGGGACAGTAGGACATAGGCAGCGGCAAACCCGACAGACGAAAGGAGGACAGCAGAGAAATATCCCTCCTGGTAAGACGACACTTTCCCTATTAATAATATTTTTTATTTCAGATGTCTACAAGTATGGAGAGGTGGCAAAAACATGCTGCCAAGCGAGGACCTCCCCCCACGACAGAGTGAGGACGATGTCCTTCATAGGAGTTTTCTTTCGAAAGGACGGCATGAACCCCATCATTGGCTAGACCAATGATGGTCTATCTGATGGGGGCCCGTTGGGGTTTAGTGGGTATTGTTGACTCCGACAGGTGAAAACCTGACAGAGCAACGAGTCCCACACTGTTTTCCCTTCTATCAGAAGGGAATTCGTGCGTAAAAGCATTCCCCATCGTCAAAAAAAATCTGGTTCGGGGAACAGAGAGATGTGAAAAATAAACAGCTTTAATAGAAACCGCTGAATTAAATTCATTATTTAGGTGAGATATAAAATTAAGCATATTACATTTATTAATAAAGTAATCTAGCTAATAGTATATAATAGTTTAAAAACATAACCAATTTTTTTTAAGTATATGTGCTATTAAGAGATTGCTTTCTGTCTACAATATAGTCGTACGTTTTATTTCTCCATTTTTAAGATTTAAAAGTCTTTTTAGGATGTAAAATATCATTTTATACAAGTCGCTTTAAAATAATTAAGTGTAAAAACATTGTATTAAATGGCTTAGAAAAATATACAATAAGTAGTTTTATACAATTTTCAAACAACTTTAATGACTTAATTCAGCAAATTTAGCAGACTTGAATTTATTGTAGGCTTATTGCTGAAGCTGAAGTTAAAAAAAATAGTTTCTCCCGTGGAGTGTTTTTTCATACCAGGTGTTCATCTTTTCTCGTCGTGATTGGATGGGACTGTGTGGGCCTGCTGCGTGGCTCGTTTGAGACAGGTCGAGCGGTATATAATTCTTGTCTGCCTTCACTATTGCCTTGAGGAGGTTAGTTTGTTTGTTGTGGAAGAATTTTTCGTTCGTAAATTTGTTTTTTATTTAGCGATTGTATATCTATAATTCCCCCCCCTCCTTCTTTTCTCTCGATGGTCTTTCCTTGCATGCATTGGGATGTAACTTCCTGTGTTTAGTGAATTCAGAGCGTATAAGAATGTAAATGTTTTCTATGCCTGTGTGGGACTATTTAAAGATACCAAACGAATACGTAAGAATAGGTATGGCGAAGGTGTTAATAGCTTTCGTTAGATTTCTGGAGTTCAGTTTTTTTTAGTAGCTTTGTGAGTTTGGTTTTAAATTTCATCTTGAGCTCTAATTTGATATGAGTGTGGTTAATTTTGGTGCTTTGATGGAAGCCTAGATATCTGTATGTTTCTTCTTTGAGCATGTTGTCTACGGTGTTATTGTTGATTGTTTCCATTCGGGGGGTGGTCTTTCCACTGTCCCCTGTTGTTATGATGTAGCTTGCATGTACATATACCAAATTCCCTGTTGATGTCCAGGGTAAACGTTTCTGTAATTTTAAGGAGTTCCTTTAGTTGTACCTTTGTGCTTGCGTATAAGTTTATGTGATCTATGTACAAGAGATGGCTTATTTTGTGTAGGTTATTTTTTTGGTGTTTAATGTGGAATCCGAAGTTTGTGTTATTCAGTGGGTTTGAGAGTGGATTGAGGCAGAGGCATAACCACAAAGCACTGAGTGAATCTCCCTGGAATATACCTCGGCTGACGTAGATCTCTTCTGTTTCGATGTGTTATTTTTGTGTTCTCAGGTAGATTTATTATTATTATTATTATTATTAGAATCACCCTTTTCAGGCTTAGAAACAGGTTGGAGAAATTGTACGTTAGATTGGAGTATACTGACGTCAGCATAGCTGTGAGTAGGCTTGATAGTAGAGTAAAGCATTATTGATGTACAGAAGGAATAGGGTAGGTGCCAGCACTGAATTCTGTAGAACGCCTGCGTTGTTTTTATGAAAATCGTGCAAATGATTCTCAACCACTACAGGAATACTTCTGTCGTATAGAAAACTGATAATCCAGTTTTCCTCCAAAACTCTACAAGGCTCTAAAACGTAAAATTATTATATTATAAATATAAGTTCTATAAGGTATTCTTAAAACACAATTATTTAGGAGTTTTGGTGTATATGGTTTTGACATATAGGGTACCACAATTCTACCATTCTATGGGACTCCATAGAGAGCTGGTTAGTATCATTTAGTCTGGATGAAGATTGTGTATAAGCCTCTAATACCATGTTCTCTACCTAAAGAGTTCTAAAACTGATACAACAAGCAAAAATTAAATGTTAAAAGAATTAATTCAATACCTGCTTTTGCTCTTACGCAAAAGTAATTTCGGTCAAATCGTTCAAGCGGTTTTTAAGATACAGGGTGTTAAAATTTGCTCAAATCGTATAAAAAAATCGGATTCCACCACACATATATAACACAGTTTACACAAACATATAGTGATTTGGTAATAACTTTCTACACATTATATAATTATAATTGTACAAATTCCTTGAATTTAAATTAAGATAACTATGTGTCATTTTCCTTAATAAAGTGAAAATGTCGTTATGAAGGAAGTTCTGTTAAAAAGGCTTTACCCATTTTTGCACCCAGACACCCAGAACTTACCTTATAATTAAACTCTAGTATGATTACAATTTAAACAGTATTTATAAAGTTATTGCCAAATAAATGTATATATAAACTGTATTATCTGTTCTAGTGGTAGAATTACAAGGGATGTTCTGGGTAAAGGTCAGTTTATCGATTATTCATATTTGCAACTAATTTAAAACAATAGCTTTCAGCTAAATAGATTATTGTATCATCAGCATAAAACATTAATATACATATAGCATTAATATACACAATAAATAATACAGGATCTAAAACATTATCTTGAGTATCACCTACATATATTCCTTTTTCATTTGATAAGAATATGAACAAAACTACTCTTAAAAACTTTGTCATTTATTGCATATACTTGTAATGTTGATATTAATTGTTTTCTATCTATAGTTTCAAATGCTCTTTTAAGATTAAAAAAATTATACCCACAATTTTTCCTTTGTCTACAAACTGTTTTCATTCACTAATTACAAATTGAATTGCCCGTTCACATCTGTCGATGAACTTTTTTCTAAAACTAGACTGAATATTCGATAAAATTTGACAAGATTTTATAAAATTTAATAATTGCATATAAACCACCTTTTCTGAAATTTTCTCAACCGCAAATACTTATTTATTGGCTGAAACTCATCATTTTATTCAGTATTTTTAACTTTTCTAACATAGTAGCTATTTTTAGTTTATCTGGTACACATCTATTATATAAACTCATATTTACAATATGTAAAGGCTCAGATGTTTCATTAAAAAGTTTTATAAAAAATGAACAGTAATTTAATCTGGACTACCACTATTTCGAAGTGTGAAGATCATTTCCTTTATACTTTATAACAAATTTAACAGTTTAAAATTATTAAGTAAAAAGCTGTTATTACCGCTTAAAGGAAAATTAAAATTACTAAATCGAATACTACCTACAATTTCATTAATGCTATATATAAAAACAAATATCTTTATATTCCATACTTTTTCCTAGAGATTAAAGTTTTAAGTGTTTTCCACATATTTTTTGGATCTCTTCTATTATCATAAAAAAATTCTTAGAAAGTGTTATAAACATTAAAATCTCTTCTATTATCATAAAAAAATTCTTAGAAAGTGTTATAAACAGTAAAAATATCTATTAAAAAATTTAAACATTTAATGTTAACATTTTTTTCCAACAATCGTAATTAAATATTTAAAATTGCTTGTTTTAAGCTAATAATATTTTAAAGTTTCTCACGAATAACTACTTTACTTTTATTTTGTTCTTCAATATTAAAAATCTTAATTAGATAATGATTAGTTATATTAGGTTTGGTTCAAAAATTTGTACATAAACTTTTATTATTTGTAATTGCCAGATTATACTGCTATTATTATTGTTAATATGAGTAGCATTATTAATTACCTGATGAAATCCTGAATCGCAAACTAGTTTTTTAATTTTTTTGGAGTAACAGCCATTATTTAACCAGTTTATATAAAAAAATAAATACCTAAAGGTATTACTTCACGTTTAATGAACACACCATGATTTTAAATCCAATCTTCCAAGAAAACTTACCATGCCTATTTAAATAAAACCACTGCTTCGATATTCCAGTATACCATTTTAAAAATTTTTATTTTTACTTATAAATTTATTTTTATTTTATTATTTATATTATTATTTTTTATTTATTTGTACGTTTATTTAAAAAAATCAATTGCGACATTTCTTATTCCCATCCATAAAAATGACGTTTTTATTCTAGGAAATAGAATTTTACCGGCTTTTTAAACATTTAATTGGGCCACTATTTTGGCTCATAATTATTCTTTACCAAAATTTTACCAGATTATCTTCATATCACACTTTATTTTTGTGTAAAATTTAAAATTAATGGAATAAGTAATTTTTCAGACCGATTTCATAAACATTTAATTAGTCCGCCATTTTGTTACGCCATCTTGGATTTGTACCAGAACTTTTACCGATTTCTCCCTAAATAACTTTTCTGTAAAAATTGAAAACAATAGATGAAGTAGTTTTTTACATTTTTGAACGTTTGTTCATATAAAAATATTTTCTTATTTTGGAAAGTACTTTAAATGTGGTAAAATTACTATTTTCTGTCGCCCTGTTTTCCCCGTGTATTTAATATAGAATTTGGACAAAATTTAACACCCTGTCTATCGAAACTATATCATACACAATAGTTTTAATTTGCAAATTCAGAAATGTAACCTTTAAACTTCAGTGGAGAATCTATTTAAACTCCCAAGTTTTTCATAATATTGACGACAGCAATAGGCCCCTTGTGGTATATTAGCAAGAAACCTCAATACTATATAAGCTAATAACTAATTTAGTTGATATTTTCATACGAGTGAACGACCCTATTCATAATTCATAGATGTTCCCATTGTTAATAAGTAGTGTAATTTCGAAAAATACTCAATATAGGTACGTTACTACAGGTCGAACATAAAAGATTTAGGATATGATTTATTTAAAATACGGCCAATAAATCAATAAGAGTTCTTGCAAAAAGCAGGTCAGAGTGGATGACAGATATCAGTTAGCGTTATGGAAACATCATTAAATTAAATCGCGTAAAAATATTCCTAAAATCCTTCCTTTGAAGGATCGTTTTGGTTTATAATAATTATTATAGTGTCCAACTGATATGAAAGGGGAGACGGAAAGGGTGGCACCCCACACAAAAATATCAAAATCAAGCATATGTATTTTTTGATAGATTTTATTAAGGAGCAATCTGAGGTGAGGGTGAAAATTGTATTGTAATTAGTAATCTCTCTAATGCTTGAATTGAAACAACAAGAAGAACGTTAACGAAAACCATTTAGAAACTTATTATCTGGGAAATATCTGCGAACCAACGTAGTAGTTAAAGACTGATAAAATGGGTTTCCATACAGGATATAAGATCTGTGTCCTGAGAATGCAACAATAAATTTGCGAAACTTCAACAATTTAAACAAAAGGCTTTCATTTTTTACTGGATCCTAAACCCAAATAATACATCACTCTATCATATAAACAATAGGATCGTTAACGAAAACCATTTAGAAACTTAATATCTGGAAAATATCTGCGCACCAACGTAGTAGGTAAAGACTTATAATATGGGTTTCGTGCAGGATATAGAATCTATCTATCTGTCTGACCGACAAACGGGCCGACGGAATTGATAAAACACATTTTTTGGCATCTAGGGACGCTAAAGCGTAAAGATATGTAAAACCTGAGTGGGTGATTTTTTTACGATTACAAACATTTTATTTGGCTGTCATTTTGTTCCGCCATCTTGAATTAGTACCACAATTTTACTAGTTGACCCCTATACCACAATTAGTTATGGCACACAATTTGAAATCAATTCAACAAGTAGTTTTTTTCGGGCTGGATTTTTAAATATTTTATTAAGTCGCCATGCTGTTCCACCATCCCGGATTCCTATCAAAATTTTACCAGTTGCTTCCAACATAATACCTTGATGTTTGTGCAAAATTTGAGATAAATTGGACAGGTAATATTTTAATAATATTTTTTTTAACATTTCACTAGGCCGCCCTTTTGTTTCGCCACTTTGGTTATTTACCAAAATATTACCACGTCATCCCCATATGACCCTTAATTTTTGAGAAAAATCTGAAATCAATCGGGTAAGTATTCTTTAAGCTATGCCGCAAACTGACAGGCACACAGACAGATCGACAGACGGACCGACGGAATTGATAAAACATATTTTTTGGCATCTAGGGACGTTAAAACGTAAAGATGTGTGAAACCGCAGAGGGTGACTTTTTCGCGATTACAGACATTTTATTTTTCGCGATTACAAACATTTTATTTGGCCGATATTTTGTTCGGCCATCTTGAATTAGTACCACAATTTTACTAATTGATCCATATACCACAATTAGTTATGGCACACAATTTGAAATCAAATCATTAAGCAGTTTTTAAGCCGCTGTTTTGTTCAGCCATCTTATATTCGTACCAAAATGCTATCAGGTGGTTCTGACATAACATTTGATGTTTTTGCAAAATTTGAGATCAATTGGATGAGTAGTTTTTTAATAATATTTTTTTTAACATTTCACTAGGTCGCCATTTTGTTTCGCCATATTGGATTTTTACCAAAATGTTACCTGGTCATTTTCATATGACCCTTAATTTTTGACCAAAATTTGAAGTCAATCGGGTAAGTAGTTTTTTAGCTACGCGAACAGATAGGCAGAGAGACAGACAATCAGACAGACAGATAGACCGACGGAATTGAGAAAACATGTTTTTCGTTATCTAGGGACCCAGAAAAGTGAAGATCTGAAAAAATTTCGGAGAGTGATTTGTTCACTATTACGATACTTCCCTTTTACGAGGGAAGTAAACATTCGTGACTGAGAGAAAATTCTGGTTGCTAATTCAAGAAAGTGAGAGATTCCGTAAGAAAATTTCACACCAAAATAATTTTTAATAAACTGGGTTAGAAATATTCCGACATTTTCGCAAGTAAATTAAAAAAAAAGAAAAACGTGACCTGGAGAAATTTTAAGAATGTGGGAGATTTATGAAAATTTTACACCAAAATATGTTGTAATATTATATTCCGACATTTTGACAACGAAGATTACAAACATTACGTAATAAAGCAATATTAAATCCGCAAAGTAGGTTATGTTTGTCAAAAAATGTTAATACAGATACGTAGCCCAATCAGTTGCTAGTCACATTGTAATTTGTACTAATTTTAAAGATGTTGCGTTTCATAAAAGACAACCAAAAAGCTCAAGGGAAGAAGTAGAAAACTTGATTCTTGATAAATAATACTAAGAGATCAGAAACAAATGATTGGAGGCAGTTCACTCCGTCTTACGGATTGATAAAAATTATGTAATATAGGAAAATAAAATTCCAAAGTGGGCCCTGTATGTCAAAAATTTTTGAATGACAGTTAATACAGTGGTTAGCATGCTCATCATACACTGTGTATGGTATACACAAACATTGCATTTTGTGAATGCAGGTATTGATTATAAATATTCGTGTTAAAATTTTGCGTTTTGGAAAAGACTACAAACAAAAAATAAGGGAAGAGGTGGAGAATTTAATTTCGAATAATACGAAAAATCAAAAGCAAGCGTGTGGAGACACTTTTTGGAGTTTTGTTACCAAAAGCCTTACAACACTAAGTATGAAAAAATTTGTGATATCGCATTCAATGTAAAAAAATCGGCAAATTTCTATGACCCAGAACTTCCCTCGTTATGAATATTTCCTTTTATTAGGAATAGTGAAGTGTGACTCAATTTAGTTCAGTCCATAGTCATTTAGTAACAGATATATAATGTCTTTTCAAACATTTTTATTGGGCGCCATTTTGTTTCATTATATTGGAGTCCTACCAATATTTAACCAGTTTCTCTATGCTTTACAACACTTGATTTTTGGGAGTTACATGTACCATTCTCAAGGAAAATGTTGATACAGAGGATTCTCACACTGGCAATTTCAAGGACTGATACTGTTTTTGCTGATGCAGGTTCCCAGGCCTAAGGGTTTCATTCTGTTTTAAAATAATTGTATAAAGCGTTCTCTTTCTTGACTTCTTACTGTATAAACGTATTTTTGAAATAAAAGTGTTTAAAAAAAAAGTTTAATTTTGAAAGTACTTAAGGCATAATTTAAAATGAATTTCAACGAGTAGTTTTTACATTGACACACACCGCCATTTTGTTACGTCATGTTGATTTCGTACCAGTTTATCCCTATATCACATTTCATTTTTCTACACAATTTGAAAGTCAATTGAATAAGATTTTTTACGTTGATTTTTTAAAAATCTTATTTGGTCGCCATTTTATTCAGCTATCTTGAATTCGTACCACAACTTTACCAGTTTATCTCTATATCACACGTAAGCTAATTTTGAAATAATTTATTAGGCCGCCATTTTGTTTTGCTATTTTATATTTATACCAAAAAGTTACCAGTCCATTCTTATGTAACATTTGATCTTTGAGGTAAATTGGATAATTCGTTTTTTAAGTAATAATTTTTTTATTGTCTTATTAGAATGCTATATTTTTACCAAAATATTACTAAGTCATAGTCAAGTCGAACTGACAGACAAACCGACAGACTGACGTGAAGAAACGTAAAACCTGGCAGGGTGATTTTTTCACTATTACAAATATTTTATTTGGCAGCCATTATGTTCCGTCACCTTGAATTAATACTACAGTTTTACTAGTTCATTCCTATGCCCCAATTAATTATGGTACACAATTTTAAATCAGGTTATTAAAAATTTTCAGACTAAATTTTTAAATATTTTATTAAGCCGCCATTTTGTTCCGCCAAAAATTTTACTAGATGATTCCTACATAATACTTGATTTTTCAGCAAAATTTGAAATGAATTCGATAAATATTTTTTTAGTAATAATTTTTTAACATTTCACTAGGCTGCCATTTTGTTTTGCCACATTGGATTTCAACCAAAGGTCATTTCCATCTGATCTTAATTTATGACTGAAATTTGCAGTCAATAGGGTAAGTCGTTTTTTTAATTATGATGCGAACAGACAGACAGACCGACGGAATTGAGAAAACATGTTTTTTTGCATTTAGAGACCCTGAAACGTAAAGATCTGAAAAAATCTCGGAGGGTGAAATATTGAATACCGAATAATCGCTAATAATAACCATCCAACTAGTAGAAATTCGCAAATGTCGCATGTTGTGGCACCGGCATTAACTTTTGCATTAGAAATATGCTATCTATATGTCATTTTCAGGGCTGCCAATTTGCCAGTAATTACTGTCATTTGCCAGTAATAAGGACACATGCCAGTACTGACTCTATGCCAGTAATTTGACAAAATTTGTTATTATTCATTTTTGAAGTTTTGATGTAGAATAACGGAATATGTTTTTCCTTTAAAATATCAGAAGCTAATATCTCGAAATCGTTATTCGATACTATACCTTATTCCTAGTGCTTACGGCATTTTGCTGCTTGAGCCGTTTGTGTATCTAGTCATGCGCCGCTATACGATTCTAGTTTAGATTTAAATAGCAATTTCCCAGCGGAACAGTGCTGGTTAATAATGTTCAATTTAAAAAATGTCGCTGGTGCTGAAATTTGCCCAAATTTATTTTTTGTATTTTGTTTGTCAGGTTTAGAATTTAAGCAGTACGTGTATTTATTTAGTTTTAGGTATTTTGTGATAAACTTTTCAGTGCTATATGAGCCAAAAAAGAAAATAAGACATTACAACTCTTACAATGATTTTTTGTTTAATATTGTTTTGTGTTTTTTTTTGTTTAATTTAGGAGTTAAGCAATACGTCTGATTTAGTTAAGTACTTACAAAAACTGATTAATATCTTTTCTTTCGTAATTCTTTTTAATTTTTTATTTATTTTTATTTGTCCGTTTTTATTTTTATATTAATTTGAAAAAAAAATGTACTTCATTAATAGCGAAGTAAAGTTTATTAATAAATGCTGGTTATATTTATAGAATGTTATTGACAAGTTCAATAAATTGCATGATATAATACATCGATATTCATTTTTAAATTTTACAATTCCTAAACGCCGAATTTCGACTTTGCCAGTAAAAGCGAAATTCCAGTAATTTTGTAAAAAGCTGTTGGCAGCACTGATCATTTTACTGTATTGAGTCGAAACTTGAACACCAAACCAAATCAACAATCAAGAAGCGGCGAATGCTCAGTTCATGTAAACCCGGAACCACACATGGGTATTTGCCTAATAACGAATAACTGAGATTTGGCAAACGACATTAGAAAATCGCCGACTTTAATTGGAGTAGTCAGATCGAATGACAAATAAGTATTTAAAGAAGTTTGCAATAACCATAATTATTAAGCTACCTTAGACATGAAAATTTGTAGAAAAGAATAGTAAATATTTTGGTGTACAAAAACATCGTCGATTGAAAGAATACGTAATTATTGATTACTTCTGTTTAAAGTTTAGGAAATAAAGCCAAATTAATATTTCATTTAAATATTAATTCGAGGGTTACTTCTGGCTAACGTCAAATTGCCGATGATCAATACTTTTTCCACCCAAAAAGGTGAACGTTCGTTGCCGTTGCTGAAAACGAAGGTCAGCATAATTACCAACCGCTGGACATTAGCAACACGCCATTCTTAGATCTTACCTGTCAGTGGGCGAGACTAAGGGGTTTTCGGTTTTCCAGGTGAGGATAGATTGCACGGAGGGAACAAATATTAGTTTCTGGATTTTTCTATGTATGTATGGCAAAAATCTAGCATCTAATATTTTTATCAAACTTACACGTTTCAAGTCATATAGACCCCACAAAGCCAATAAAAAACTTGTCGTGTATGATTGTTTAAACAATTCTTGTGTACTTGTCTTTTTATAGCGACATACCCGTATATTCGGGCGTTTGCGATGGATAACGCGTGCCCTAAAACCTGTCCCTTATCAAAGCATTGCGCTAGCCATTATACCAGGGAATCGGTTCTACGTAGTGGTTCCCGATCCGAATCTAGTAAATAGTCCATTATTATTTATAGGTCAGTAACTACACTATTGTTCAAATGAAGCGGGGCACTCTTTATTGTCACATTTCAAAATTACGAAAATTTAAAAAATGATATCCTATTTGCAAATGTGGTACATTGTTTCGTAGAGCAACTTTTTAACTTCCAGACAGTTTGTTAAAATAAATTTTAGTGGATCTTCTCTGAACCTTTTCTAGAAGTTCAATTTGAGATGCCCGGAATTACTCAATGTGGATTTTTGAAATTTGTTTATGATTTTTTTTCGTTATTATTATTATTATTTATTTTTTCCAAATTTATTGACATAGTTTTTAAAAAATCAAGGATGTCAATTATTATTTCCCTCCAATAAAAAAAAAGTTTTATTGCTGGAAATAAAATTTACGGAATATTTAAATATTAATTAGGACTCCATTTTGGTTTTGTCATAGAGGATTGCACTAAAATGTTATCAATTTTAGCCTGTTTCACATTTGAGTTTTGTGCAAAATTTGAAGTCAATGTATAAGCAGTTCATCATTTTGTTTCGCCATGATACCACTTTGTCCCTTCCCATATCACACTTGATTTGTGTGCAAAATTTGAGTTCTATAAGCAGTTTTTTAATAATGTGTTTTTGGCATTTTGTGAAGTCGTCATTTTCTTCCGCCTTATTGCATTTTTAGCAAAATATTGCTATTTCATCAGCATATGACCCCTGATTTTTGACCCAAAGTTTACGGTCAATCGGCTAAGTAGTTTTTGAGTTACACAGAGCACACATAATTACAGACCGATGAAATTGGGTATCTATGTTGAGAAAAAGTTGGTGTCACTTTTTTTCCCCACCTTTATTTCAGGAACTAGTCTTAGAATTGAGTTCTGCCCATGAAGACTTTTAATCAGAAGATGTGGTCGCGATCTTTTGATACAACAAAAAAAATTAAAAAAAAATATTAAAAGCAGTTTCAAGATTTTATTGAACTTTTGTGCGATTGTTAACATCTTAATTCAAAAACTTTTTCTGAAGGATTAAACTAAATAACTAAAGAAAATCTTATTTTGAAAAAAATGCCACTTATATATTGCTCACTATTTAAAATAAAAGTTTTTTTTTATTCAGTGGCAGCATCTTTGCTTTACGATCAAGAGGTAAGTGGTTTTATTCCTGGCGATACCAATATTTTTTTTTTAAATAATCTTGATTTTAAATTTGTAAAAGTATGAAATATCCCATATGAAATAATTTATGATGTTAAATAATTTCTGATGAGATAAAAATATAGATAAAAAGGAAAGAATCATATCATCCAATAATAATGATAAGGTGTCAAAGTCAAAAAATATTTTGATTGTGTCATATAATTGTAAGGAAAATTAATGGGCTTTCTGTTTTTATTTTCAAATCCTATATATTTTTGTTTATTTTGCGTTTACCGTAATTTAAAATTCTATGTAACATGAAAGGTTATATTAAAAAATTATGCAATTACGGCTCTTGGAATTCAGCACACACAAGAAGAATTAAAGATCTATGTTTCGTTGTCGATTCCAGAAGCTATCTTCATATCCTACTTATGCTCACCGTTCTATGTAACTCGTATCGCTACTGAAATTTTTTGGGTGTTTAAAATGGATGGAACTAATAGTAATGAAAATTGTATACCCCAATTGTTACGGAATTCGTCGTCTGGCAGCTGTGTGATAGAACAACGAGAGGGGGAGTATGTTTAAATTGCAAAACAACAATAAGTAATGAAAAAATAATGCCAGACATGGTCAAAGTTGTATTTTTTTGCACATATTCGGAAATAAAAAACATTGGTATCGCTTTGTTATTTTAAATGAAACACTCTGTATAATATAATTTTTTAAATGGGGCTTGTGTTGCCGACATAAATGTACCAAGTTTGATGCTCTTATCTGAGTTTGTCTCTAAAAACTCGGTGTCAAACTAATATTTGTCTACTTGGTACTAAGCCATGTATATCATATTAATTACTTTCCTTTAGAATGCATACCTTTTTAAGAAAGAATGGTCTAATACCTTACCAAATATCTATATATTTTTAGTTCAACGCCGTTAAAGTCACTTAAAATATTGTCTTTTTTATTCATCGTTTTTTGACATCGGTCTTATTTATCAACTCAAAGCTAAGGGCTTTCCTTTTGCTTTTGTAGATTTTTGTGAAGAAAAATAATTATAGTCATTACGCAAATAACCAACGCAATTACATAGACTGTTAAAATGTGTTTATCAATACGGTCTTCCTATATTCACTGTTTTCAGAATAACTGAAAATAAATAATTCTACGCAGACTAATTTTCGAAATTGAAATTTCAGTAATATACGCTACATTTTCTACATCCTTCTATGCAATTTGTATCAAAATACCAGCAGGAAAGTCCGATTTTCTAAGTTCCTTGCCAGACCCAGCCAGACACGCAACTCTATTCTAGCCACACAGCGGGGTATAAAAAGAACTATTTATTTTTAGGGTGAGACACTGGCGTGACCGGCATTTAACTTCCAATTGTAATAAGAGCTTTTAATTTAAGAAATATTTATAGCTACAAATCAATTAATTATTGACAATATAGATCAATAAACAGTAGTTTTCAAGCGTAAGGTTGATTCCTTTACCCGGAAATTCCCTCTTTATGAATATTTCCTTTTGTTAGGAAAAGTGAAGTATGACCCAATTTAGTTCCACACATACTCATCTAGTAAGTCATGCATAAATTGTGCTTTCCTTCCTTTTTGTAGACAAAAGAAAAAATTAGTAAGGAATTTCCAGTTAGGTTAGGTTAGTTTAAGATATTAATTTTGCGAAATATGTACAAAATCTAAGTCAAAGTTTTCAAATCACTAAATTTTGAGAGTATATGAGAATACATAGGTTTTTAATAAAATAAAAAATTCAAGATAATGGGTTTTTATAATCGCGGAATTTATATAGATCTGGCCCATCGGTTAAAACATTCAGAACTATCAAAATGTTACTATAAATATATTGTCGTTTCCAAGGTATGGTATAAATGAAATTTTATTTTAATTACTTTAAGCTATAATTGTTTGATTTAATTATCGTGACTACAAAAATATTTTAATTAATTATTTGTTCAGTAGTTAGGTTAGGTTGAAAGGTAGAAAAGTTTTTCACATTAGAAAAATATTAACATAGCCTTGAAAATATAAACTTATTACATAAACACAGTTTCATTGATAATAAAATGCCTCAAATATAAACATGAACGTTCTATTTTTAATGATTTTCTATAAGAAATATTGTTTTTCTAAATACGAGAATTTTTAATATATTTAAGTAAGAGAGTTGTATCCCGAACTTCGCTGCGTAAATACTGACTTGGTGTTGAAGACCTACTTCCAAGGCGTGTCGCGGTAAAAAAATTTGCACAAAAAAGTCAAAGTTCACTTGTTTTTAGGGGCCTTTTTTAGCGACAAGTTCATATGAGGACGTTCTAAAATCAAATAGTTTTATATATAAGGTAACAATATTATAGTGGATAGACAACAAATTGTTTGGTAAAAACTTTATGCAAATCCTATAAAATGTAATTTATTTAATTTTTCTTTAGTTTTTAATTCATTTATTAATATGTTATGTTTAAAAATGTCATTTTTCATTATTTACATAGTCTACAAAAAATTAAATGGACCCATATTATTTTCCTAAGGCCGCCATTTTGTTTTATCATGTAGGATTTGCACTAATAATTTACTGGTCTATCCTTGCTAACACTTGATTTTTGTGCCAAATTTCAAGTCAATTGGATAGTAGATTTTTGGAACTGAATTTTTAACATTTCATTAGGCCGCCATTCTATAAGTAGTGTCTTAATTAATTTTGTTTAGATTTTAAGAGGCCGCCATTTTGTTCCGTCATATTGGATTTTTACCATTTCATCCCCTTATGATAATAGATTTTTGACCAAAATTTGAAGTGAATTGAATAAGTAGTTGATTTTACATTCTAATGGTTTAGCTAAAAATTCAAAAATTCAACTTTTGTAGTTTTTTTGGACTTTAAGAGTATGAAATCACAAAGATAATTGACCATCCAATAAAAAATCGCGGAGAAACTGGTTCTTGTTAGTTAGAAAAAAAAGTAATGTTAATAAAACCATGTAAACACTTTAACTACTGCATATTTTCAACACAAACCGCGTTAAAAGGAGGACCAACAATATAAAAATAAGGCATTCACTCAAGATAATTGTAATACATTTAAATTTAATGCAGTTTCTCCCACGAACATTGACAATATCATCTTAAATTTATCTGTATTATCTCATACCCCATTTAAGTAATCACTTGATTTTTTTATTTAACAACATGTCTCGAAAATATTGCTAAGTGTGTGAAAAACGTGAAATGTTAAACCTATACCCAAAACTAATAATCCAACTAATCTATCAGATTTTAGACCCATCAGCATTTTGCTGACTCTATTCAAAGTTCTGGAAAAAATTGTAGCTCTCCAACTTAATCAGTTCTTAGAAAATCGTGATATTTTACTCTTGACTCAATCTGGAGTTTGAGCTAATCATAATATTACAACCGCCTTGTTATAGTTAATTGACGATCGATTTAGAGCTGCTGATATATATGTGCGTCATTCTGTTGGATTACACTAAAGCTTTTGTAACCCTGAGTCGCGTTACTTTGTTCCTTAAACTCAAATATTTTGGATTCGATCAAAAAGCTTTAAAGTTTTTCATAAATTACTTTCAAAATAGATATGAACAAGTACTCCTAAGGAATGATCGATCAGACTTATTACTGGTATCGAGGAGTGTAGTTCAGGGGAGTATTCTGAGTCCTTTTGTATTTTCAATTTATACGGGAGATTTTTGTAATCTTTTAAATCACTGCAAATCCCATCAATATGCTGACGATACCCAGATCTATCTGATATTTGAAAAAAGTTCATTACGTTCTGTAGTACAACATTTTAACAGCGACCTAAATACTTTGGTGAAGGTATCAGCAGTTTATAGGTTGATAATTAATGGAACAAAAACCCAGTTAATGTTTTTAGGAAACGTTAGGTTGGAATTGCAAAATAACTTTTACTTTAATACTAAGCTTAATAATATATCTGCAGCCTGTCAATTGTTGCAGAAATATTGGTCTATTTATAGGTTCAGATTTGAAATTTAACACACAAGTAAACAATTTAATTAAAAATCTTTCTTTAAGTTAAAGCTTTTGTACGTGCATAAAGATATATTTTCCACTGATCTAAATTAAAATTGACCAACCCAGTAGTACTATCTCAGTTGACATATTGCAATATTGTGTATTGGCCAGCTTCACTTATTCACGAAAAAAAAAATAGTTTACAAAAAATACAAAATTTCTGCCTTCGATGTTGTTACAATGTTGAAAATATGACCGTATTGCGAAAAGTTTATATAATTCTGGTTGGCTTAATATGCACGAGCGATATGAATTGCAACTAGCAAAAACCATGTTTAAGCTAATAATAGGTAGGTCTCCACATTACCTCACAGAACTTTTTGCTAGGGGAAACGACATTCACAATCTAAACACTAGACATTGTCATCTATTTAATATTCCTCATCAAACACAGAACTCATCCTTAAGAACTCTTTAAAAAATCATTTACTTATGTTGTTAATCTGTTTAATTCAATCCTGAACGAGATCAAACTTTCTTCATCAAGTTTTTGATAAGAGGTTTAGAGAAATATACTGGAACGCAAAGGTCTCACGTAAACGTGCACGGTATTTCGCAATGTTGTTGTGCTGCGTTTATTTTTTCTTTAGTTATTTATTGTTGCTTTCTATATTCCTTACTTTTTATGTAAAAAATGGTATCCCACTTTGATTAATTTTAAAGTTATTCCTTATGCTATTTGTCAACTCAATTGCATTTGTAGAGTTTGTTAAACAATTTACTCTGTTTAAAGTTAATTTTGTAAGTTACTCTTTTCAAAGGGATGGTTCTCTAGAGCAACCTGGTTGGATACCGTCACCCACCTAAAGAATTCGAATTAAATAATAATTATACTATAAGTCATTTTAAATTTGAATTTATTATGATGAAACAGCCAAGTATGCTGACAATGAAATCAATAATGCAGTCTTAAAGTATCTATACTGTAAATAAAAATGTGTTTAATCTTACAGCGCCCACAACCGACTCCACTGACAAAATCTACCTATATAACGGTCTTCGTCATTTTACTCATTTTCAAGAAAATTTATATTGTTTTCAACAAAAGGCTTCTTTGTGTGTTTTATATCGCTACATGTTTCTCCGAATTGATTTGAATGAACATATTTTTTTTGTCCCTCAATCCATGATTTGCATTCGATGACCTTCGGATAAGCTGAGGATTATTATTCTTGACCGTGACTTCGAAAATACTAAAACCTGCTAGTAAGTAAAATTATGGAAAACAATGAATAACTTAAGCAAGGCAAAATTAAATGGAAACTTTAAGTGGCTTGATGAAAAATATATTCCAATAGAGCTGGTGCAGAATTTTGTATGTTCAAGGGTTTGCTATTTGACGGCCATAATTTCCCATGGTATGATTTCGATATACCAGGTGTCCCACGACGAACTGCGGCGATCGATTTCCGAGAAAGCAGGCTTTAGAAAAATTTGAAATTTTGGCAGCTAACTAAAGTCGATGGGGGCAATTCGCGCAAAATATTTTCAAGATGGCGGCATTTCCGGTTATACCGGAAGTAGACGTCAACTTTCTTTTTTTAAATAGAACACTCTGTATATCACCGAATTTTTGGGTTTCTCGAAACATTCTAGGTATATTTCATGTATAATATCCTATACCTAAGTTGAACTGTTTTTGAGATACTTTGAATTTTATGTAAAAAATGACGTTTGCAGGTCTAGACATAATTATAAATATCTGCTTATCGAAGTCTATATTATTTATTTGCGGTTGGCTTCCTTGTCCAAAAGGGTACACTTTAGTGGCCTGTGCTGATATTTTTATAATAAATAAATATAGGGTGATCAAAGACTGACATAAATATACTTTAAAAACTCGTTAAAAGTTACTTTTTTCAAATGGAAACCCCCAATTTTTATAATTTTATCTTATTTAACACTTAAAATAAGGGTGACTTTGTACAAAGTTGTCTATTCCAAATTTTGTAGTTTTTGAGTTATTGACGATTTAACATTTTTTATTCTAATAATACCAGACGGCTTCTAAGTTTTCTTGTTAGTTGGCCATGACGGGGAGGCCTGGCGAGAACAAAACCAATTGGTTACTATAGAAACGTAATATTTGTTGTCGTTTGACAATTACCTACTAAAATATTATTTATTTATTATAGTAATTATAATAATTATTAAACTAATAATCATGCCGGGGCGATTAAATTACACACACGAGGATTATTTGAATTTGTTTATTATCTATGGAGAATCTAACAGAGTTTTAACAAGAACATGCCAGATATTTGCTGATAGATATCCAGATAAACAGAAACCGTCACCGAACAGCGTAAAACAAATGTTGGAAAACTATTAAAATGTTGAAACCGTGAAGACAAAAATAATTAAAGAAAGCCTATTCCTATTATAGTCTAGTCTACACAAGAGCACAACTTATTTTTTCAATAAATGTTGAAAATGTCCACCTTGTACTTCCAAACATTTTTCGCATCTCCGAATAAATCCCTCGTGGGTGGCCGCTCTAATTGTAGCTGGAGATAAACTTTCGAACGCGTCCCTTACCCTTGCCATACAGTCCTCTTTCGTTGTTACTGGATTAAAATAAACGATTCCTTTTATCGTTCCCCATATAAAATAGTCTAAGACTGTCAGATTGGGGGAACGAGGAGGCCACAGGAAAGGTCCATTGTTAGTAACTGCAACGGTTCTATGTGGTGGGGCTTGGCAATAAATTACTTAAATATTCGTTGTCCAACTATTCAAGAATATTCAGATATCTTTCTCCTACAAAAGTTTATAGACATAATTTTACGGAAAGAAATGCTTTGATAATATTCATCGATTTATTGATTTAAGAAGAAACAAAATACATCAAAATTCAATTAATTTAATCTGAAGAGTGCTCAATAAAAAAAGAAGGTTTAGGATTTTATGACTTTCTAAAGTACCCTGTATAAATAGCTTGTAAATATCTAACTAAAGATAACTTTCCTATAAAACTTGGGACAATATATTTTTTTAGATATGATGTGTTACGGTATGTGGACCAGTATTTGTATAAAGTAGTGTAGTGTGACCTGTATAAATAATTTAATTTAATTTATTTATGTAATAATATTTACTAAATGATTTATCTAATTTTGGATTGACGCTAAATTGATAAAAAGAATTATTGTAATATAACCTAAATGGATTATTTTTCATTAAAAAAGTCCTTGTGTTTAGGCAATGTACCTTACCATTCAAAATTTCTTCGCAAAAATTCAGTTTTATTATTCCATTTTTCCTTACTGCACAAAATACATTAATTTGCCAGGATTCTTGAAAGTTCCGCGATCTTACTGCATAAGGATTCGAATCACTCCAAAAATGGGAATTCTGTCTATTGAAAAGTCCATTTTTAGTAAATTTTGCTTCATCGGTCCAAATTATATTATCCAAAAATCTTGTACCATTGTTAAAATAAACTCGCAAAACTGTACTCTTTTTGGCAAATCAGTGTCTTTTAGATGTTGAACCAATGATATTATATAAGGTTGGGAGTTATGTTTTAACAGAATCCTATGCACTGAGTTCCCCGAGATTCCTGATTGTTTTGCCACGTTTCTTAGGGATGTCATTGGATATTCTGCAGAATATCCCAGAATTGCAATCTCGACATTTTCATTATCAACAATGGGCTTCCTCTTATTAATTTTTGCCTTGACGTTTCCAAAAGTTTTATAGTTTTCCAACATTTGTTTAACGCTATTCGGTGACGGTTTCTGTTTATCTGGATATCTGGATATCTATCAGCAAATATCTGGCATGTTCTTGTTAAACCTCTGTTAGATTCCCCATAGATAATAAACAAATTCAAATAATCCTCGTGTGTGTAATTTAATCGCCCCGGCATGATTATTAGTTTAATAATTATTATAATTACTATAATAAATAAATAATATTTTAGTAGGTAATTGTCAAACGATAATAAATACTACGTTTCTATAGTAACCAATAGGTTTTGTTCTCGCCAGGCCTCCCTATCATGGCCAACTAACAAGAAAACTTAGAAGCCGTCTGGCATTATTAGAATAAAAAATGTTAAATCGTCAATAATTCAAAAACTACAAATTTTTGGAATAGACAACTTTATATAAAGTCACCCTTATTTTAAGTGTTAAATGAGATAAAATTATAAAAATTAGGGGTTTCCATTTCAAAAAAGTAACTTTTAACGATTTTTTAAAGTATATTTATAATGTCAGTTTTTGATCACCCTGTATTTATTTATTATAAAAATATCAGCACAGGCCACTAAAGTGGATCCTTTTGGATAAGGAAGCCACCCGCAAATAAATAATAGAGACTTCGATAAGTAGATATTTATAGTTATGTATAGATCTGCAAACGTCATTTTTTACACAAAAATTCAAAATATCTCAAAAACAGTGGTATAGGATATTATACATGAAATATACCTACAATTTTTCGAGGAATCCAAAAATTTGATAATATAGAGGGTGTTCTATTTAAAAAAGGAAAGTTGACGTCTACTTCCGGTATAACCGGAAGTGCCGCCATCTTGAAAATATTTTACGCGAATTGCCCCCATCGACTTTAGTTAACTGCCAAAATTTCAAATTTTCCCAACATTAACTTTCTGAGAAATCGATCGCCGCAGTTCGTCGTGGGACACCCTGTATATATCTTAATAACATGCAGTTCTGATTACTTCAAGTACAACTTCATATATGAAAATTAACCTCTGAAATACATATTAGCTTTTTTAATATAGATCAAACCCATTATTGTAATATTGTACACTGTGGTCCAAATTAAATTGGAATCTTTTTTAAACTTTATTATTTTTCTTATTTTTTGACCGCTTTTAAATATTTTTGGATATGTTTTAGCTGAATTATTTCTGAGTTACTTGTAAAATCTGGACTTATTTTTTTGCAACGGGTGCGCAAAAAATCGAATTTTTCTAAAACGTTGATTTTAAAGTCGTTGCAAAAATGACCAGCAACTTGAAGATTTTGATTGAATTAAATTTTTAATAGTTAATTTTTTGATTTAAGTCGTATGCGAGAGTTGTTTAATCGGCTACAAAACCTATAAGTTTCTATTTTGCTGAAGTATATTAAACTATTTAAAATCTAGATTGGCGTGTTCTGAAATTTCAAAAATGTACAAAAAACGAACAAAAAACAGGAAATATAAAATAATAATACAAAGTAATAAATAAGTACAAAGAAAGAAGTGGAGAAATCAGAGTTAACTCAGAAATGATTCAACTAAAACATATCAAAAAATTTTTAAAATCGTTCAAAAAATAAGAAAAATAATAAAGCCTAAAAAATGTCCCAATTTAATTTGGACCACAGTGTATAAACACAGTTGTAAGAGCATCGTATTTGGTGGTATTGTGTAGTCATGTATATTGTCTACACATACATATCTTACCACTACTACAGGGAGCGTAAATGTATCTTTTAGCTTTAGTTAAACAGGGATACATTGTTTTACCGACAATAATTAACAAAAGAAAGAAATAATTTTAGCTTTCTAATAGTGGGCGTAACACGAATTTATAAATGTTTAATGCGTCCCCCCAACTTTGCTTACTTATTAATTAATTACTAAGTTAAAAAAACTGAAGTTAAAAAGAATTGTGGTATATTTCTTTGTAAAGTGGTATTTATAGAATACATTATAAAAAAATAGATATCTTAATAGCCATTCTGGTTTCCTTTATATTATAATTTTAATAACACATTTAAAAAAAATAAGCCTTATTGTCGTTAAATTTAGGTTTCGATATTTTTGTAGTCTCACTGACGACCTCATTAGCTTGATTTTTAAGAAGATTTAATAATCAAGATGAATCACTAGTTTTTATGGTATTGCAGTCATATATTATTTACTGAGGATCAATTATTTTTTGTGTTTTCTATGATTATTTTGGCAATTTTTTCGGTTGCCTACTTTTGTTGTTAACTTAGATTCGGATCGGCCTTTTTCTCTTTAAACAACTTCTTGTTGTTGTTGAAGTTGTATGATTTTTTATTTTGGGTGGTTTAAATATCATCCTTTTAACCTACGTGTAGAACAAGGTTTACGTTCAGATGATGTGGACAGAGCGACGCCGACGTGATTTTACGGTACGAATAATGGTAACCACTGAAGATAACCCTAATTTTGTATCTAAAATAATATGGAGCGACGATGCTAAACATACGCCCCCGTATTCACTAAAACAGTGTAAGAGATAGACCAGGTCTAGTTGCCATGATACTTAAAACTCTTAGCTCGCCAGTTATGTTTCGCTTGTGTCACTGTCATTTTATAATTGTGACATTTAGAAAAATGATTTTTTCAATTGTTAAAAACGTCATCTTAACCCTACAACTGTCAAGTTTAATACATTACAATTACATTTCCAATTTAATCATTAAAGGATGAAAAGCAGTGAAAAATATCTCTCTAGCTAAATGAGGTTTTAAAATAATTCTTTTGTAAATGGATTTTAAAAATACTTGTCTACAAACTCCTTACTGAATATTTCGAAATTCCATCTTTATAAGGGTGAAATATATTTATACTTTTTTCACAATACCTCTTTAACTAAATGAGATTTTAAGACGATTCTTTTAGCAACTGCTTTTTAAGCTAATAACCTAAATTTCTGGATTTTCGTGACTTTATTTTTTTTCCAATTACTCTTCAACTAAATGAGATTTTAAAGCAATTCTTTTGTCATTCATTGAAATTTTACCGAATTTTTAAACATTTTATTATTTATTAAACATTTTGTTTCGCCATACTGGATTTAAACAAACATTTTACCAGTTTATCCCTATATCACCCTTTATTTTTGCGAAAATGTTGAAGTCCATTCCATAAGGATAGACAGACAGACTGACGGAAATGGGAATGTTTTTCGGGGTCCAGAAATATGAAAACCAAGATCTGCTCGAAGGGGGATTTTTCACAATTACAAGACTTCTTTCTTACTACTTAAATAAAATTCAGTTACAAACTCTACCCATCGTATATTGCTGGAATATTTGGTCAATGTTAATACACATTTTGCATTTGTACGTTCACGGGTTAAGCTAATAAATTAATAACTAAATTAAAACAAGCGAAAAAATATACAGATGACTACGGGAAAATGAAACCCCTTTCATGATTATACAAATTTATTTTTGTCATGCTATAGGTTTCCAAGATATCGTCTGGTCAAATCACTTTGGGATACCCAGTATATAGCAAATGAAGCAGGTACCAATCTCCAAACTATTTTCTAAGTGCATGCCCAGTAGTAGTTTGTAGTTGTCATCCGGGGCGCATATAGACATTTGTTCTGGGGGGGGGTTGAGACCAACATCATCAGTTATTGTTTTTTATATCTAATTGAGCGATAAATATTGTGAACAACCAAAAAAAGGTCATTACTTTATTTTAAAACTGGTTCAGGGGGAGGGTTTACACGCCAATCCCCAAAAAAAGTCCTTATTTTATACTGTTTCTATCTTTTTACCTTAAATAAAAGCGGTTTTAGGGGGGGTTTTAACCCCTAACTCCACCCCCTTATATACACCACTGGTTGTCATCAACTGTACCGACGAGCCATAATTAACAACAAAGATTTATTTAAAAACTTGGTTTCGAGATGTAAAGATCTTAAACACTGTTTTTTGATGTTTTAAAATAGTTAATTACTGGTAGCACATATATATTTTTTTTCATCTACACCTATTCTAAGTTTTAAATAGATTTTGTTTTTTTTGGTCTTCTTTGTACATTCTACATCACTTTACAAGTCATAAAATTAGTCCCTCTGCTTCTATAAAATATATCTACTTTGGTGCTGCCAGATTTGATTTCTTAATTTTATGTTTTTTTTGCTGTAGATGTGAAAATGTATTAAAAGCTGGCGCTTATGCGACTTTTGGCAACACTGTATTTATTATATCCAGACATCCATAAATCTAAAACTAGGATATGTTTTCTCGGCAAGTGGATTCTGATTATTTTTTGTTTACAGTTACAAACATCAATTTAAATGAATAATATCATTTATCTGAGTGTTAATGTCTGAGGTGCGACAAAAGCGAAGTAAACAACAGATAATGGTGAGTAATAAAAAATCATTCCGCCAATATTCGTAAGTTTAAGGCAAAATGCTGGTTAGAAATTACTAAATATAAAGCTGGAGCTGAAAGCGGTGGCAACTGGCAAAAACATTCTGCGTACAGGTTGCCAATATTATTTAGCTAGTGGAAGTGAAATCTAAATCGTAAAATAAAGAAGTAGAAATCACGACTTTTATATCGAACAAAATAAAGTTTCATGTTAAAACTTATAATTATTTTAATGTGATACAAGTTTTTTGATTTTTTTTATACATTTTTTGATTTTTTGTTTATGATTCTTTTTATAAACTTGATTTCTATTTAAAATAATTATTTATTTATACTTTAAATAGTAAGTACTTACTTTTAAGTAAGTATTACTTATTACTTATAAAATATACTGCAAAATTCTAATCTACTTAAAGTATTTATTAAGTAAGTATATAAAATCTACTGATAGAATTTATAAATACCTACCTATGCTTGTTATGTAAGTCACAAAAAACAACATTTACTTCAAATACCCACTGTTAAAATACTCCCAAAAATGCCTAGTTTACAATTTTGAAGTTACTTAATATAATAAAGAAGTATCGGATTCTTTGGTATATAAATTTTAGCTAGAGCTTTGGTAACAAATAGTATATAAGCACCACCATTAGGAGGAACCGAGCAACATCAATATATACATTAAAAATCAGGATTATAAAACGGTAACAACCATAAATTGATTTTTTTATCGGCAGAATTTCGAATACGAAATTGTATTTATTTTAATGGAACACCGCCCAGCTAGCACTAAAGCAGCTACAACTGTTTCCACTACTACTTTTTAAGAGTTTTTACATATTTATTACTAATAATCCTACTACATATCAACAAACACTTTGGATTACACGTTTTTAAGTTTTATATATGTATTTGTTACTGCGAATAATACTTTTATAGTAATTTTCCATGTAAAGTAATTATATAATAACGACTGCCAAGCAATTACTTAAGAAATTGACTCCAAGGTCGTCATTTATTTTCTGTGACATAATAGTAATTATTCAAAGTTACTGTTTCTAATCTGTTTACTAAATTACAACTTCAAATATGCTCCCATAACGTATTACTATTACTAAGTAAAACGAGTGGTTGCAGAGTAGAATAAGTTATCGTCTACTGCTACTTTAAACTGGCTATTACCACTCGTTATTCTTCTGTTGCAACTTAGAAGTAAGAATTACAGTAATTATTTACTACAAGTAAACTATTACCTTTGCTCTGGTGGGAGATTCGATCGGTGATTTTATAAGGACAGTGGCAACAATAGAGTAACCAATTTTTCATTGGTTCGGACATATTGCTGCCAAAATCGTTGTGTTTACTTTTCGCCTACGTGGGTTTCTTATGAAGTTTTTTGTTTCAGTGTCTCATTTTATAAGTTTTTCTGATTATTTAAATGAATATTGATTCAAACAAAAAGTTCTCAGCCATTGGCCATATGGAGAAGTGTTTGTGATGAATGTGTAAATGACTGTGACCGTAAATGTCTTAAGTTAAGTTACTCGAACAAAAGTTACTAAATATTGCACATTACTATATTTTAGTTTTATGTTGCTGTAAAAGACAATATTGTTTCATGTCTTAGTGTATGTTTTACTTCATTCAGCACCTCAATTTGAGGTAGAAGCTCTCTAAGATCAACATAAAGGTAACTTTATTTTGTAGGCCCTGTTCGGTACATATTATGTTACTAAATTCACTTGGCAGACAACTTTCATTAATCGCTTGCACAAACATTATTATTTATTAAAAATCTAAATGAAAAAGTAAGTTTGTACTAGATAGTTCGAATAGATTATTGAAGTAAAACATTAACATAACCCTACATTTACAACTGACGCAATATAAAAGTAGACTAATTTAGTCATATTTTGCGATAAACTAACGATAATATGGGTGCTCCCATTTAAATCTTTAGAAATTGTCCATCAATTTGGCGGGTGGGCTTCTATTGTCGCCACTGTCCATAAAAATAAAATTCATTGTAATTCGGTCTACAGCTACTAATTAGTTGTGTATGTGTTGTGTTATCGTCTACGAGTAACAAGTTAAAATAGTTCACAATGGCTCCACATACCATAAGAAAAAAAAGTAGCTTTCGTCATTCAGCCACATTTTATAGAAAATTAAAAATATCACAGTTTGGTTATGTGATACCTGAAGAAAACAAACTAAAGCGATATTTAAAGGAAACAAAAAATAAAAACGAAACAAAGTGTTATGTTAAATGGCAGAATTATAGTAGTGACTCAAGTACCGCAACTCTCCGCATGCTACGACACAACGCATTAAATTTTAAAGAACCGGCGGAATGTTCGCAAATCGTAACCGCAATAATAATAAACCGTAATAATATACAGTAAAGGTTTAATGGGAACTTTGTAGATAACTTTAGTCGTACCACGTTAGTGTACAAAACTTCGGTGTAATTGGGTATGTGACAGTTGCGTCTGTGAGCAGTCGTAGACACTTGATGTTAAGTAATTTTCTCAGTAAAGAAATGCAGCCAACCTAAAAGTCAATGTCCAATAGAACGCCATTGTTTATTTTCATCTCCCCAATAAATATTTAGCTATGATGTTTGTTTTTGTGAGTATAAAGATAAAGAAATACATACAAATTAAACATTAAGTTAAAAAAAGAATCACTCTTTATAATAAGATATTTACTGATAATTACTATTTAAACCAAAGTCCAAAAATACATTTTTGAGATTTAAATTGGTCAATACATTTGACTAAAATGTATTGAAAATCAACGAATTTTAAAGGCACGTAATTTTTTTACGACTATCATTAGCACATTCACCAGACAAATTGCCGGCGTTTTAATTTTAGATCCTTAGCATAGCCAGAAAACTAAGTCAAACGCATGTATTCTACCTTAAATACCAATAACGTATTCTATACGCTCTACACCATATTCCCAATTTGAGTGTTTTTAGTCGCCATAACTGTTTTCTTTGTATTAAAACGAAACATGCATATTTTTAAAACGGATTAAATAAAGAGAGAAATAAGTGACGAATAGGGTGAATTATTATTATTCGGCTACTTAAATGGAACTACACAATTCCGTACTATCTACGTAATAGTCAAAGTCGCAGTTACATGTTATTCTTGAAGTAGTTACCCTAAAATTGTTCCCAATTTTTGTAATGACTAAGTAGTCTCAGCTTAAACAGAACGTGGTGACACCAAGTTCCGGTTACTTCAACGAAAATATTTGTGATAACAATGACGTATTCATGACTAAATGTGCTACTTGGGCGTGTAGGTATATATAGTTTTTTTTAATTCTTTACCTTCTTTTCAAAAAATAGGGAAAAATTTTATATGCAGGTTTTGAAAGTTCGAAATAATGCCTAAAATAAATATTAAGACATAAATATGTTTATCATTTATTGTCTAGAGCAATAAGGCGGTTTTCATAAACTATATAAAGATCACTGTCATAATATATATATATAATGAAGCAATCAAATTTGGCAACATTACACGTGAAAAATATTTGTGTAACATTTCGATTAAGGCATTATAGCAATTGTAGTAAAGTTGTTTAAATTGGCCACAGTATGATGCACACAGGTTAGTTGTTTATTGTTTGTTATGTGAAGACTCTACTCGTACAAATTCTTAATTATATTTCACGCTTCAAATAAAAATAAAGGAATTCCAAGAAATGTTACCAAATGTTATGTTGGATAAACTAGTAGATATTAAAGATATGAACCAGTAACGATTGTAATTGAGCACTCAAACGAAACCCTACAGCCTTTGTAGTATTAAAATCATAGAAAAACAACTAAATTACAAAAAACGTCTTACGCAAGAGATGATATGTATAAGAAAGGAATCAAAAACAGCAGTTGATATTATTGACCACATAAAATAAAGTTTCTTGTAATTTCTTTTTTTTATTTGATGCTTATCTTTTTAGTTCGAAGCAAATAGTATATATTCAGTATCGATTTTGGTATCACTCGGGCAATTACCGTTTATGTATTTTAGTTGTATATTTACATACGTCTTATTTTATGCTTGTGCGTATCGTTCCCATTTCATCATGTTTGTGAATATCTATTTTTTATCTGGGACCAAGGAAACCTAATTTAAAGGTATATTTCAATTGTACATACATTAATATATAGATTCACAATGTAAACACTATACTAGTCAAAACTATTATGTTTATCGTTGAACGTAAATCAAAAAGGAACGGATGATGGAAACAGAATTGTTATATAAAGTACATTTTATTTAAAAAAAAAGAAAAACTAACTATTGCATATAAAATAATCAAAACATTTTTGAGCCCCCTTACTCTTTCCTGTTTTGAACAACCTTGTAAGTGTAATTTTCTCTTTCGCAGAGCCCTGAAGAAGGTAAAAAAATTACCAAAACTTCGGTAATTTAAGAAATGGTTTTCATTTCTCCCCTGGGTCCATATATACCCACATAACTTCAAACTTCCATAATTTTTGCATATTAAGTTTATAACAGGAAGTATAGTAACCTGACATTGACTGCATCACGTTCAAGTTCAATCGACAGCGTAATTGTTTGTACTTATTTTGTATATACAGTTGTTTAGAATAGGAAATAAATCAGTAGCGAATCGTATGCCAAATTAGTCCCTAGAGAGACGTCACGAAGCTCTTAGAGGAACCTAACCTACGGTCCCTAGATACAGTCAGCACAACCCTTAGAGTGACGACAAGCAGCGAATCAATCAACCATGATAGAACTTCAACCCTTTGACCGCCCTTCACAAGTGGAGACGTGGGGGAATGTTCAAGCCATAATTTAGATTTTTAATCAAGAATTAATTTCCGTAAAAATTACATATTTAAAATTTGTATTATTACCTAAGAAAGGTAGATTTGGTAGAATTGTATACATAACTGCTGCATTTAGCATGTTTTTTTTTTAAGATACAACGGGATTAGGTTTATGACTAGCTATTCCGTAATTCCGATCTATATAACGTAATTAAAGGGCACCACTCTGCATGTGTATGGATTGGTTTCAGAAAGTGTTATGGCATTTATGGCTTTTGGATTTTTTTTGGGGTTTTAATATTAATACAGCTTTTCGTTTTGAAAACTCTAATTACTGAAATCTTTATTAGAGATGTGCTTACTTAACAAATCACTAAAAACACCACAAATTTCGTATTTAATGAGAGACTAGGATGAGTACGACTAGGACGGCATTTGGCTGATCGTTTATTAAGATATTTTAATCACATTCGCTAAAGTGATATTTTAAATTTAAAATGAAAATTAAGAAGAAGTTGAGTCCTGGTGCTCCTACTATTTTAAACCGTGAAGAAAAAGAAATTATTGTAAAATGGGTGAATCAGCTAGTGAAATAGGGTTTCCCGTCACCAAAGAGTAGCTCTTGACACTGCTACGAGCAGTTCTTAAAGCGGAATCCATCTATCAGTCGAAGAGTATTAAAGCATTAATAACAGCTCGCGACTCAATTACGGAAGAAAATCTTAGAGCTTGGTTTCGGAAGGTTTATTCCTACTTAGAAGAAAACAATCTTGAAGTTTTGCTACATCCATCTAGGATTTTTAGCTGCGATGACTCTGCATTTTTTTTTGTCCAAAGTGCTTGTTCGAAAGGGATCTAAATAAGTGTATTGTTGATCTGAATAATGGAAATGAATGCCTTATTTTATTGCTAGGTTCTTCAGGTGATATAAAATAAATGCTAATACTTGCAATCTTCTTCTATAAGAGAATTCCCAGCAGTATTCTCTTGAAATTTCCCAAAATTTGGGTTATCGGAAAATCATATTGTGGGTGGACGACGGGGTAGCTTCTATTCTCATTTGTTGAAAGAAAATATTCACGGATGGGCACAAATGCCATATTTCTCTACCACTGAGTGAGTTCTGACGTAAGCATGGAATCATACTCGTTGCCTCGCGAATTTCACTCATATTATGCAGCTCATGGACGTTGGAGTTTTTCATACATTAAAACTGCCTTGGGAAAAAGCAATGCATAACTGGAGAATGCAAAATAACGCGGAAAGACTGAAACGAGACGACTTTGCACCCCTACTAAATAAGTACATAGATTCAACTCTTACAAGCAACATAATTCAAAATGATTTCCGAGCATGTGGTCTATTTCTATATGACCTAGAGGTAGTAAATTACCAAAAGCAAATAAAGTCTTCCAATAAAAATGAAAACTGTATCGCTCTTTAAATGACGCAAACCCTGATGCGAACAATGAAGATATTTCTACGGAAGGTCTTAACAATAATATGAACGGAATACTAAGAACAACTTCAAAATAAATTGGAAGAAGTTAAATTAGAACTCTTTCGTAGGTGTAATGGAACTTGGTTAGGCGACATAAGGGACGTACTATTTTTAGAAAAATTTAAAACATTATTCTGAAATAAATGTCAACAGTAGCATGGTAACATCCTTAACATGATACAACGCTAATTACCAATGGAATAAATGATAATGAAGTTGATGACACGTTGATTAATATAAGTCTTGATGACTCATTTTGGCTAGGTTCAAAAGAAACCACGATAGAAGACTTTAATTTACAAACCGATGGAATATTTGTTCAGTCTACGTCGAAAATATCTTCACATACAGAAAACAAAATATCGGTAGATACCACACAAATAGCAAGAAATGATTTTTGTAATAATAACCCTGAGCACGCTTAGTAAAGTTATTGATAACCATTCACAGAAGGTCAGAATAAATGAATCTCTGAAAACGAATAATTGAGACAAACAGTAAAAAAACCTCATTGTTTCTTAAACAACAAACATCAAAAAATATAGTCATTCTTGAACAAAATACACCTGAGAAATCACACCTACAAAAATGCAACAGCAAATATCTACGTCTAGGCCAAAAACTCCCGAAAAAATACAGACTCTTAGGCAAAAAACACCTGAAAAAACACTGACAAGATTAAAAAAACTCGAAAATGATCTCGGTATTAAACAAACATCAAAGGTGTCACTGTGTATTCTTGCCATCAAACTGTCACGGATTGAAAATATTTTCGTTCAAAAGCCGATTGCTTTCCTATAATAAAACTTTAGTCACCCTTCACCAGTTTGTCAAGAAATATAGAAAGATTTCTTTTGGCAGAACGTATTTCTGTTAAATTTGGTTGTCATGTTTACAGCTACAGGCTACAGAATCCTTTGTGTTTTATTGATTCCTCAGTTAAGGTGACCAGATCTCCAACGATTAAAACCGGGACAATTGAAAACTTTTACGAGCGGTTCCGTTGATGTTTTGGACCCTAATTTGTAAATACTTTTTACTCAGTGTTTGGGATGTAAGGTGAAATTTTAGGGTATAGTCCCGTTTCTTGCCTTCCAGTTCGGGCATCCAAAAATTGTATCTCAAATGTTCGTCATTCCTGCCTTAATAAAAATATTCTCATTACCTCATTCCCGTTTGGTGCGTTAAGGGGTTTTTATGATTTATTTTGTCAATGTAACGGCTTTTCGTACAATCTAGTATGGATATTCTGTTACATATGTGTATCGGTACTTTCCCAGTTTAGCATCAGGTTAGGCACCGGCGCCGGCTAGCACTAGCGGAAAGGCATAATCAAGCTATAAGACTTAAACATACCCTGCCCATTATAAAAATTAAAATTAAAATTATGTAATTTCCATTTCTTGTTTTAGTTAGTTTAATTAGTACAATTATAGTTCAAAATAATATAATCTAATGTAGGTTTGCACTATCGGGAAACAAGAAACATGTTATGTTCATATATACAGACTTAACGCTTGAAAGAGGAACTTTTATAGGCACGCGCGAAAGGGGCATGATTTAATTTTAGGTTAAGATCACCCCTTTATTGCTGCCTTTGTTCGTTATGTATTTCCTTAACGTTTTGTTCTATTGTATTATTTAATAGGTATCTATACAAAATATTTTTTAAAGATGATGATCACTTTGACCGGAACCGGTTATCTACAGCCTAATTGTGGTCTTGATACTGACTTATCTTTTTTTAAAGGGCTGGACTACTTTGAGACATGCAACACTTTTTAATTGCTGCTTTCCAATTTTTTTTTCTTTTAAAATGTATTTTTTTGACATGTACAAAATTTGCCAATCTCGCCAAATTTAATCATTTAATTTAAAGTAGTATCTAAAGTCAATTATTATTATTTAAAGACAACCGATAAAACTGACAGGAATCCACCTATAAGAGGCAGTGTATTCCTTTCTAATAAACTGTACCTTATGGCAGGTTTTTTTTGTCAAAATTCTCTGTAGATGTGTAGATGAAAAAGTCTGATAATGATAATAATTATATTAAGGACGACATTTCTTTAAGTCAAGTAGGTTAGGCAGTTATTGATGAATTAGGGCTTTGGTTTTTTAATTGGAGCATTTTGTCACCTCTTTAGAGGCTCTCCAGATTTTGTTACAAATACTCACCCCATAACCATTTTCTTATTGTTGTACAAAGCCCTAGGTGAACTGGAAAATGTGTATTCGGGTTTCATTCGCGATTTGCTGCCACTTTCGGAGATATTGTCGTCCATATTCATTTGGATTTGATTGGCACTTGGGTTGACGGGCGGTTTTTTAGAGACAGCAGATCGTTCCCCCATCGTCATTTTTCTGGCTAGTAGTCTGAAAATAAAAATTATTTGTGGTAGAAAATTATATAATTTTTTAACAAAACTGATATTAATAAAAATTATATGGTTTGTGAAATGTATTGCTGTTTACTTTCTTTAAGTATCATTGGGGTGTCATCTATCTTCTTTTTTTGCATTTTATTCCATCTGTTTTTTGTTCCTCTTAGAACCAACGATTTCCTATCACTTGTTTAGCATTGGCTAGCTTTTTTTATAGTCTACCAAACCATTTGTTGCTTTCCATTTAAATCTTTCATTCTGGATACATGTGTTGTCAACGGCCACTTATATTGTCTTGATATTTTGTTTATTAAGCATATTTTATTTTCGGTATCCGGTATCTTGTTTTCTTTTTTCGAGTCAGTGTCATGTGTTACCCTTTGGGCCACTTTAAAAGACGGTATCCAATCTATACGTTCTTGGGGGAGTTCAACTTTAAGGCTATAATTTATTTTTTACAAGCAACCTAGCTAACAAGTTCTTATCAAGTTCTTCGCTCAACTTAACACAATTTTCATTCATCAAAGGAATATTCAGTAAGTTAAAAAGCTTCAGGCAAAGTTGTCCTTACTCTACTACTACTACTACCGGTACTGATCAAGAAATATTTAGAAAAAAAATATTCGTTTAATTTATAAGCTATTTTTATATAGCGGTTTCTATGTGTGCGATCGGAACCAAAAGAACCATTTCTTCCTTTTTGACATTTTCGACGTCTATGTCTAATACAAAACAACAAAAACCACATTACAAAGAATTTTAGAATTCTCTTCAAGATTTACTTTATTGATTGTGTTAATAGAAATTTGCAAAAATATACTTCCAGTGGTTATTAATAATAATACCAAATTTTAGGTTACTCTTGTATCTAATAGAAAGGTTAAAAACTGCAATTAAATTTTAAAATTGAATCATCTGTAGTTTTTGTGCAGACCAGCCAAATTGAATGTTTAATTTTTTAAATAAGTATATCTATTTAATTATTTAATTAAAAAGGAAAAAAAACGGCAAAATCTGGTTTTTTATGTTTTAAATATTTATTTTTATAATTAATTAAAAAGTGATTATACTCAAAAGGAAAGCCAAATAAATACAAAAGTTTATTTTAAATAAAGTAAGCTTTATTTCTTAAAATATTTAACACAACTAAAATTAGGAACAAAATGCACCAACGCCAATTTTGACGATATTAGGTGTCCTCATCAAGAATCCTAAGTCAAATTTATTCGCTCACGTTTCGTTTTTAAGTTATTCATCCTCAAAGTTCATATATAGCCTAACTCCAATTTTCACTGTTTCTTTTTTTTTATTTTAAATCGTTATAAACAGTAGAAAAACTCATAATATTTTAGTTAAAAAATGGTTTTAAACGGAAAATTGTTTTTTTTTGCACCAAATTTTGATTATTTTTGATAAACTAGTAGATTTTGGGACTGTGATTATGAATGTACTTTTTCGACGACACGCTTCGTTCTCGAGTTATAGGGGAAGTAAATAATTCGAGAACGAAACGTCGCCGAAAAAATATTACTTCATATTCGTGTTCAGAACCCCATCAAAACTGGCGATGGTGTAAAAAAGTAAATAATTTCCAGTTTTCCGTTTTAAATAAAATTTTTAGCAAAAATAATACAATAGAAACCAAAAAGAGTATATTTTATGAGTTTTGTATTGTTTGTAATAATTTCAAACAAAAAGAAGAACCTAAAAAGTAAACATTGGGATTAGACTGCACATGAAACTTGAGGATGAAAAATGAAATGTGAGCGAATAAATTTGACTTCGAATTCGGGATCAAGACACCAAATATCGTCAAAATTGACGATGGTGCATTTTGTTCCTAATTCCAGATGTGTTTAATGGATTTTAATAAAAACTTGTGAAAAACACTTCTCGTGGCCACTAATAAGTTTAATTACGTCTAGGAAAAACAAGTGACGACTACAAAATATACAAAATAAGGTCTAGGGAAAGTGACGACAAAAAAAAGTTATCACGCTTTATTTACTGAAAAGAGGGACGGAATTTACCGCAAAGGGCGCCCCCTAAGAGGGCGAAGGGGGGAGCAGAGTGACCCCTCTAGCCTCCATACCTACGGCACTGCATTTTAAAAAATCATTTTTGAGATACTACTTATCGAATGGGCCTTTTACACAAAAATCTAGTGTGTTACAGGGATAAACTAGTAAAATTTTGATGTGAAGCCAATATGTCTCAACAAATTGCCGACCTTTAACACGTTTACATATTTGGTAAAGTTTCATTTTCTGAAATAAAATCTTCTTCTTATGAAGGAAAATATTAAATATGATATAATTAATTTTTTTTTAGACTATGTAAATAAAATGTAAATAGTAATAGTAATAAAAATATAATAATAATAATTTTTTTTGTACTGACTTGATATAATCCCCTCAGTATGAAATACTTAAAAATAATAATATTATTATTAATAATAATAATATTATTAATAATAATAATTGATACCACCGTTAGCAACAAAAGGCTTGATATATTATTAATAAAAAAAAGAGAATGTCCGCAAATATACTGACTTAAAATATGAAATAATTAGAATATGGGGAATAAGATATGTTTAGATATCATATCTACACAGATATTGTCCCAATAGACCTGACTGAAAACCTGAAGTTTCTTGACATTGACAGCGTTAACTGTATTATTATTCAAATAGCTGTAATACTGAACACCTGTAGAATACTCAAAAAGTTTTTACAATAACAATAGACAACCTAGATGTTTTGACACTTAGTCCGCATCTGGTAAAAGTCCAGTTGTTTGCAATGAGAAAATGAAAATAATAATAATAGTATAAATTTATTTAATTTATTATAAAGTGTTTCTTTTTATTCCATAACAGTGCAAAAATACATAAGTATTTTTATTTAAGAGATTAAAACCGTTTTTTTTTTCACATAGATCATGATTCGGCTAGTTTCTGTAGAGACATCAAACAGATTGACAGAATACAATAAATGCTAGAGAGTACGGTTGAAATATGTAATACTATTGCATGCATCATAACTGGACTTGTATTGATCACATGGATGAACTTCATTATCAGGGAACATCGAGTGCAACTAGTACTTGCATGGGATGCAACTAGTATTTGCATGGGTCAAACTACCAAATTGCATGGTCGTGTTTTGTTTTAGTTGCCTTTTAGGCCTTTAAAAAGTACCTATATTAAAAATAATTGCTTGTAAGCAGTGTTTTTATTTCAAGCTTTGAATCAAAACTTGTTTTCACAAATAATAAATATTAGTATTAATACATTTCTAGCCTTTTGTGTAAAATAACACTTGTACATTATTTTATAGCACTAGCTCTAGGTTAGAAAACGAGCCGCATTGAAGTTTTCTGAATATACATTTTGATATTAACAATAGCTAACCATAACCCATTATTAGACGTCTATTTTTAACTCACGATGAATAAGCTGTAACATACAATCCCTTTAAAGCTATCGACACTAAATACTAAAATCGATAAAATATTAAAAATTCCTCACCTAAAACGTCACTTTACAAATAAAACTTCACAAACACGTCACATTTGACACTGTTCAGTATCTCATGTCATTTTTGCCTGATAAAAGTCAGTGATCGCAGGAATTTTTGGTAATAATCAGGTGCAAAAAATTAAACTTCATATTTACAAAAAACTAAACAAAGAAAATAGGGCGCGAATCGCATTTGTTTTAGTTTCACTTTCATCAGCATACTCGCTTGTTGACGTTACCATGGTTACTGAAATTTTATGATGACGTAATTATGAGAATTTCATGACGTCATTAAATTACGTGCTATTAAACCATTAGGTAAAACCGTAAAATACTCTCATTTAGGAAAAATATATAAAACTGAAAAATGACATCAACAGTAACGTCAGGACTTTATTTCTATCGCTAAACACTGAAACTAATAAATCAAACGACATTTTTCTCTATAATTCCTATGAGTTAGTTTTCAGTTTTCACCAAAAGTACACTATATCTCATTTTTCTTGGACGCTACTTTATTATACCTTATCCCAGAACCTGTTAGAGAACGAGTAACAAAAGTTTCCTGAATTCATTTTTAATTTTAATTCCTAACAGAGCGCTTTTTAGGCAAATTCAACGATGTATAATAATATGGATCCACGGTTTACTGTTTCAGAAATGAGTGTTATCCAAACAAAAAATAGTTGCCTAAGCATTTATAAATTTTTGTGATATCTTAAAAAAATGTTGTACCTTTTTCATTATTTAATGACTCAGCTTTTATTACAAATCAATAATCCACTCTGTAAAAGCAATATTTTACTATAAAATTCATGGTTTTAAACCAAAAGAAGCATATTTTCTAAATATTCTTTCAAAATTTAACGTTTTTTTGGTTTGTTATGTATAATTATTATTTGACATTTTTAGAAGACTTTTATTTCTGACAGGAATTCTAATATTTTGTTAATAAAGAAATCATGATTCTCGGGATCGACCGTGTCAGATAGGAATAGGAATCACTTGGCGATGTTTCTCCTTCGATTGCTCGAAACATCATCACGGATCTTTACTTCACGAGATCGGAACACCGAATTCAGTGTGAAAAGATACTTCTAGCGGACGCTAATAAGCATTCAACATTTTAAGTCTTTATATATAATAGAACGGTAAAAAACTGCAATTAATTTTGAAAATATTAACACGTTCGCGACGGCAGTACATTTGGCAAACAATTCCTCGCAGCCGAAAATGCGTTTTTGTAATATTTCATTTATAAATGTAATTTTTGTGTAATGTAAGCTTCAACAGAGTAAGTATACGTGTTTTTTTTGTTTTCTTTTTCATTCTCTTCTGCGTACCACCGGTGGCCCACGACGGCTATAATGAATATTTTTCATTACAGCAGTCGTGTACCACTGGTGTCCCACTAGAAATATACGTTTTTGCTATAGGTATTTCATTTTATAATGTAGTTTTTGTGTAATATAAGCCCTAACAAAGTAAATATAAGTGTTTTTTTATTCTTTTTTTTTCAAATTTATCTGTGTACCACCGGTGGCCCATGACGGCTATAATGAATATTTTTTCATTACAGCCGTCGTGTACCACCGGTGACCCATTGGAAATTACCGTTTTTGTGTTATTTCATTTTTATTTTGTTTTTTTTTGTAATATAAGCCCTAACAAAGTATAAGTACGTGTTTTTTCCAAATTTGTTGTGTACCACCGGTAGCCCATGACGGCTATAATGAATATTTTTTTCATTACAGCCGTCGTGTTCCACCGGTGTCCCATTGGAAATTAGCGTTTTTGTGTTATTTCATTACTTCTCGAGGCAAGAAAATTTTGTCAATGCTTCCTTCGGAAACCAGGGAGTCACCAGAATTGCATTTGGATTTGCAGAATGTGATACTTTCAGAATTAGAACAAGTTTCACCTGAACTTCTTCCAGACCAAACAGAATTATCACTGCCGCTATCGCCTGTTGCGCCAACATCTTGTGCAGACCCCAACGTATCAGTAAACCAATCAACTTCAGCTTCTTCTCAAGTCAAATGCCACACTGGACCTTATTATTCGTCAGCTCTATCGTCTTCAGGAGATTCTGAACCTCAATCTGACCCATATGCAGACTCGTCAGAATCATATGTACCCACCGATACGGATCAAGAATCAAATCAGGAAAGCGAAACTGAAAATGAAGGTTTGAATAATGTGCCGGAAGAAGTCGATGAAGCAGATAATGTCAATGAGGATGAAGGCGAAGAAGAGGTACCTGTAAATAATGATAATAGATGGGAAGCGTGCCAAGATATTCCCGTGCCAGGTTTTAAAACCTCCAGCTGTAATTGATTACAATAAAAACAATTGTTGTTGACATGTCAAACCAAATGTCAGCGTACTATAGTTCTTTTCGTAAAAGTATCAAATGGTACAAGAAAGTCTTTTTTGAAATTGTGGTGGGTACATGCATCGTTAATTCCTGGATTATTTATAACAAATTTGGCAGTAATGAGTAAAAAATGGACATACTTCAAGTTCGAGAAAAAATTGTAGATGGGTTATTGAAGGACGAAGACGAAAACAATGTTCATAATGATACCTTAGAAGCCGAAGATGATGTACCAGTCAATGAGGCTCAACAACCTGTTCGAAAGAGGCCTGGGACTAATACTTTAGCGCTGCACAAGATGTCAAAATATGAGGGTACAGCGCGGAAGAATCGAAAAAGATGCCAGCCGTGTTACGTAAAGCTTCAAGCACAAAGCAATGCTGCCGAAGCTAGAAATAAAACCAAAAGGGTAGTTACGTTTTGTCAAGACTGCCCTAAGCAACCGACAATGTGCTTGGAGTGTTTCAATGAGAAGCATCAAAAGTAGTTTTAGTTTGAGTTATATTAGTTATATACTTATCTGTTTTTCACCTATACTTAACTTTCGATTTTTTAATTTTTTAACATAAGGTATAATTACGTATGTTTGTTACAAAATCTTAGCTTGTTAGAATAATAAGAAATATCATAATTTGTATTTGATTTTGACATACCTAAATGTACCTAAAAAAATTCGTTTTTGATTTTGATTTTCTACTAAGTTACAGTTAGGTATGTTTATAAGATATTTTAGCTTGTTAGAATAACAAGAAATGTCACAAAAATAAATATATATGTAATAAATATATTACAATAATTTGTTATGCGTTTATTTTTTGTTGTTATGTAAACCCATATTTTTGGCCGGATGCGCCACCGGTGGTACACTGATATAATTATCCTATTTCTAAAACTGTTCACTCAATTTGATAGGCATTATTGGTGTCCGCTGAAATTTAGAACGTATTTAATCCAAATACAACAGTGGTACACCGGTGGCCCACGACGGTCGTCAGGAATAGTCGGCGTGTACCACCGGTAGTACACGTGCGTCGTCGCGAACGTGTTAAGTTCTTAAAATGACCTCTGTATCTTGTCTGATATGATTTTACATGCATACTGCTTAATCAGTAAAATGAGGAATTACTAATAAGCTAAATTTTTGATACTTTTAAAGAAAATTTTACGCTCTTCTTTTTTACTTTACTCGTAAGAGTAATCGTAAAAAAATCACCTTCCGAGATTTTTTCAGATCTTCAGGTTTTAGGGTCCCCAGATGCCGAAAAACATGTTTTCTCAATTCTGTTGGTCTGTCTATCTGTCTGTCGGTTTATCTGCCTGTTCGCGGCATAGATAAATAACTACTTATCCGATTGACTTTTAATATCAATGGTCATATGGGGATGTGTAAAAATCAAAAGTGTCAAAAAAATATGACTAGAAAACTACTAACCTGATTTACTTCAAATTTTGCATAACATTTAAGTGTTATATAGAGATAAACTGGTAAAGATGTTGGTGAAGAACCATGATGGTGGAACAAAATGGTGGCCTAATTAAATGTTTAGAAAATCAGTACCAAAATAGTGTAATACTACTTATCCAAATAAGTTTTTTTGAACAAAAATCAAGTGTGAAATAGGAATGAACTTACATGGTAAAACAAAATGGCGGCTTAATTAGAAAATCTGTAAAATTCCTAGAATAAAGTAGACCTGCTTTCCATGGAGTCAATTACTAAATGTCATATTTGATTTTTTTTATAGATTATTTTAATAAAGTTGCAAAAAATAAAAAAATATAATATTAAAATAAAAATAAACTGACAACATATAAAACAAAATTTAAAAATGGTATATGGTATACTGGAGCCTCGAAGCATATTCAAGTAGGTATGGTGAGAGAACGACTTTTTTTATGTACGTCTGTATGTATGTATTTTAGACAGATCTATTATTATAAATTATCATTTGCGCAGGCGCAATATAACTATTCAAGAGAACCGTGGCTTTCGGCTTGACAAACCCAACCAAAAATGTTGCAAAAACAGTATAAAATATGTACAAAATGAATATGAAGAAAAATAAAATATAAAAAATTCGTAAATGGGTTTTTACCTCGAACAACTCGTAACGAATTCCACCACAAACAGATACCCCTGTGTATATATACATATATTTATATAGCAATAACTATAGATATTATATAAATTGTAATAATGCCAGAGTTTTATTATAAAGTAAGTTCTAGGTATTTGGATATAAAAATAGTCCTTTTAACAGAACTTTCCTCGCAATGAAAGTTTCTTATTATTACGAAAATTGAAACATTTTAATATTTATGTGGATACAGTTATTACCAAATAACTATACGTATATAGACACTGTTTCTGTTTTACATGTTTAGTGGAATCCCTTACGAGGAAAGTTCCAGGTGAAAGTCAATTTTCCGATTTTTAACCTACTTCAAAAAAGAAAGAGGTTATCAATTCGATCCTATGTATTTTTTTATGTATGTATATCGATTACTGCGCAATGATTTGACCAACATGGATGAAATTTTCAGGGAATATTTAGGATACGACCGGTGTGGTCCCACAGCAAACATTCTGAAAAAATGACAAAATGCACAATATATGCGTTCACTAATGCATTCTACATTCTGTCAGGAAGAAAAAGTACGTATATTTCTATTGTATATTGTATAATAAGCCATATTATTATACAATAATGTTACATATTAATATGCAGTGGACCCTATGGCTATTTGTTAAACTTTTTACAATAAAACTCATATTTATAAAACTAAAGAGATGAAATAACATTTTTTATAAAACTTTTAAATAAAGCTAACTTCAAGAAAAAGCACTGAAAAGTGAAAAATAATATTTTATTTCCGTTTACTCTGTGAAATCGGGGCTAAACTAATAAAGGCCGTAAGACATTTTACTCGTGATTAGATATCAGAACAATAAGTACAATTTTTTTAAGTTGATTGTGTTTTTTTTTTGAAAAAAAATTTATTTAAAATAGTATGATGCCATGTTTATACTTTGTACTCTGTACCCTTGATAATGCAAAATGGTTTGCACATTTGCACTACTGATAAAAGTAGATTACCAAATATATTAGAGTAGTTTTCATTAAGAGAGTATGTCCAGAGTAACTCTAAAACGCGTCAAGTATAGTTTAAAAAAACTAGAAAACACGCTTTTGTCATTAACGCACTAGAAAGTACAAAATAATGTAACTTACTTAAAATATTTTGTAACGATATATACATTTAATCCTTGACAATTCTATGACTATGCCAAAAAGCATCGGATCCTTTTTGGTTACGTTTCTTTGGGAAGCATGTAGCTACAATTAATTAATTTAAATAAAACGCCCTACGCATAGTCATTGAATTGTCAAATAGGATGCATATGTGAAAACTAAATATTTTAAATAAGTTCCACTACTTTGTACTATTTAGTGCGTTGTTGATAAAAGCGCGTTTTCTAGTTCGTTCTCTAAGTCAATGGGATTCTGTCGGTTACCCACCTCTATCTGTTACTGGTAAGCAGTTCTAACTAACTGCTTATCAGTGGTACGATAGCGCAATAGCACCATAACTTTTGATGATTGATTAAATTTAATTATAAATTATAAAATTAAATTTCTACAAAAAAATAGTTCACCGTTTAAAAACAAACTGATAAAATTCTTCTATTCAAAATTTGGTTTATACGGACATAATGTAAAAACTATAAATTTACTAATATGGACGGTACCTAATAGCGATGTCAGATTTGACGTCCAGTCAGAAACGCCGCGCCATTAGGTTAGAATATTTGGCAGGATCAACAACAGTTATGACACTGGTGGATTTGAATATGTACATGTTCTAACGAATTGCTTATCAGTAGTACGATAGCGCAATTGGTTACAGCAATGGGCTAGAGATCCAGAGATACCTTCCAATTAAGATAGAATGGCAAATAGTTACTCAAATTTCGATATCCTAAATTTATTTTATATTCATGGAGAATGTCTGCGAATTGTATAGAGAAAAGAACATTGTTGCCAATAATGACTGGAAGAAAATTTAGATGGATTCACACTAATTTCTATACATTTGGTACTAGTAGAGCCGAAAGAAAACTACCAAAACCCATCACAGACTCCGAGGAAAACGAAATCACCGTATTATTATATTTCCATGCATATCTTCATGCATCTATCCTAAACGCAGAACATGATCTAGGCATATAATATTCTTCAATTTAAAGGATTCTAAAAAAGCATAATATGCACGGCTATAAATTGATCACTTTGCAAGCTCAACTGCCGGAAGATGCACCAAAGCGAATCGAATTTTGTGAAATGATGTTAATTTGAACTCAGGAAGACCCGGATTTTTTGAAGAAAGTTATTTGAACTGACGAATCTAAATTTTCACGAAAATGAATTTTTAATCGGAGAAATTGTCATTTTTGGGCTTCTAAAAACCCAAAGTTTGTACGAGAACGGGCGTTTTAACACAAGTTTAGTTTTAATGTTTTTTGTTTGTTGATTGACAGTCAGTTCAGTTTTTGTATTTATGATGACAATTTGAATTGGATGGAGTATTTGCAAATTTTAAGAACGGTAACCGATTTTTTGGATGGGGTGCTGCTTCCAATTTATCGAAGTTGTTGGTACCAATTGGATGGTGCACCAGCACAGATGAGGTAATCCAGGAAGTTACAAACATGTTTGAAGACGTTTGGGTCCATGGAATTGTCCCCCCCCCTGTTCCCCGAATCTTACACCTTGCGATGCCTATTATGTGGTGCCATTTAGGAAAGGGTTTATTCAACACCAGTGGAAACGCGAGAGGATTTGGAAAATCGTGTAAGACGCGCATTTCAGCAACTGGATGGTAATGAAATTCGAAGGGCAACAACTGCTAACGTTATGGAGTCAATTCAGAATTGCTTAAAAGCCAATGGTGTGCACTTTAAACAAAATAATTATTAAATATTTATAGCAAAGCTGTTATTAAAATATTGTTTTGAAAATAATAATAATAATAATAATATGTCTTTATTTTTGCATAAATACAAAAAATGGCGAAGTTTAGCTTTATTAGCTACTCTACTTAACCAGCTTAATTAATAAAAAGTAATAATAAATCTATTAAAATAATATGAATATTTACATGCGACACATACAATACGCACACATAATATATAGTTTCACAGAAGAATCATGCGATAGAACAAATACAACAATGACCAAAAAAAAACAAAAATTGGAAAGATAAACCTTTAGCTCACCTAGCTGAAATCACAGGGACTGCACAATATTTCTCAATTTTACATTCTAAGCAAATAATTTTTGGTCACCCTCCTAAAGTTTGATAAAGAGGTAGCATTCAAATAATGATCACTTAACATATTAAAGACAGATGGGGCATTGTACGAAAATGATTTCTTAAACAAAGCATGACGAAAGCGAGGTAGAGACATTCTGTAGACTTGTCTTAGTGGAATATCGTGAAGATTTGATCTAAATTGAATTTTCGCACCAAGGTAGGCAGGTGTAGAGCTCTCAATCAAGCGATATAAAAAAACAGACATTGAAAGTTTGTATAAATTATCAACCTTGAGCCATTCCAGTTCATTAAATTTATCTGTTATTTGGTCATATTTTCGAAGGCCACAAATAAATCTACAATAAGTGTTTATGATTTTTTGTATTCTGTTTGCCGTTAGCTTATCCAGACAGGGGAAATAAACCAGGTATGCGTAATTAATCCTAGGATAAACTTGCACAAACTTGGAATTTCTTCTTAACACTCCTATATGATTTTGCGATATAAATATGTTATACAGTCTTATTTTTCTTGGAAAAAAACAATCAAACACTAAACAATGCACTCATTCTCAAACGTCTTGACGATACAATTGCATTTCTTAGGTTCACTAATAACGAAAAAAAAGATAATTTTCAAGAGCCCAAACGAAACGCTTATTAACACATAGACGCCACGTTGCCCGTTTTTTTATGTTTTTAGTATGTTTTATGTTTATTTTATAATAACGATTTTGTTATTTGTTGGTTTCGATAGTTTACTTGCTCCTTTATTGCATCGAATTTATGAAAATCGTACTTTAACAAATTATTTAAACATTTAATTTGGTTTTCATGGGCCCTTACAATCTAACTCGTTGAGCCTTGCATGTTTTATGAATGAAAAGTCATAAAGAAATGCTTATAAATCAAAAACTTGACGTGTCAGGTATAGTGAACCTATACATAGTTGAGCTAAATTTATTGGTATTTCAAATCAAAAATTACAAAGTGGCCTGTTTAAACAAATTCATATTGGGTTTTTTTCCATAAGTTACTAACAAACTAATACTTCTGGACCACCTTGTATGCTCTGGTAGTAATATGGCCAAAGAAGTAAATATTTACAGGCATTGCCTAATTGTAACCAGAATTTAAGCTTCCGATTGTTTTAGAGCACGGAAATATTAAGGCTTTTTGAAAGCCCTGTTTCCGCTAAAAAAAAATTAAATTATTTAATATCTCAAGAACGACTACAGATAGATATAGGAACATATTTACGAAAGTTAGTTAGAAATAAACGTAGATTTTGAAAACTAAAAAATATGAGTGTTCCATTTAAAATAACGATGCTGCTATGACCACCTATAACCGAACTCGTTAAGCCTTACATGTTTAATGAAAAGTCATAAAGAAATGCTTATAAATCGAAAATTTGACGAGTTAGCTATAGGGAACCTATACATAGTTGAAGAGCTACATTTATCGGCATTTCAAATCAGTAATCATATACAAGGTGTCCCGTTTAAAAAATTTCATATTAGGCCACTTTTATAAGTTACTAACAAACTTATACTTATGGACCACCCTGTTTGCTCTCGTATTAATATGGCAAAAAATGTAAATATTTACGGGCATTGCCTAATCGTAACCAGAATTTCAGCTTCAGATTGTTTTAGAGCATGGATATATTAAGGCTTTTTGAAAGCCCTGTTTCCACTAAAAAAAAATTAATTAATATCTCAAGAACGGCTACAGATAGGTATAGGAAGATATTTACCAAAGTTAGTTAGAAATGCAAGTCGTTAATTTTCTCGATTTTTACAAACGCAATCTATTATATATTACGAGGCGAGTTCAACGATATACAGTGTGTCCAGAGATTCGCTTCTCTATACAGGGATCTCGGCTCCTATTATACCTACAGCAAAGGGATATAAAAATAATTTATACCATCTGTTGATGATGCTAACTTGGTTAGCGAAACGCGCGTCCAGAACGTAACAAGTTGTGGTGTAATGTGGTTAGAACTCTTGTATTTTGATCTATCTTCCACCACAGGTTCCAGTGTTAGGACTTAATATATTAATACATAAAATACACACACAGTGCTGAAAATAATAAATACTCTATTTTAAATATATTCGATTAAACTTTATTTAATTTTTTTACGAAAATCGTTTTTATAATGCAATAAAAAAATTCTGGTACTGAAGATAATCTCCAATAAATACGAAACGGTGAATTTTAGACCCGTGTTATTATATATATCGTCGAACGCCTTTCAATGCTCTATTTGGATTCGATATAATAAACAGCATTTGAAAAAAATTGAGAAAATTAACGGCTCTCAAAATTTAACACCACTGTTATACTTTTTTAATTTAAAAATATTGCTACTACAAGGCAAATGGAACATAAATTTATTTTTTTTGTCCACAAGAAAGAGTTGAAAAAGTTTATTAGTACCGGAGATATATCATTGAATTGTTCTTTGAGAGAGCTATAGAAAGCCATGTCAATATATAGAGTGTATTTAAAATAAAAAAGTGAATACCTTCCCACGTAAAACTAAAGATCTTGTATATAGGAAAATAAAAAAAAATACAAATTTATACAAGAAACTTTTGTATTTAAAGTGTTTTCCTAAAACTCACCTCTTCTGAGATTAGGGATTCGGGGGTGACCCAAGATAAAGGGGCCACCTTGTATGTTGCTAGCGATTTGTTTGCAAAAACCGATCATACTTCGAATAGACAGTCCATCAGATACCTCAATTAACCACATTAACTGCTCTTGTCTCTGTGCTTTGGTATTGCCAGAAGCAAGTACTTATTTAGAAACACAATACACAAATTATACTTATCCATAAACGAATTTAACACTATCCTATCCTAGGGAAGAGCAATTATAAAAAAATGTCAAAAAAATAAAAAAGAACTTAAAAAAGTTTTTATTCTAATTTGTACAACTGGTTGTCGTTAGTCAAGTTACAAAGTTGGAAAATATCAGATTTGAATGCATACATTAGTTACAATATGATATCTGTTTGCTATATAACGCAAACAACGTGAATTTATTATCGAAGTGATTTTGTTAACCAAGGACTTCATTATCGCTATTATTCTAATCATCTATAGCGTGTAATAATTTTTTTCAGTTGTCATTTATTTACATTGTAATATGAGTTGCTAAGTATGCACATTTTATTGTACATTATTTTATACTGGTTTAAAAACAGGTATGTTAAAGGGTAGAAATTGCCAGTTCACAGTAAAGCGGATAGGAAAATTTCTTGATGGTTCTAAATTACATCTTTTCAACTGGTTCAAATGATATTAAAGATGAAACATACGCTTTCATGCAGGGGCGTGCGGTGAAATTTTAAGAAAGGGAAGCAAGTTTTAGCAACTTACCTATTTGTAATATAATTCGATTCTTCGATCATTTTTTGCAAATTCGACAATGATGTTATCATAAAAACGTCGATTCTCCGACATATTTTGGAGAAGTTTATTTTCAATGGACAACAGCGATCTATGCGAAAATCTCTCCTCCCCCGTTGAAAATTTTTTATACGTTTAAGTGTTGAAAAAATGCGTTCTACTGCTGAACTTGTGGCAGGTATTGTCAATACTAATTCACACAATTTCGACACTTCGGTGTAGGCATCTTCTAGCTCTTTGTCTTTTAAAAATTGCATTAGTTCCTTAGCGTTATTTTTTGCGCTAATGTCATCAGTTTCGTAAATCACTTTTAATTCAGATCGCAGTAACACTCGGTCGAAGAACTGGCCATAATGAAGAAGAAGAGATTTAAACGCACTTCTGGAAAAGTTTTTCCTTTAAATGCATCAAAATTGCAGAGCTCGAGGAATTTAAAATCATTTAGACCGTTAAATCTATAGTTTATTTGTTGCTGAATATGATCGATTATTTCATAAGAGAGGCGTCTGTATGATGTTTGAACATCTCCGACCTTGTCTGTTCGAAGACGCTTTCTCCCAAAATAAGTCAAAGTCATCTCTTTTTTGACTTAACATGGACTTAAAATCATCCACTTCTTTTGGGCAAAAAGCAATATCATTTGTTTTAGTTTGTAATATATTAAAAACATTGTCTGAGAATGGAAATATTTCTGAAAATAGTAGGAGCTACTTTGGGAAATCGTTTGTGGACAATGAAGTCCAAAGCTTGTGAACGTTTTGTTGACAATCATCATATTTAGCCATTAAACTAAGAAAATCTTGAAAATTTCCCCTATTTGAAGAAACCCTTGTTTCGTCATGACTTCTAAAACCCAATTCGTGCTGTCCGAGAAAACAAACCACATCGATAAATATTCTTAATATTTGCCTATTTTTATCGACTAGTTCATTGTGTTGGCGGTGACTAATTTCCAACTGTTTATTAAGGGTGTGTTCAATTCTGGTTTTGCCGAAGACTTTTTCTTTTATGACGGCCTGCAAATGCGCGTTGAACATAATGTGTCTTTTTACAGCTTTATGGAAATTGTTTAAATCAGAAAAACCAGTTTTATTCCAGAGCCTTTTTCATTTTTAAAAAGTAAACATGGCCAGCAAAATAATGTACTTATATTTTCACACCCTGTTAGCCATTTAAATTGTTCGTATTGTTTTTCCGGATAAAAATGTCTAATACAGTTTTTCATTTTTGTGGTTAAATTTTTCTTAGGCCATTTCGCCCTTCCTTTAGAAATTATTTGAAGCTTATCAGCGAAGTTTAATGTTGAAAATCCCCTTAGTATTAAGACACACACCACACATTCACACACACATTCACATACACTCTTCTTACTACATTCTCCAACATTTTCAAGGTTATTACCGACAGCCGAAGTTGACGGTATTTGCATATCCACGTCCGTATTATTGTCTTCCATATCGCACCATGTGCGATACGTATCACACAACACACGGATAGCCGTTCAAACAAAGAACCTACTCCAACGATAGCTTCCGCCCCCACTTAAAGCACGCGACAGAAATGCAAAAATTTGCAAACAGCCAGTGGAAAGTTCAATAACCTCTGGCTCGATTCACAGGAAATCAAGCATACAAGACTTGGCTGCAGAGAAGCTAGCGGACCGCATAGGTTCCATTCGATTTCTATTGTGGATCGGTCGTAATCAAGGCCGCATTTATTATGGGCTTGATAATTAAGATAATATTTTAGCATTTTTAATATAAACTAAATTAATGGTTTCCTATTTCAAAAATTACATTTTAGAAGATGTTTTGTAATTATTTTTGGGAAAGCACTGCTTCCCTTGCTTCCATGGATTGCACGCCCCTGCTTTCATGACTGTAAGTGTTACTTACTAAATAGTTTACTTCCATTTAATCATATTTATAAAAATTACCAAAACAATATTTATTTTAGAAAGTATTGCAAATTTTATGTTCTACACAAACAGTTTTTTTCTCTATGTTCTAAACTTGCTCTTAAATTTTTTCAAGTATATTTATATAATTATGAGAACTTATTAGAAATGTTTATGTCAATCAAAAATAACGGTGATTCTTGAATGCTGCAGCTTTGCGTTACTGGACAGGAGGACCGGTCAACAGTTCTATGTAAAATGGCAAGAACAAAACCCCCCTCTCTAAAGTAAATTTAAAAATATTTATGTAACAAAGAGATTCTGATCTTCATTAAATTCATAGAACCAGAAATAGAAATGGCCAGAAAAGAAAAGAAAAAAAATTGGTAAATTTCCTTTTTCCGGAACATCCCTCGTTATGATTTTTTTCTATTTATTAAAAATAGTGAGGTGGGATCAATTTAGTTCAGTACTTACATAGTCACAGTATATATGGGTAAGATATACTGTCTTTTTAAACATTTTTATTGGGCTCCATTTTATTTCATCATACTGGATTCTAACCAATATTTTACCAGTTTTTTTCTGCCTTTGCCACATTTGGCTTTTGGGCATAATTTAAAATAAATTCGATAAGTAGTTTTTCCATTGACACATCCCACTATTTTATTACAACATGTTGAATTTCCACCAGATTATCTTATTTTCACATTTAATTTTTCTGCACAATTTAAAGTCAATGAACAAGTTTTTTTTACGCTGATTTTTTTTAAATTTTGTATGGTTGCCATTTTGTTCCGCCATATTAAATATCTAACACAACTTTACCAGTTTATCTCTATATCACAGTTCATTTTTGCTCAAAAATTATAATTAATTTATTAAGTAGTATTTTCAAGCTGATTTTTTGAATATTTAATTAGGCCGCTGTTTTGTTTTGTTATCTTGAATTCACTTCGAAATGTTACCAGTTCATTCCTATGTAACACTTGATTTTAGTGCAAAATTTGAGGTAATTTGCATAATTAGTTTTTTTAGTAATACTTTTTTTTACATTGTTCCGCCACATTGAATTTCTACCAAAATAATACCAGGTTATCCCCATATGACCCTCTATTTTTGACCAAAATTTGAAGTAAATCTAGTAACTAGTTTTTACGCTATGCCGCGAAGTGAGAGACAGACAGACAGACCGACAGACGGACCGACGGGATTGATAAAACATATTTTTTGGCATCTAGGGATGCTAAAACTTTGAAGATATGTAAAACCTGAGAGGGAAACAAACATTTTATTTGCCCGCCATTTTGTTCAGCCATCTTGAATTAGTACCAAAATTTTACGAGCTGATCCCTATACCACAATTATTTATTGCACATAATTTGAAATCAATTCATTAAGTATTTTTTTTAGGCCAAATTTATAAATATTTTATTAAGCCGCTATCTTGGATTCAAACCGAAATGTTACCAGAATCAATCCAACATAATACTTGAGGTTTGTGAAAATTTGAGATAAATTGGATAAGTAATTTTTTAATAATAATATCTTTTACATTTCACTAGGCCGCATTTTGTTTCGACATTTTAGATTTTTAGCAAAATGTTATCGGTTCATCCTCATAAAACCCTTAATTTTTTGCCAACATTTGAAGTCAACCGCATAAGTAGTTTTTTAGCTATGTCTTAAAAAGACAGACAGACAGAGCGATGGAATTGAAAAATCATGTCTTTCGACATCTAGAAACCCTAAAACGTGAAGATCTAAAAAAATCTCGGAGGGTGATTTTTTCACGATTACAATATTTCCCTTTTGCGAGGGAAGTAACGCGTACGATAACTTTTGTGCGGTCAAAACCAATTAATATGGAATTTAAAAACAATTTAGGTCCATGTTTTTCCGAGATGTAAAAATATTTTTAAGAGGTATACAATTAAAAAATTAAACGGTTTTTGTAAACCAGCAAACTTATTTCCTTCAAACTAAAAAAAAAACAGAAATTGTTGGGGTTAATGTTTTGACATCAAAAAATTGTGAAGTCATTGGCGTAGATGATGATAATTTTTTTTGGATTATTAGATTTTATAAAATTCAATAAAAGGTTTTAAAATTTGACGAAATTTAAATTTCTTTTATTTTTTTGCATATCAAAACATTCGTATTGATGAGTCTTTGCTTTGTTATAACAAAAACAATATCTTACATTTCAATATAAATCGGATGTTTTATTAATTTTCATATTCTACTATAATACTATAATTCCTGAACTTTCTGTACAAATATAGCAAAGGGGCAGCTGCCCAGGCGCATTATAAATTTGTATTACAAATTTTCATTATGGCACAAGAATCATGTAAAAAAAAACTTAAAGTTATTTACGATGACACCATGTGATGTACGAAAATAAGACCATGGGTCACACCATGATTCGCAAGGATTTACCAAAAGTAATCCTGTTGATTTATAACAGACACGACCCACGATGACAAGATATTTATTTTTGCTTTGTTTTGTAAGTTACTGTAGAAGCCAGATAAACTTGTATTAGGTACGTATTTTTTTAAATAATTTCTACCTATTAAACTTTATTCTATGTTCTAATGTTAACTAAAGGTAATGTTAAAATGATAATAATTTCAACTGGATCGGTTCATTAATAAAAGGTGATATTAAGTGATTTTTTATTCTCTTATTTATCATACAGGTTTCTTTTTTAGTCGGTTGTACTTATGAGCCTCAGTTTTTCCCGATGGCGAAATGCTCTAGAATTTACATTTAATGAGTAATAAATTAGACTTCTGCTCCTCCCCACACATTTTCTTGTTACGCCAGTGGTGAATATTAGTTTATAATACAAGTTTTTCATAGTTTTAAGATTAACCTTTTACTTTTTTGCATGAAAAAACAAACAATATGTAAAGTAATCAAGGATAATTTTTCAGGTATCTGTTCTGTATACATATATTCCTCTAGATGACACGAGCACTTTTACTAATACCAAACATCTTACATAGCAAAGTAGTTAGTGTAATGATTTTAATAATTAATTCAAGGCTACACTAGCAAGTTGTTTAATACCCAAGTTAGTTGTTAAGTTCAATGAAATATGGTTTTCCCGTAGTACAACTAATAAAGCGCCAGTAGTCCACGCGACTATGTCGACAAGACCGAAAAAATCGCGAATGAACAGACATATCAGAATGTTTTTTATTAGCTGAAACTCTGATTGGTTTCAGTGACGTGTAAAAGATAGTAGTGCTAAAATCATATAATGTGCGTGATTCTATGATTACTTAAAGTGTGTGGCAATGATTAAGTTACCGCGTTATTGTGTTTAGGCGAAATAGAAATATATTCACACGTGTTGTGTCGTAACGTTATTGCATCTACTATCCAAACTGTTCATGAGGTAGGTTTATCGCCGAATAATACCGGATATATTATCGTTACTGATGTATGAGACGAGAATAACCCTCACATATGAGATTGACTAGCATGTTTACTCTGACTTGGCCTAAACTATATTTTTAATATTTTAAATTCAAATGAACTTTTAGATAGATTTTTTTATATGCACTATTTATCAGTTCCTTCCCGTTTGCAATACGTAGATTATATCAAGACTTGATAAAAGTTTTGTGCACATAGAATACAGTATTATTTTAGGTATTCAAGGAATCATTCTTTTGATTTATGATAAAATGTTTATTATTCGACATAATATGAAAATGTTCATAAATTTTTTAACCAAACTTATATGCTGGTTTGCTATAACAATTTAAAGAAATCTTCCAATTTTAGAACGAGTTTTGGCTAATTGATACGAACCATTACACAATATTAAATCATATTAGGGGACAAATACAATTTTGATTTCAACTTTCGAATTGTAAATTTATAGAATCAAAAGAGGTGAGCCTGCTAGCATTTATTGAAAAGTTCTAAAATAAACTAATGTCTTAATTTTCGCAAAAAATACAAACTTTTGATTTTCACTATCTATTTTTGAAGTAAACCATAACAATTGTTTCGGTGCACAGTACCTTCTTCAGATGGAATGGATGGAGTAACAGCCACATTAATCGAGTATTCCATAATTTTTCCTAAATTAATAGTTACACAGTTTATACAGGGTGTATAAGAAAGCATGCTTTTTATCTTTTCTCTTTTGAGTTATCCCGATTTTCCAAAAATTCAAAAATCTCGTTTGAAAAATCATTTATATTTACTTAGTGGGAGGCAAAAAATTCAAAGATATTTAATTAGTTGAACCCGCAGTTTAACGTTTCGTACTAAGCTACAAATACAATTTGTTTGTTTATTATTGAACATAATTTTACCAGACCACTATGCTGGATTGCTATGACATATTAAAGAAGTCCGCCAATTGAAAAACGAGTTTTGCCCAATTTGTACGAACCATTACACAATGTTAGCGTATGTTAGCTGCACATACCGATAAATACAATTTTAATTTAAATTTTCGAGTTTAATTAATAGAATTTATAGAATCAAATCTGCTAATTTCGCGGGTTGTTTTTAATGCTGATAATCCAACATAAGGTTCCATATTCATTAAGACATCGGGAATCTTGGACACTTACGTAAAAGTAATCTATTTTTTGTAGTACATTTGAAGTCAAGTATTTCGAAAACGAAAAGAGGTATTAGCTTGAGCTGATATATATATATATATATATATATATATATATATATATATATATATATATATATATATATATATATATAATGTGTTTTCATTCCGATGTACAAGGCCTTTGATTATATTTACGTGGCTATTTGTACCCTTTATTTTTAAAAATAGAAAAAAATGTTTTATACAAAAATTGTAGTTTTTTTCCCATATTCTATTTTGAGAATATTTAATGAAATAATTACTCTTCGGCAAGACTGGGGTAAACATAACATTTTTTTTAAATGGAGCACCCTGTATATTATACGCTAAAACGCTGATTTCAAATATATATATGTATATATATATATATATATATATATATATATATATATATATATATATTATTTATTAATAGAACGGGAAATAGAGTTCTGATAATAATTATTTAGATTAAATATTTCACCTTCTATTCTTTGTCTAAGAACGTTTAAATCTAGAGGCATTTTATAATAAATCCGGTTTTTTAAAAACCCCCATAAAAAAATGTCTAGAAGATTTTGGTCTGGACTGTTCGCTGGCCACCTTATAGTACCATGCCAACCGATCCAAATATCATAACGGTTGTTTAGATAATTTGTGACAGGCATGGTGTTGTGAGGTGGAGCGCCGTCTTGTTGCCAAATAAGGCAGTTATATTGGCCAATTGGTAGATCCTCCAAGAGATATTCAATTTGGTTTTGAAGAAGATTGGCATATCGCTCCCCGTTTGAATTTCCATTCAAAAATATTGGACCAATGATTTTGTTTCGATGTATCCCACACCAAATACTCAAAGATTTACGCCTCTGAATTTTAACCGCCTGAATTTGGTGACGGTTTTCTCTAGACCAATAATGTTTGTCCTTCCTATTAAACATTCCTGCTGTACTGAAGGAAGACTCGTCGGTGAGCAGGATATTATTGAAAAAGCATTGCTAGGAAAGATTCTGGACAGGCATATATTTAAAAAGGATGAAACTAAAATTTTAAGGTCCAACAAATTTTGTAATCTGTTTTATTTAGTTCAGTTGTCGCATACGAGATTGATCCTTCAGGATTTTCTAAAATTATAATAAACGTAGGTAGTGCTAATCCAATAAAAAAGAGTAAGGAGTATTACCTTGAAAAAAGAGTAGTATATTTAAATCTTCGTTTTCATCTGGCGCTACAGTTCTTTTCTTTCTTATTAAGTTTTTCCTCTCGCTTTCTTACTGTGTATTTAATGGTGTCTATGGATGGTACCCATTGTTGAGGATATAATAATTGATATTCCCTTTGCACTATCCTCGCATTATTATTATTCGCATAATAAAGCTGGACAATAGCGAGTTTTTGTTCTTCTGAATAGCCCACTCAGCAAGAAAGCAACAAGGTTTTCTTGTCACTATAAAAAATGTTTGCAATAAATTAATATTTTAAATTAAAATATCTCAAAAATGGCTCATCCAAATACTATAAATACATATATATATATATAGATATATATATATATATATATATATATATATATATATATATATATATATATATATATTTTTTTTCAGCAAAGTTTTCTTGGGAATTTTGGTTCAGTAGAGTAAACTGCGAGGTAGTGGGCAGTTACATAATTTTATTTTTTTTTTCCAGGGCGTTTCGTTGACTTTCGTACAACTTTTTCAACTGGTTTATAACGTGTCTAAAAGTAAAATTGACCCTAAATAAATATATACGTTTTACAAAAAATAAACTTACCATTAGAAACAAAGATCCAAAATGCATTAAATGCGATAACAAATTGTGTAACCCATATGAGACATATAACACGAAGGTGACATTTTGTATATTACAATAAAAACACACACAACGTGAAAATATAATACATTAGTCATATACATAGAACGAACACGAGTATTAAAGTCGACTGCTACTATATTACAAATAAGACATGTAGGTGCTATGAGAATTCTGTTGTTTTTTTGTGCTGTAAGAGTTTAAAAGAAATTATTTTACGAACATCCAAAATACGATTGTTATTTCATTTCTCATTTGGTATCAAATTGCAAAATAAAAGTGTATTTTTTTGGGGTACTAGTTAAAAAACATAATAATGAATTATTTAATAAAATATTTATTAGAGAACTGCATATTTTCTAATGTTAAGGTGGAAAACTTAATTAAGAATATTAAAATATATTTTATTGAGACCAGCTATTTCCGATTTATCGTTTATGCATTGAGGATTGTTTTTTATGTGGATCATTTCATGATATTCACGTTTTCTTTTGTGTGGTTCTGTTAAGAGAATTTTTGTTTCATCAAAGTTAAAATTATGATTAAAGTTTTCCTCATGTTTTTTAAGTGCTGTAGTATTTTTTTTATCGTATCGATGCCCATTTAACCTATTGTGAAGATGTTGGCTAGTTTGACCAATATACACAGAAGGACAATCTTTACATGGTATCTGGTATACAATATGGGTTTTTTTATTTTTAGGAATTTCACTTTTTAGTTTGTTGTAATGATTATTTAGGAGGTTAAACCCTTTGTGACACAGTAACATCATGTTTTTAAAAAGCTTTTGGAAATTTTCTGACAGGTTGGGTATATATGGTAGGGACAAATAGTGTTTATGATTTTTCTTATTGTTTTTCGGTTTTCTTTATCTGTGATATTGGAGTTGTGCTGTTCAATGCGTTGTCTAAAAATAGAATTTATTAGTTTTTGTGGATATGAGTTTAATTTAAGCACATTTTTTGCCTTTTTTATTGAGGTATTTCTAAACTCAGGGTTGCTCAATTTAATTGCTCTATCGGCTAAACTAATTACTACAGATTTTTTTTGTGATATATGGTGCTGTGATTTATAGTTTAGATACCTACCGGACCACGTAGGTTTTGTATACCATTCTGTCCAAATTTTAGTATTTTTGTGGTGTAGCGTCATATCAAGAAAGTTTATTTTGTTCAGTTTTTCGATTTCTGTCGTAAATTGGAGTTTTTTATGGTAACTATTAAAAAGATTTAAGGTATAGTTGATTTTATCTGTGGGAATTGCGCAAATACAGTCATCAACATATCTATAGAAAAATGGTAACGAAAAATTTAATTTTGAAATAATTTGGGTCTCAAGGTCTTCTAGAACTAATTGGGCAATTATACTAGATATTGAGGAGCCCATTGCGCAACCTTCAATTTGCTTGTAGAATGAATTTTTATATTTAAAATAGGTTGATGTTAAAGTAATTTTTATAGCTTCTAAAAAATCGTTAAGTGGAATATCTGTATACTTTTTTATTTCAGGCCACTTTTTTTTATTACATTTAGGGCAACATCTATTGGTACATTGGTGTATAACGATACTACATCGAGGGAAACAAGGGTGTAATCACTTGGGATCTGTACTTCGTTTATTTTTTCTTTCCATAAAATATTTTTTAGAAATTTTGAAAGGTTTTTTGTGATATATGGTGCTGTGATTTATTTATAGTTTAGATACCTACCGGACCACGTAGGTTTTGTATACCATTCTGTCCAAATTTTAGTATTTTTGTGGTGTAGCGTCATATCAAGAAGTTTATTTTGTTCAGTTTTTCGATTTCTATAGTCATACAGAAATAGCCATTACATAAAAGATTCATGGAGCTTTAAAGAAAAAATAAACGAAGTACAGATCCCAATTGATTACACCCTTGTTTCCCTCGATGTAGTATCGTTATACACCAATATACCAATAGACGTTGCCCTAAATGTAATAAAAAAAAAGTGGCCTGAAATAAAAAAGTATACAGATATTCCACTTAACGATTTTTTAGAAGCTATAAAAATTACTTTAACATCAACCTATTTTAAATATAAAAATTCATTCTTCAAGCAAATTGAAGGTTGCGCAATGGGCGCCTCAATATCTAGTATAATTGCCCAATTAGTTCTAAAAGACCTTGAGACCCAAATTATTTCTAAAATAAATTTTTCGTTACCATTTTTCTATAGATATGTTGATGACTGTATTTGCGCAATTCCCACAGATAAAATCAACTATACCTTAAATCGTTTTAATAGTTACCATAAAAAACTCCAATTTACTATAGAAATCGAAAAACTGAACAAAATAAACTTTCTTGATATGACGCTACACCACAAAAATACTAAAATTTGGACAGAATGGTATACAAAACCTACGTGGTCTGGTAGGTATCTAAACTATAAATCACAGCACCATATATCACAAAAAAAATCTGTAGTAATTAGTTTAGCCGATAGAGCAATTAAATTATCAATCCACAAAAACTAATAAATTCTATTTTTAGACAACGCATTGAACAGCACAACTCCAATATCACAGATAAAGAAAACCGAAAAAATAATAAGAAAAATCATAAACACTATTTGTCCCTACCATATATACCCAACCTGTCAGAAAATTTCCAAAAGCTTTTTAAAAAACATGATGTTACTGTGTGTCACAAAGGGTTTAACCTCCTAAATAATAATTACAGCAAACTAAAAAGTGAAATTCCTAAAAATAAAAAAATCCATACTGTATACCAGATACCATGTAAAGATTGTCCTTCTGTGTATATTGGTCAAACTAGCCAACATTTTCACAATTTACAGCACTTAAAAAACATGAGGAAAACTTTCATCATAATTTTAACTTTGATGAAACAAAAATACTCTTAACAGAACCACACAAAAGAAAACGTGAATATCATGAAATGATCCACATAAAAAACAATCCTCAATCCATAAACGATAAATCGGAAATAGCTGGTCTCACTAAAATATATTTTAATATTCTTAATTAAATTTTCCACCTTAAAATTAGAAAATATGCAGTTCTCTAATAAATATTTTATTAAATAATTCATTATTATGTTTTTTAACTAGTACCCCAAAAAAATACACTTTTATTTTGCAATTGGATACCAAATGAGAAATGAAATGACAATGGTATTTTGGATGTTCGTAAAATAATTTCTTTTAAACTCTTACAGCACAAAAAAACAACAGAATTCTCATAGCACCTACATGTCTTATTTGTAATATAGTAGCAGTCGACTTTAATACTCGTGTTCGTTCTATGTATATGACTGATGTATTATATTTTCACGTTGTGAGTGTTTTTATTGTAATATACAAAATGTCAGCTTCGTGTTATATGTCTCATATGTGTTACACAATTTGTTATCGCATTTAATGCATTTTGGATCTTTGTTTCTGATGGTAAGTTTATTTTTTGTAAAACGTATATATTTATTTAGGGTCAATTTTACTTTTAGACACGTTATAAACCAGTTGAAAAAGTTGTACGAAAGTCAACGAAACGTCCTGGAAAAAAAAATAAAATTATGTAACTGCCCACTACCTCGCAGTTTATTCTACTGAACCAAAATTCCCAAGAAAACTTTGCTGAAACTTATATATTTACAATGGTTCAAGAAACATTCAATGATCATATATATATATATATATATATATATATATATATATATATATATATATATATATATATATATATATATATATATTATTCAATTTGTTTCTTAAACCCGATATATATTAATTGGACTTCTTTCTTGGGTATAGGTTGGGGATTAACTTGACGTTTCGCCTAACATAGTAGGCTTTCTCAAAAATTGCTCATTCTTTTATTATTTTTTTTTGGTATATATGGCTTTCCTTACCTATCTACAATTAATTTAAAAAACATTTAGTGGTCTAATTATAAAATGACATTTACAATTTTTCTAAAACTGATTTAAAATTTTATACTGTTGACAATAATTATTACAAAATTAATGAAATAAGGTTACATACCTCGAAAAATACATGTTGGTTATTTATTTATATTTGAATGATAGGTAGCAAGTTAGTGGTTTGCGAGGCAACTCATGGCACAGTTTTAGGTAAAAAAGTGTTCTTATCCTAGTACGTTTTTTTTGAGGAATTTAAAGATAATTTTTTGCTATTTTTTAATTTAAACCTTAGAGTAGAATCAGACATTCACAATGATATACTACATTTTTAAAATAATGGCTTAGACGAAGTTAAAACTATACTAAAATATCAAATTTTGGTTTATTTGACTTAAATTTTTTATGCCTTGTTTTTATGTGAATCATTTCTTTGATAATTAGTTTTTGATACAGGTTATCTTCATCAATGATTTTGGTTTCAGAAAAATTAAATTCGTGTTTTGTGCTTCTTTCATGTTTGTGTAATGCAGTGGATGAATTCTTTGTATACGTATGCCCTTTTATTCTATTTTCTAAAAGTTGGGTTGTCATACCAATATATTTAATAGGGCAGTTTAAACAAGGAATTTCATATACGAGATTGGATTTATTATTTTTGGGAATTTAGTTTTTAATTTTGTAAATAGGGAGCCTATCAGGTTCTGGGCTTTATGACACACAATTATGTTATATTTTCCTAAGATGTGTTTTAATTTTTCAGATAATTGAGATGTGTATGGCATTGCAATATATTTTTTTTGCGTATTATCTTGTCTTACGTTTTCGTTATGATTGTTATAATATATGTACGTCCTTTGTTTGATAATTTTTTTATCAGTTTTTCTGGGAAATGATTTGCATTCAAGGTCTCTTTAACTCTATTAAGGGCTTTCCGACGGTATTCTGGTGACGTTAAAGATATGGCACGGTCAACTAGACCAATCACAACACTTCTTTTTTGTTTGTATGGATGGTGGGAATTGAAATTAAGATATCGTCCAGACCAAGTTTCTTTTGTAAACCATTTAGTTTTTAAATTATTTTCTTTTTGTCTTATTATAGTGAGGTCGAGAAAATTGATTTTGTTTTCTGATTCAACTTCAAGAGTGAACTGAAGTTTCGGATGGAAATTATTGAATGCGAAAAGTAGTTCTTCTATTTTATTTTCTGGAACTGATGCTAAACAATCATCCACATATTTCTTAAAAAAAGTAATATTAAAATTCAATTTTTCAAGAACTTCCTCTTCTAGGTATTCCATAACTATTTGTGCGATTGTAGAGGAAATAGGTGAGCCCATAGCACATCCATCAAGTTGTTGATAAAATTGGTTTTTGTATTGAAAATAATTATTTGACATTATAAGATGTAAGGCATCTAAGAATTCAGGCTGAGTTAGAGTTGTAAATTTTTTTAAAATATTCCATTTGCCTTTTATAGCACTAACTATGAGTTCATTTGGTATATTAGTATACAAAGAAATTACATCTAGTGATATTAACTTTGAATTTGGTGGTATTGTTACTGTATCTAGAAAATGTTTAAATGTAAATGAGTCTTTTATGTAATAAGTGTTTTTACCTGTGATATTTGACAAACATTTTGATAAATACTTTGAGAGCTTGTAGAAAGGAGATTGAATACATGAAACTATAGGCCTGAGGGGAATGTTAGGTTTATGCAATTTGGGTAGGCCATATATTTTTTTGAGAGCTTGTAGAAAGGAGATTAAATACATGAAACTATAGGCCTGAGGGGAATGTTAGGTTTATGCAATTTGGGTAGGCCATATATTTTAGGCGTGACTGCATTATGAATTGACAAATTTTTTGCTTCCGCGTCATTTAATAGATTTTTGTATAAGAGTTTTTTTACTAAAGTATTATTTTTGTTTTGAAAGATGTTAGTTGGGTCATTCTTTAAAAGTTTATAGGTACTGGTATCTTTTAAGAGCTGATTCATTTTTGTGTCATAATCAGTAGTATTCATTATAACGGTTTTACTGCATTTATCTGGTTTAAGTATGGTTATTTGATGATTATCTTTAATGAATTGCCTTGTTTTATTATGTTGTTTCTGTATTCGTTTTTGAAAATTGGTAATTTTATTTTTTTTATGTTTAATTTTTATTTTATGATTGGTAATTATATTTACTAGGTCTGACCTTATACTATCTTTTATTTCATTTGGTTTATCTTGTATAGCTGTTTATACGCAGGATATATATTCTATTAAAGGTAAGCTTTTTTCGTTCTGAACAGGAAGCGAGAAGTTTTCGCCTAAAGCAAGAACTGCTGCGACATCGTTAGGAATATCTGTGTTAGAGATTTTGTCTAACCATGAGGATGTATTTATTTGTATGTCATTTTTTTCAGTGACCGATATTAACTTAGAAAGTTTTTTTTATTTTTTTGTTTAATAGAATTGAATAATTTTTCATATTTAATGTTTTCAAACCTCATGAATTTATTAAAAACCTCAATTCGAATTATTGATTTAACTGCGTTAATTTTTTGTTGAAGGAGATTATTTAATTTATTTATAACTTTCGTTGTTTCAGTTATACATAGATTTAAAATTTTTACCTTTGTGCTATTTATAATATCATCAAATTTATTTTCGAGGTACGTACCTGTGAACACAATGTGGGAAACATTGAACTTTAAAAAAGTTGGCCAGCCGCCTGTATGTTTGCTTCTTAATAGGAAAATTCTTCTATTTTTTTTGCTTTACTAATTTCGTGTTTGTGGTAGATATTTCTTTAAGTATATCGGCACATAAAAACCCATAAGTTGTTTCAATTTCTTGAAGGAAAGTCATATCAGTGAAATACAGTTCGGTACCCTTGTATATATTATTATTCAATTTGTTTCTTAAACCCGGTATATATTAATTGGACTTCTTTCTTGTGTAAAGGTTTATTTGCAAAATCAAACAATGGTATTAACTTGACGTTTCGCCTATCATAGTAGGCTTTCTCAAAAATTGCTCATTCCTTTATTTTTTTTTTTTGGTATATATGGCTTTCCTTTACCTATCTACAATTAATTTAAAAACATTTAGTAGTCTAATTATAAAATGACATTTACAATTTTTCTAAAACTGATTTAAAATTTTATACTATTGACAATAATTATTACAAAATTAATGAAATAAGGTTACATACCTCGAAAAATACATGTTGGTTATTTATTTATATTTGAATGATAGGTAGCAAGTTAGTGGTTTGCCAGGCAACTCATGGCACAGTTTTAGGTAAAAAAGTGTTTTTATCGTAGTACGTTTTTTATGAGGAATTTAAAGATAATTTTTTGCTATTTTTTAATTTAAATCTTAGAGTAGAATCAGACATTGGTATCATATATTGGTATGACAACCCAACTTTTAGAAAATAGAATAAAAGGGCATAAGTATACAAAGAATGCATCCACTGCATTACACAAACATGAAAAAAGCACAAAACACGAATTTAATTTTTCTGAAACGAAAATCATTGATGAAGATAACCTGTATAAGAAATTAATTATCAAAGAAATGATTCATATAAAAAAGAAAAAAATGCAGTAAATGACAAACAAGACATAAAAAATTTAAGTCAAATATACCACAATTTGATATTTTAGTATAGTTTTAACTTCGTCTAGGCCATTATTTTTAAAATGTAGTATATCATTGTGAATGTCTGATTCTACTCTAAGGTTTGAATTAAAAAATAGCAAAAAATTATCTTTAAATTCCTCAAAAAAAACCTACTACGAAAAGAACACTTTTTTACCTAAAACTGTGCCATGAGTTGCCTGGCAAACCACTAACTTGCTACCTATCATTCAAATATAAATAAATAACCAACATGTATTTTTCGAGGTATGTAACCTTATTTAATTAATTTTGTAATAATTATTGTCAATAGTATAAAATTTTAAATCAGTTTTAGAAAAATTGTAAATGTCATTTTATAATTAGACCACTAAATGTTTTTTAAATTAATTGTAGATAGGTAAGGAAAGCCATATATACCAAAAAAAAAAAAATAATAAAGGAATGAGCAATTTTTGAGAAAGCCTACTATGATAGGCGAAACGTCAAGTTAATCCCATTGTTTGATTTTGCAAATAAACCTATACCCAAGAAAGAAGTCCAATTATATATATATATATATATATATATATATATATATATATATATATATATATATATATATATATATATATATATATATATATATATATATATATATATATATGAAATCAGAAAAAAAGGTCTTTCATTTTAGCGTATAATATACAGGGTGTAGGTTATGTTTACCCCACTTTTGCCAACGAGTAATTATTTCATTGAATATTCTCAACATAGAATATTGGAAAAAAACTACAATTTTGGTATAAAACATTTTTTTCTATTTTTAAAAATAAAGGCTACAGATAGCCACGTAAATATAATCAAAGACCCTGTACATCCGTTCACTACTGTCGTTCTGACAAGAACAGTTCCTATTCAGTCTCTATTCGGACGCGAGAAAGAAAGCTTCGAAAATGCCAAATATGATTTTGGCGAAACGTCAGCAAAACTGTTCTTTTCAGAACGATAGTAGTGAACGGATGTACACCCGGAATGAAGACACATTGTATTTTTCCATTCGCGAAGGACTAAGAATCAACATATATATATATATAATATATTTTAGCAAATTAATTTCTTTAATGTTAATATTTTATGTAGTTCCACGACCCGCTATTGGTTTTTAAGCCACAGTTACTGTAGACTATTATATTTTTTTTATAAGTCACAGTTACTGTAGACTATTATATTTTTTTAATATAAGCATCCCTTGTCAATGAAAGTGGGATGGTCTAATACGTGGAATTGTCGATTGGGTTTGCCATATCTAACTAAAACTCTTGTTAGTGGTGTAAACTGATCTGAGGCATTGGGTATTTTAGTTTGTATTTTACTATTTTGCAATAAATGTAATTTCTTTATACTGCTTAGAAACTTATTCTGGAAACACATTACTATTCTTTGTATGAAAATTTTATTGCATCATGTTTAAACATATTCACCGTAATATAAATTAGTATAAACATTGGTGTTCCTGGCTAGGCTTGGCATCGCCGTACGATCGACCTTTTCTCAAAAGGTATTTAATTATTTGCATGGCAACCTACAAGTATTTCAAAAATGTAATATTTAAAAAACACAAATTGTTAAAATATTTGGTAGAACATACGCATACATATATTCTTAGTGAAAAATTAAAATTTAGCTATATACAAGTAAAAAAACACAAACAAACCAAAAGACAAACAGGTACATACCTCGGAAACTGTTATTACTTTATGCATATATATGTTTATGTTTATTGTTATGTGCTCCTTTGGCGACTAATTACTCCTAAGAAATACGTTTTTTGTTCCTTTTTTATTATTTTAATCTGTATGTAGAATCAGTAATTCAAGATAACGTTTGGAATGTATTGAGAAATTAATTAAATATTTGTGATACCATGACTATATATATTTTGTTATTTTGCATGTATTAAATTGTAATAAATTTGACTTAAATTTTTAACGTCTTGCTTGTCATTTATAGCATATTGTTATGTTTTAATATTTTTATTACTCGCTGAATGCCACCACTGTTATGATTTAATAATTTTAGTATTTTGTATTAGCACTGGTAGTAAATGTAAGCACTTCAATTTGTTTCAGATCTCTCTATTATCTTCTGTACAAGAGGGACACTTCTTACTTCTAACAAATCTTTACTCTTACTGTGTCTACTGACTTAATTCTACTGACAATATAGTACTGACATAATGACTGACCTGCTCTATACTGACTACCTAGAACTTATTTTTATATGAATTCCCTAATTTGAGATGCAGTGGCGTATCTGTAAAATTGATTAAAAAAGGTGTCTATAAAAGTAATTTGGGGAGTATTTGCTACGCCACTGCTTACTGTACTACAATGGTTTCTTTTAATGTTTTTATAGCTGAACCTTCCCAAGCTTTATCGACATAGTGTAAATGAGTTTATGATAGGTTTTTTCGGGTATAATAATATTTGGGGCGGAAGAACGTGCATAACATAGAATTTGAAGTAGAATTTAAAATACATTTTTGTTTATTAAAATTTCTGTCAGGTTAATGTTATTATTTTTTATTTTTTCACAACAGTCCTCACTAATTTCTAATGGCGGAACAAACTCACTAAATATTTTCGACTGAAAGGCATTACCGTGAGGCACGAGCATCGTTGAAACACTATACGCTTTACACTGTTTTCCTATGGTGACACTGCCGCAATTTTTTAAAATAACGTCTACTGGTTTATTTTGATTAATACATGAAATGGTTAATGATTCAGGGCAAGGCACTGCAAACAGCCAAGTATTAGTTGTAAGTAACTGAATAAAGATACCTGTATTAGAATTTAATATATGTTTTTCGCATACTTCTGGAATTTTATTTGTTACTTGAAGTAACTTCATTTCACAGTTTTCCACTAAATGAGCCAATGAAACTGATTTTTGTTGCTGACAAATCATTTTATCATCCGTTATTTTTATAAATTTATTATATTCGAGATCAGAGAAAGTTATGAACTGCTGTTTTGTTTCGTCTGTTGCAATGTATTTAGAAGATGGTTGAATCAAAACAAATTGATTAGTGGCTAATAGCTTAGGAAAAGGCGATACCTTATATAGGTAGAATAATTGTGCTTCAACTAAAGGAATATTAATTATATAAATTAAATGATTATTTTCAAAGTAAATTTTTAGTTCAATCGTTTTTAATATAAGATTAGAATGCATTATATCAAGAGGCACAGCAAAATCTAAACCATGGGGAAGAGAATCCGTAACTTGTTTTAGTTCATCAATTAGGCGAACTGGTGTTAAAATTGCTGGGTGTAATAAACCCTTATTGGCAATAAGAATTGCATTAATCAAAGTCATTACTTCGAGTTGTAGTTGATGTAACATCATGTTTGTCAGCGTAATGTGTTCTTCTAGATTGCCTTTTAAGTCTAAAAATTTAATATCTTTTTGTTCTTTTTCTAATTGTTTGGAAAGAATTTTAACATTATTTTTTAAAATGTTTTCATTAAAATCTAAGGTTCCAATAATATTGTTGAAATTTGTTAGTGTAGACTTGACAACTTTAGTTTGCTCTTTCAAAAGAGCTAATGCTGAAGCCTCATTTTGCGATAAATCTGAAATTTTGCTATCATAATATTTCGCGTCTTCTTCGTCTAAAGTACCGAATAAAATTTTTGTAGCCTTTCCGATAATATTGAACCATCCTCGTTTATTTCTACTTAAAGTACTATAACCTATCAATTGATGTAAAGTTTCTAAATCTGAGCTAATTTTATCAAAATTATATTTAGTTGACTTTAAAAACGTGTCACAAATGGATAAGTGGTACTGAAAATTTTTATGATTACATAATTCAGAGGTTATTTTATTGTAGTTTTTTTAGAGAAAGAAGTTTATTTATAATGTTGTTAAAATCTACATATGTAATTAGCTTCCATTTGTTATTATAGAGTCGCAGTTCTCCAAGTTTTTCAAAGTGTATTCCTGGGTTGTGGTCGTAATATGTGACATTATAATCGTCGCTATTATCAGAACGAAAGGTATTCAGAGATATAGTGATACTGAGTAGCATTATTCTGAAATAGGAGAAAACATAAAATTTAAAAATACTATCTACATACATTTATATTTTAAATTATTTTCTATAATACATTTATACATGTTTTTTTTTTGCTTTGTGTTAATCATAAAACTGTTTTAATCTATTGGCATGGACGCATTGTTTGTTTTTGCCTTTCTGTATTATAAAATTAACGTCAGAAGTTTTATCTATTATTATATAAGGTCCAATCCATAAGGATGTGAGTTTTTTGCTTCTGCCTCTTCGCACTGATTCGTCATAAAGTAGCTCCTTATCACCTATTTTAAAATCTCTAATTTTGCAATTTTTATCGTAATTTAGTTTTGAAACGCTTTTACTTTTCAATAGATTTTCTTTAGCCAATTGGCTAGAATATTGTAATTTTTGTTTAAGATTGGCAACAAAATCATCATATGTGTATTGAGTTTTCATAGGTTGAATAATTGAAGTAGGTAAATTAGGGGTATGGCCAAATAAAAGTTCAAAAGGTGAAAAGTGGGTTGCAGTATGCGGAGTTGTATTATAAGTAAATGTTGCAAATGGAATCCAGCTATCCCAGTCTTCCTGACTATCTTTGATAAAATGTCTTAAATGCTCCTCTAAGACTCTATGAGAACGTTCTAAAGCTCCGTTGGATTCTGGATGATAACTAGTAGTTTGAACCTTTTTTATTTTTAAAAGTTTGCAAGTATTTTTAAAGATTTCACTTTAAAAATTTGAACCTTGATCGGTAATTAGAGTTTCAGGTAGTCCATATAGACAAATTATTTTCGTTACGAAGTAATAAGCTACTGTTGAGGCTTCTTGATTTTTTATAGGGACATTAATATTATACTTTGTCAGGTCATCTTGGAAGGTAAGAATATATTTGTTACCTGCTTCCGTTTCAGGTAAGGGACCAACAATATCGAGAAAACATCTTTCAAAAGGTTTAGTCGCGGTTGAAGTTATGACCATTGGCATTTTTGTTTTTCGCGATAATTTGTTTTTTTGACAAGATTCACATTTTTTTATAAATCTTTTTACGTCTTTTTTCATGCCTCTCCAGGTATAAAATTGGGATAATTTTTTATGTGTACGGGCAATTCCTTGATGACCGCCTAAAGGAGAGTTGTGGAATTCTTCTAATAAGGTTTCCTTTTCAGATTCAGAGGGTTTTATTAAATTATTATTGTAAACTGTTATATCTACATTAGAGTTTTTAAAAATATATCTTATCATGGGATAAATAATTTCCCATTTTACTAACGGGTTGTAATGATATTTAATAAATGACAATTTAAGTTTTTTGTTACTTACAAGATTTTTTAACTTTAGTAGACAAGACCATATATTTTCATAATTTGTATCATTTAACATATTTTCATTATCATTGAGTAAAAATATATTACAGTCGTTGTTTTGGTACTGAGAGACGGAAGGTATTTTTAAATCGTTGTGAACGTTGTATGATGCAAGAAATTGTTTAATCTGATTATTTTGTTCCAAAATATTAAATTGCTCTTTGTTAAAAAATTTGGGAAAAAATAATATTATAGGATCTGAATTATTTATCTGAAATAAATTAGCGTTGTTTTCTTTTAATTTTGTGTTAATAACAATATGTGTTTGCAGATAATTTAAAAATTTTTGATAATCTGTTATCATGTCAGCGTTTACCGTTTTAATCATTCTACTTAAGGCATCAGCATTTGTATTTAACTTTCCGGCCTTATAAATAATTTCGAAATTGTATTCTTCCAATTTTAACCTAAATCTTGTAAGACGTGGCCCAGGGTCTTTTATGTTAAATACATAAAGTAAAGGTTTATGATCCGTAACTATCTTAAAATTTGTTCCAAAAACATATGGTCGAAAATGTCTAACTGCCCAAACAATTGCCGCTAATTCTTTCTCTGTCGTTGAGTAGTTTTGTTCGGCTTTATTAAGAGTTCTACTAGCATAAGCTATAGGTCGATCATTATTAACTTTTCCTTGTGATAAAATTGCACCAATCGCATAATTACTTGCGTCGTAGCGTTTGAAATGAAATATCACAAGCATGGTCTCATTTAAATTCCGTATCTTTCTTGAGCAATTTGGTAAGAGGTTTTGAAATTTTCGCAAAATCCTTTATAAATTTTCGATAATATCCGACAAGCCCTAAAAATGATTTTACCTCTTTTTGATTTACTGGTTGAGGAAACTGTAAAACACATTCTACTTTTGAAGGATCAGGTTTGATACCATAATCTGTTATAATGTGACCTAGATACAAACATTCTTTTCTTAAAAATTCACATTTTAATGGTTGAAGCTTTAAATTATGCTCCCGAAACCGTTCAAATACCTCAATTAACCTTTCATTATGTTCTTTTAAATTATTAGCATAAATTACGACATCATCTAAATAAATAAAACATTTTATGCCACTAAGACCGCTTAAGACCGCATTCATTAACCTCTGAAAGGTTGCCGGAGCTCCTTTTAGGCCAAAAGGCATCCTATTGTAAACAAAATGCCCCGTAGAAGTACTAAAAGCTGTCTTATTTTTATCATTTTCGTCCATTTGAACCTGATGAAATCCATTGGCTAAATCTAAAGTTGTAAAATAATGCGATTTTCCTAATTGGTCTAAAATATCTGTAATATTAGGTAATGTAAATGCATCCCCTGCAGTTATTTCATTAATTTTTCTAAAATCTACGACCACGCGAAATTTAGGTAAACCTGATGAATCAGTTTTTTTAGGAACTACTAATAAGGGACTATTCCAAGGACTGTAAGACGGAGAAATTATTCCATCCTTTAACATTGCATCGGTTTGTTCTTTTATAACCTCCCGATGTTGAAAAGGTAATCTATAGGGTTTAATATTAATAGGTCCCTTAGTAGGGTCTGTAGAAATTTTATGTTTTATTGTGTTTGTACAAGAGAGTTTATCACCTTCTAAATAAAAAATATCGATAAAATTTTCATAAATTTCTAGAAGTGAGTTAGTTTCCTCGACATTTAATCCTTCTAAGTTGAGAGAATGTTTCAATTTTTCTAAACGTTCAAAGTAATTTATATTCGTGTTATTTTCAATATTATTATTATTATGACTGAGCTCTATAATGTCAAATTCACCTTTAGTGATAGGTTGTACGTTAACTCTGGGTAACGCAATTGTTAAGGGTTCATTAGATATATTTAAAATACTAATTAAACATTTATGATTATGTACTTTGGTCAAAGAAGAACCTATATAGAGATTTGCAGCAAGTTGTTTCGATTTTACGATACCTTCAGTACCTGAAACGTTGGCCAAAGCATAAGTTATCATTTCACATCTTGGGGGTATAGTCGTTAAAGTCTCTGAAGGCAAAATCTTAAAGCAATTGTCCTCAAAATAAACAGTTTCTTCTTCATAATTAATTTTAGTTTTATATTTTTGCAAAAAATCGCGGCCTAAAATTCCGTCATTTTTATAGGAATGCTATCTGGTACGATATGAAAAGGATGAATTAATATTTTATTATCTTTTAATTGAATTGTTACATTATATAGACCTTTCGTAAAAACCGGTTCTTTACTTATACCTTTTAGTTCAATAATACAGTTTTGATCTAGCTTTGAATAGTCTTGTAAAATCGACTCCTTTAATAAACAAACATCAGCCCCTGTATCTAACAAAATTTGCAATTCTGACTTTTTAGTGCCCAATGAAGTTATTTCAATTATATCTAACTGTTTACAATTATTAGAGAATAATACTGACTTAGGAGACATATTATTTGAATTATTACGAGTTGGTTTGATTTTAATATGTTCTAGTGGATTCTTATTATTTGAACAGCTACTGTTTATACTGATTGAACTTTTTACGAAGCGCTTGGCGGGCTGTTCACAACCAAGGCTTCGTTGTCGTTTCCCGAAAATTCTTGGACAGATGTAGTTGGTTGTGGAGGAGAAATACTAAGATTTTGTTGGAGGCTACTGGGGGGTAGAGACGTTATAGTTTGTATTTGATGAGAATTATTGACAGGTTCATTATTATAGTTAGGACGGTATCGTCGCTGTTGTTGAGGTATCTCTGAAAGCATTTGAGGTCTGTTTGAACTACGGGGACTGGTATAATTTTGACGATAATTGTTCCCATTATAGTTATTGTTAAAATTTCGTGAATTTGTATTTTGATTGTAATTATGATTATCGTTTCCCCTGTAAGAAAAATTACTTCTAGCATTATTAGGTTGTTCCCCATTATAATTTTGCCCATTTGAAGAATTTGCGTTAAAATGTTGTTGTGGATTGAAGCTTTGATAATTAGGATGTATGTCTAAATATTGCATTTACGTGTCAAACTATCTCTAGACTAATGAATATATAATACTTAAGACTATTCACAAATAAAATGACTATTAAATAATGGGGTCACAACAATATTTTTGTCTTTTTATATGAATCATTTCCTTGATAACGAGTTTTTGATACCTTTGATCTGTGTCTAATATGTTTATATTGGTATAATCAAATTCATGTTTGGTTGTTTGCTCGTGTTTGTGGAGAGCTGTTGATGCATTTTTTTGTGTTCTTGTGTTGCTTCAACCTGTTTTCCAAAAGTTGCTTTGTCATGCCTATATACTTTCTTGGACAATTTAAGCAAGGTATCGAGTATACCAAATTTGATTTTTTATTTTTTAGAACTTTCCTTTTTAGTTGAGTCAAAAAAGAACCTACTAAATTTTGTGTTTTGTGACACACTATTATGCTGTGTTGCGCTAAAATGTACTTTATTTTTTCTGACAATTGGTTTGTGTAAAGAATTGCAATATATAATTTTGGTGTATTAAAAGGTTTATTTGTTGTCATATCTTTGAACGTAACTTCTTTATATACGAATATACCTCCGTACTTATAACTAAAGCAATAAAAGAAAAATGGAGTGAGCTAAAAAAATTTACAACTTTAAATTACAACGAATTTCTAGAAATGTTAAATATGGTAACCTTAAATAATTATTTCCAACATAAAAATGAGTATTACCTGCAGTTACTAAATTTTGTCTATGTAACTATAATTACGCAAATTGAAAATAGTTTATAAACAAAATGGTTTACAAAAGAAACCTGATCAGGACGCTACCTTAACTTTAACTCCCACCACCCTAATAATTAGAAGAGAAGTGTTGAAATCGGGCTAACCAATAACAATAATCAATAACAAAAAGTTACTGATACGTTGTATCAATAAGTACTGATTATTTTACTTTAAAGTGAATATTGCTTGAGTATGGTTTAAGTTTTTTAATTAATATTATGTCAAATTTTTAAAAGTTCCGGCAAAACTCTTGCTAACAACTTGTGTGTTTATTAAAGTTTTTTTTGAAACTATATTGCAAAGTAGTGAAGAACCGTATACTGGGTGGTTGATTTTGGGGTAGACTAAAAAAATTGATACGGTCCTGATATTTTAACAATTTTTAGTATATTTGAAGTTAACTAAGGCTGAGCCTCTCACCCTCCGAATTTAATTGAAATCCCTCAATTCATTTAGAAACCCTGTATACAGAACACTAAGATCGTATACTATCGTTAACCGATATTAACATTCAAGCATTTACTGTATTCTTTAGTTATAACAATTTTTATGAAATAATAATATAGACACATAATATGTTAGATGAGGCGCGTGTTGGTCTTGCTAACTATTTTTTCAGACTCTAGATTTAGTTTTATAAACATTAAATCTATCGCTGTCGGAAACAGAAATTTTCCATTTTGAAATAAGAGTCAGCACCATATGGATTAGATTTTTATCTTATCGAACAATTATTTTGAGTAAATTGCTAAGGCCAGTAGCAAATATTCTAATAACATAAAGGATTTTATTTTATCAGGCAATGTGCCATTCATAATAAATCAGATTAGACGTAAAGGAAGCCGACACTTCTCATCAATAAAAAAATACAGGGGGGTCTCCGCGAACTGAGGATGACATTTTATTTTTATCCAGAACGATTAATTGGGATAATAAATAAAGTAACAAATACATTTTCTGATAAGGAGTACCTAGCAGCTCTATTCTTGGGCGTATCAAGCGCCTACGAAAATGTGAATCTGAATATGCTAGTGGATACATTGAAGAGTTTGAATATCTCTCAGGGTTTTGTTTTTAATTTGGTTAGACTGTTTGTTGATCGTAAGATTTCTGTCAGACTTGGTTAGTGACTTTAGATCTGTTTAATCTAGTTTACTCCAAGGCTCTGTGCTAAGCTCCCTACTGTTTAATTTGTACCCAGGTGATTTACATTCTTGGGGTTTGAATGCTATTGCAGTTTGCTGACGACCTATGCATTTATTCGAAACAAAAAAAATGTCAGCATATAAAACTAATCTAAGTCATATTATGCACCTTTGTAATAGATACTTTTCAGAAAATAGTTTTAGTGTATTCAATAATAAATTTGTCTTGTCAAACTTTCACGTCACAGGCTTGTTAAAGAGAATTTCCTGATACTTAATGAAACTCCTGTCCCGTGGGTTAACTCCATTAGATACCTGGGAGTATTTTTGGATCCAGAACTGTGTTGGAATGACCACATTAATCACGTTATTGACAAAGCCGAAAAAATTCTGAACATTCTCAGGGCTGTGGAGTCAAGGTCTTGGAGTTCAGATCCAAAAACATCCCTGAAGTTTTATAAGGCATTTACTAGATCTCTGCTATATAACGGAGCAATATTTTATGGAGCAGCTTGTAATTAACGCCTTAAAATAATTGATATAGTACAACATAAGGCTTTGAGGTTGATATGGGAGCGTTTCAATCCACGACAATTCAGGCGCTTCTGGCAGAGTGTGGCGAACTCCCATTATTTTTAGAGAAAGGTATTAGCGGAGAAATTTCTAATAAAAAATAAGCAATACAACAATAACATCCTATTAAATAGAATAAATACATTTGCTCTAGATAGCATAACACTACAAAGTATTTAAAAATTCAGCCTGAAAAAAACTACTGCACTAGTAAAACTATGGTACTAATTTAAGTTGGCGGAACAAAATGGCGGCCAAATAAAATATTTGTAATCGTGAAAAAATCACCCTCTCAGGTTTTACATATTTTCAGGTTTTATCGTCCTGTCAAAAAATATGTTTTATCAATTTCGTCAGTCCGTCTGTCGGTTTGTCTGTCAGTTCGCGGCATAGCTTAAAAACTACTCATCAGATTAGGTAACACAAAAGGGAGCGGAAGGACACTCCATAAATAGGTGTACAGATTCAGAAAATGTATTTACATAAATACAAATAAATACATTTAAATATGGTCAATAAGATCTAAATATTTTTAAATAACATTAAATACATTTAAATACTTTTAAATACAAATAAATATATTTAAATAGAATTAAATACATTTAAATAGAAGTAAATAGTTTTAATTACTTTTAAATAAAGGCAAATAAAGTTTAAATAGTTTTAAATATAAATTTTCTGCCAAACTGGCTTGTTGATATTTTGCTGCCGCCCTGCCACGTGAATTTATAGCATATTATTGTGGAACAAAAGAGTCGCCTAATAAAATGTTTAAAAATATAAGTACCAAAAAAACTATTTATCTCATTCATGTGAGGTATTGCACAAAAATGAAGCGAAAATCACAGATAAACTGATTAAATTTCAGTGTAAAACAAAATGGCGGTTTAATAAAATGATAACTATTCAGCAAAATTAAATTTCTTGGAATAAAACCCTTTTATGAAAGAAAATAATAAATGGCAATTTATTTCTTATACACTATATAAATAAAGTTAGGAAAAATAAATAATGGTAATATAAAAATAAATTGATAAATTAAAAACAAATAAAAAATCATACAGAATTCCACTATATACAGAGAACACATTTTATGAATAGCTGTTTATAAATAATTATAAAAAAATTTAATAAATTACAGGTTATAGGATTTTTATAAAGTTATTACCCACTAAATAATTAAATGCATATATAAACTGTGTTTTCTGTTTAGAGTGGAATTCTGTACGAGTGAAGTTCTGGGTAAAGGCGAGAATCAATTTTTAATATCTGTGCTAAAAGGGTAATAGAAGCAGCAAATTTTCAGTCCTTTAAATACCTACTTATTACATTTGAAAATTATGATAGGGTTTAATTTAAACCTTCAAATATTCTGAAAATATTGTAATAGATAATTTTTAACTTTGATTAATCTATGTGAATTTTGAGTTCTTTAAAATTTTGCCTTTGATTGTCTGACCCAGATGGAAAAAAATTGTTATTTGTATATGTAATATTTTCGTAAAATGGAAAATAGTGAAAGTTGGGACAAAATCGGTTAGTATACGTACGGCCGAAGAGAGAACACAGTTAATTTTGCAAATAGAAAAAAATGTTCCAAACCAAAGTTGTTTGATTCGATCTGCTTTTTCATGTGCTTATATTTTAGTGTATCCAGGGTGCATATTGCATATTTTTTGTAAATATACCATGTATCAAAAATTAACGATTTTTGAAATATAGAAGGTTTTGGAATTACGAAATACTACGATTATCGGATATAATTTTTTACCTATTTAGATACCTGCTGCTCAACAAAAAAGGAGACATGAATTTGTTTAAATTATAAGAGCAAGCCTTAATCATGATCCAGATTACTTCACTAAAATTGTAAGTAGCCATGCCGAGCCAATTGCTTTTCAAGGATGATCCTCAATACAAGTTTGGTGCGGCATTTTGGACCATAAGGTGTTAGGTCCGGTTTTTATTCGTGGCAACTTAACTGAGTTAAGATATCTGGAAAATCAAATTGGGCACTTTATCGATGAAGTACCACTTATTAAGCTCGGCAAAATATAATTTGTTAACAAGATGGCACCTCCCCATAATATTGTTACAGTAAAAGACGTTCTACAAATAATTATCAATTATTAATGGAAAGGCCCGCGAACACTCTAGATCAAACGCCCATAGATATCTTCCTTTGGGGCTATTTGAGAGATCAAGAAATAATATTGAAGAAACTCAGAGAAACAGTGATAAAGAAATAAGAAATTTAAACGAAAATGAGTACGAAGTAATTATAAATGCATTAGAACTCTTACGATAATTGTGACGAGGTTAATAAAAGGTCATGTAGGTTAGAAATTATGGGTTTTATCAAGGGTTTTACTTATTTTCTTTTTTTTGGTTGATTATAGGTTTTAATTAGTGCCATGATATTTCCATTTAGTAAATATAATTTAAAAACTATATGAAATATTTTATCTGCTTACTTTTTTTAGACACCATGTATTCATTAAAACCGTATTATATTATATATATATATATATATATATATATATATATATATATATATATTTACTACGCCTTTATTAGCTCAACTTCTTTTTTTTAGTTTGTATGTATGTATGTATGTATGTCTGTTCGATTCACTTGTAAAGGATTTTTCACTTACTTCTATAAAATCGATTTCTTTTGGCATGCATATTCTATTTGTGCTTCTATTGTACTGAAAGTCGGTATTAAGGACATTTTTAAGAGTGCACACTATAAATTTTTAATCAACATTTAAGAAATTCAAAAGGGCGCAAACATGGCGTAAAAATTTTGTTATTTGCGAAGAGTTGACTGAAAATCGACATAATGATGGTATTTAGCAGTCACCAAATACCCCAACATTTTTTAACAGGGGAATGTGGAGCTAATACTGTCTTCTAGGTTTATTTCGATTTTATGTCGAAGCAGTTTAAATTAGTTTTTTTTTTTATTTTATATATTTATGATTTTCACTATAAGTTAATTATATTTTAAATGGTGAGACTTGAGAAAAATGATATTTAGTTTTTCTTTATATTTAATCAAAATTTAAATTTTATTTTTATAGATGTTGACATCCGTAATACAAATTGAACAGTTATTTACTTAATTTGTCTTAAACCGGAGAAAATGTACAAAGCATACCAAGGAAAACATTTACACCCCAGATATAAAGGTGGCTTTTCATTCATGCGTTTTTCGACGCATGGATTGTAATTCTTTGCTATGGTTTGTTCTTGGTTATTTAAAAATGTTTTTCCTCCATTTTTGAGGAAGATTTGTAAAAAAGTACAAAAGAGATGAACATTTTTTGTGAATATCACTAAAACTCTCGTTTTTCTCACATACCTATCTTAAATTTCTCATTTGTTTATTGCTTTGTGCCTCAGGTTTTTATGTTTATTTATTTCGGCTAGATAGTGACAATGAGTTTGGATTATTATAATTATATAATGCAGTACCATCAATTGACAAAAAAGAATATAGTAAGTTTGCTGGCGATACGTTCAAAAAAACAAAAAAGAAGCCATATATTCTGGGTTCAAAAAACCTTTCAAGAGAGAAAAGAAACTAGCTATTATTACCATTCTTGAAGGAATTAACTAATCATGACGATCAAATGTAATTTAACTATCTAAGCATTTTTATAGAAAAGTTTGAGGTTTAGTAGACGTGAGAGCAGTTTTTTAAGCTCATTAAATTAATACATGACCGGAAAACCGCATGGGTGGAGAGCCACCTTAACCTGACAATTTTCTGTGATATCAATTTTCCAAAAATAATATTTTTGTTATTTATATTATATTTATATTAGCTTTGTTTACAGGATTCCCTAAAAATTTTTTTTAGCTAAAAACTATTTTTTATTCGAACATAAAATATTTAAATACATATAAATAGTTTTAAATACACATACATATTTTTAAGTACATCTAAATATATCTGAATTCATTTAAATACTTGTAAATACTTTTAAATACAAATAAATAAATACTCTTAAATATACATAAATAAATTTAAATACAATTAATTATTTGTATTTATAAATAGGTGTACAAATGTTCATGAGTGACCTTCCCCTCGCACAAAATGTGATATTTTATGGTCACCGAAAATGTAATCTTGCCTGGTATCTTACAGATTACGAAGGATCTCTCAGATTGAATGCGGATTGTATTCATATTATCTTTATTTGCAAAGTAATCATTATTTAATTAAATCATTTCCCTGTTAACGCTACTATCTAACTATTAAACAATTGCCTAGAAAACAGGTACATGTCTCTTTGTTGCCGGTAGAAGTCGGGTGAGTTTGTGTTGCGTTCTGCGTAGATTTTGCTCTAGGTTCATATGTTATTGAATATTTGGTTTTAACTGTGTTTTGAATGCAAAGATTATTAAAATTTTAATGTAGAATGTAGTTATATATTTATATAATATCAGATGTTAATCAATTTCCGGACTAGTCATCTCGATGTAAGAACATTTTAATTGGAAATAGGCAGTTAAATTTAACATCTTAATTGCCTTTATAATTAAAACAAGCAATAAACTAATTGATCATCATACAATTCAGTCGAAATGTTTTGGTTTAATACAAATATGTATTTAAAAGTGAATGATGTATCTAAATGCTATATGAAATTATTTTAGCATCTTCAGATGAATCTAACTAAATAATAGCGAAAATGGAGGATTATAAAGATGCCGAGGCCCGGAAAGCTAGCCAAAGAACCAATCCCTTTGTTTCAGCCAACATCTTTTCAAAATTATTGTTCACGTAAGTACTTTAAGCTAGAACAAAAATTTAAAAATTAGGTTTTTGTAGATTTTTCCGAATCTCAAGTCGTAGAAACAGTCGAACGCCAAGAAAAAAATTTAGCTTAAAAATGTATCTTTGCAAACTTTGACAACCTATATACATATTTGGTATTTTTTTTAAATAATGACATTTAAATACTTTAAAAAATTGAACAGGTGTTAATGGCAAACATTATCACGGTAGACGAACATTTTCCCAATTTAGAAGTGCGGAAAATCGAATTTATTAAAATATCATATCACTGGACCAAAAAATATGTCAGCAATTCAAAAGTTGTATAAAAAATATCGTATTCCATTTTATTCCAAAAGTTACATAAAAAATATCAGAATGAACCGTAGCAGTTTTATTTGATGTTCAGTTGTTTTTTTACTATAGGATTCTACGCGAAGAAATATAATAAATAACTATTTTGGTTTTCCAAGCCCACACCCTTGGCGATAAAAACCGGCTTGTCTAAGCCTCGTTGGATAACCCTTTCTCACTCTTAAAGTAGACTCAATCGACACTTGTGACCACTTGTCAAGTCGTGTGCATGGTCTACTTGTATAAATATTCGGCACTTGTTTATTTGCCGTCGGTTGTCAGTAAATATGGTTCAAGTCAATGTCTAAATGCATTCAAATGTGTTTTCAAATACACAAGTAGTGTGATCGAGCATCTTGGACACTTGTCAAATGCACAATTATTTGTGTATTTGTCAAATACCCTAGTCGTTTAAGTCCGCCATTAGTTTTAAGTTTTCAGACCAGTTTTTCTCATTTTAATTTGAATGGAAATTAAGTGTATAGTATATCCACATTTTATATCTAAAAATTATCGTGACGAAACGAAATTAGGGACTGTAATTATTTAAACATTATAGTATATCTAGGAAAGTAAATTGATAAATTTTAAAGTGAAAATATCAGTTTTTGATCATCTCATTAACAAGGACTCTCGTTTGTAGGGCTTATCTATATTTTTTTATTATTTGTAATATTTGTATTGATGATGGTTGATTTAAAACGGCCAAACTGAAAAAAGCACTCTTGGGTAAAAAATAAAGATTGTATGTTTTATAGGGTTGGCAATTTAAAAAACTAAACTAACTAACTAAAAAACAAGACCCATAATTATGGAACCCTTATGGCAAACACTAAATAAAATACCTCAGCAGCAGCTAATTAAATAGCCTCGTTAGCTTAGCTTAGTTTCTTGCATACAATACAGTCGCTAGCATCGAATATAGTTATGTGCTAGATATGCCTATAAGCTAACTCATGTAAGAATTTGTTTAGAATCAAAATGAAAAAATAGCCCAGTTACTGCCACTATACAGAACTATAAAAAAAACTTTTTCTAAGAATGGCATTAAGTGCGGGTTTTTAAGCATGTTTTACAGGTCCAAAAAGTATATTTTTACTGCCTAGTACCATGTAAATCAAAATTGAAAATGACAATAGGTAAACACAAAATTATTATCAAACAAACACCCAAACAAATTTGGGTTCTGCTCATTTCGTCAAAGTAAAATGAGTCCACATGACTTTTTTAATTAAAATTAATATTCGAGGGAGATCCTTAGCACTCACCTGATTCGGCTAATATAACAAATCCTGAAAGTGATCTCGACCTTCTACTTGACATCTACCGAGTCTGTGGTAAATAAGTAACCTCCATCCTTATTCTATCTTGTAGGTCCTCAGCGCTATTTCGTCTATTTTTAAACACTCTCTCTTTAAATACCCCTGTGTAAGGTCCGGAGACCTTGGTGGCCATTCAATGGGACTCCGTCGATTTTCCACCGATTTGGAAAAATTTCTTCCAAGTACCTTCGAACATTTATATCAAAATGTGGTGCACCATCTTGTTGAAACCATATTCTTTCATGGGGAGTATCTGGATCACCCTCATTACGAAACATCACTGCTAATGCAGGTAATAAATAAAGTGAGATGAAAGCTAGCTGTGCAAGTTCCTCACGTATCCACTGTGGATTTTGATCATACCAGAATCGATAATTATGTATTTTGATAATTCCGTTTAAATAAAATGTAGGCTCATCGGAGAATATAATATTTCGAAAAATTATGATATTTACGTCATATTTTCTCATCATTTCTTCACAGAATTGTAATTTCCTATCGTAGTCATCTCCAAGAACAGCAACTTCTTTGGAGATGTACAACATACACTTTATACGGGTGATACATTTGGCCCTTTAATTATCGCTGAACAGCAGCTATTAGTTGAATAATGTGGACTTTCTTGTACTGATAGGAATATATCAAGTTTTTGTTTTCAGTTAAAGCGGGTGGTCGGCCCGTTTTAGGTAAATCTCTACTCTCTCATGCTCTTCAAATTTGTGAAATATCCTACTCACACCTGACCACGTAATTGTATTCTCGGGATACTTTTCATTGAGCAACACACAAACTTCATCCTGGCTCCGTACTTTGTCTCCACAACCCAACAATATCAATATACGCTACCTTTCTGAAAGCACCATAATTAAAAAATGTCAAAGTTCCAAAATACTGACACTTGCTTACAATTCAATAATCAAACTGAAAGATTAACTGAATTTATTATTGTGTGTGTGTGTATTTGCCAAATAAAAAACCAAGTGTGGAAATAACTTTCCTAGAATTTTATGAATTTGGATACCTTTTTACCTGTATTTTGCAATGTAAAAATGTGTGATATCAGGAAGTTGCTTTTTAACGTATGGGGCAATGATAAATATCACTCTCAAAATAATTCAATAAAATTTTTACTGGATAACCTATCTGGCGTCTAATAATTGATGGTAACCAAGGTCATTCCGCATTACACTATAAAGATCTACTTTGATAGTTAATTTTAATTAAAAACTTATGTGGCCTCGTTTTACTGTTACGTAATGGACAGACCCTTCTTTGTTGCTAGTATCGGATTCAGTTTCAGAAGACCTTCTCATAGAGCCCTCACCTGACCTAGGTTGCCATTAAAAAAAAAAGTTGGGGTGCCTACAAATTAAGGGGTTGCAGGCAGGGGGCAGAAAATATTACAAAAAGACGAACAACCATTTAAACCACTTTATGTTTTCCATCGATTTTGTGAAAAATGACTCATACAGAAGATATAAATGTTGTGCGTTTCTTTTGAACAACGCTACATATAAATGTGAAAAAAATACAATTTATATATATAAAAGTAAAAAAATATTAACTCGGCAAGAACTATAATATAGTAGCAAAAGCGCAATGAAATTTGCCCAACTATAGACACGTGTGTCTGACTTAAGGGCTTCATCAGTACAGTTAACTACTTTACTACTTACAATTTGTAGGCACAACCACACCAACACACAAAACTACATCAAAGTCACCAACAGGAGCACATCTGACAACTTTATATTTTTATTTCTTGTCAAGTAACGTACAAATTTTAGTAGACAAAATTAATCTAATTTCCTATATTATATATATTTATATATTTCTGAAAATTCATTCAAGGTTATCTATAAATTTTAATTAGAAACCCTGAAGAAAGAATGAGATATTTCGAAACCTATATATATATATATATATATATATATATAATATATATATATATATATATATATATATATATATATATATATATATATATATATATATATATATATATATATATATATATATATATATATATATATATATATATATATATATATATATATATATATATATATATATATATATATATATATATATATATATATATATATATATATATATATATATATATATATATATATATATATATATATATATATATATATATATATATATATATATATATATATATATATATATATATATATATATATATATATATATATATATATATATATATATATATATATATATATGTATATATATATATATATATATATATATATATATATATATATATATACTAATTTTGTTTTCTTGGGTATTTTGGTTCGATAGTAGGAATAAAATTAAAACAAATTTAATTTCATTTTTGTTACATTTTTATAGACGTTTCGACCATTTATGGTTGGTCTTCATCAGTATTTTTTTTTGTGTGTCTGTAACAATAGAAAACCGAGATAAGATATTTTTCTTAAAAGACCATTATAAATTGTATGGACAAATTATTAATAATATTATTTTAACATTTTAGATGACTTACCATAAGAAGGATCTTTCAGAATTCATCTTTATGCAACATTTAAAAACAGCACGTTTTCCATACAACACTCAGAAACAGCACATTTAAAAACATTGAAAAGAACGTCATACAGATTAAAATTACTATAATATTAATTGCTACGAGTATGTCTAAAGCGACACTGCTTTAACTGGCAGAATGCATTCATGTGAAACGTCGGTTAAGGAATTCTATGGGTTTTTTTTTTATATATATTAGTTTAAAAAAGCAAAGATAATTAGATTTGTTTTGAACTGTTTTATTATTTAAAAGGTGATATATTGTTTATTTACTTTTGAATTTAGAAGAAAGGGGGCTAATTTAGTTTGTTTTTTTTTTATATTAATTTAATGTATATATGAAGTCAGTTTTAGAGTTATTTGATAACGTTTTAATATATTTGGCTCAAATTCTTTATGTCTGTTTTGCCATTTATAGCATTGATCTCCCGTTTTTTGTATAACATTTCCAGAAACTCTCTCTTTTTTTTTGATTAATTTCCGTATTTAGAATAGTAGTATCTTAAAAGTTAAAAGTATGTTTATATTCTGTTTCGTGATTTGTAAGCGCTGTTTTATTTTTTTTATCATACTTGTGTCCATTCAAACGATTTTTAAGATACTGTGTGGTTTGCCCTATATAGACCTTTGGGCAGTCGTTGCATTTTATTTTGTATATAGTGTGTGTTTTTTGGAACTTAGGTGGTTTTGATTTTAAAAAGGAAAAAAATTGTTTTTGTAGGGTATTGTAACTTTTGTGAGATACGGTTAGATCTTGTTTTTTAAGGGATTTTTGTAAATTTTCCGACAGTCCTTGAATATAGGGTATTGAAATATATTTATTTTTATTGTTTTGATTGTTGCTGGGGTTAGAATTATTTTTATTAATGTTATTTAATCGGGACTTAAAAATTGAGTTTATTAATTTCATTGGGTAGCTGTTTTTTAATAAAGTATTTTTTGCTTTTTGGATAGCTTCTTGTCGAAATTCTAGATCGCTTAATTTGATTGCCCTATCCGCGAGCCCTATAATGACAGATTTTTTTTGGGAGTGTGGGTGTTGCGAAAGATAGTTTATGTATCTACCAGACCAAGTATTTTTTGTATACCACTTTGTTTCAAGGACACTATTTCAATTTTCACTATTCAAGGACTGTCGGAAAATTTACAAAAATCCCTTAAAAAACAAGACCTAACCGTATCTCACAAAAGTTACAATACCCTACAAAAACAATTTTTTTCCTCTTTAAAATCAAAAACACCTAAGTTTCAAAAAACACACACTATATACAAAATAAAATGCAACGACTGCCCAAAGGTCTATATAGGGCAAACCACACAGTATCTTAAAAATCGTTTGAATGGACACAAGTATGATAAAAAAAATAAAACAGCGCTTACAAATCACGAAACAGAATATAAACATACTTTTAACTTTCAAGATACTACTGTTCTAAATACGGAAATTAATCAAAAAAAGAGAGAGTTTCTGGAAATGTTATACATAAAACGGGAGATCAATGCTATAAATGACAAAACAGACATAAAGAATTTGAGCCAAATATATTATAACGTTATCAAATAACTCTAAAACTGACTTCATATAGACATTAAATTAATATAAAAAAAAACAAACTAAATTAGCCCCCTTTCTTCTAAATTCAAAAGTAAATAAACAATATATCACCTTTTAAATAATAAAACAGTTCAAAACAAATCTAATTATCTTTGCTTTTTTAAACTAATATATATAAAAAAAAAACCCATAGAATTCCTTAACCGACGTTTCACATGAATGCATTCTGCCAGTTAAAGCAGTGTCGCTCGAAGATAGACATACTCGTAGCAATTAATATTATAGTAATTTTAATCTGTATGACGTTCTCTTCAATGTTTTTAAATGTGCTGTTCCTGTGTGTTGTATGGAAAACGTGCTGTTTTTAAATGTTGCATAAAGATGAATTCTGAAAAATCCTTCTTATGGTAAGTCATCTAAAATGTTAAAATAATATTATTAATAATTTGTCCATACAATTTATAATGGTCTTTTAAGAAAAATATCTTATCTCGGTTTTCTATTGTTACAGACACACAAAAAAAATACTGATGAAGACCAACCATAAATGGTCGAAACGTCTATAAAAATGTAACAAAAATGAAATTAAATTTGTTTTAATTTTATTCCTACTATCGAACCAAAATACCCAAGAAAACAAAATTAGAATATATATGTATAAAAGGTTCAGAACTAAACAAAAAAAAATCTCTATATATATATATATATATATATATATATATATATATATATATATATATATATATATATATATATATATATATATATATATATATATATATATATATATATGTATATATGTACATATATATATATATATATATATATATATATATATATATATATATATATATATATATATATATATATATATATATATATATATATATATATATATATATATATATCATTACCGCACGTATCACGTATCACTCATTCATTCTTTTTTAATTTGAGATTCGTAATATCGAAAAGGCGAAGAAAATTTTTATCAATTATTTTATTAAAAACTATAAAACATGAAAAATTATTTATTTTAACAGTACAATCTTTCAAATAAATTATTGACGAAGCAGCCACGTTTGCTAAATTTGTAGTCAATACAGTGTTTTCATTATTTAAAGTGGTCGTCTGATGGCTTTGTTTCATTTTTTTTTCGGGTTTCGTTCAAAGTTTCTCCCATTTCACCCAGAATTTTGGATGATATTTTTCTTTTATTTTCTGCAGAATTTTGAATGTAGCTTTCCGCATCCATGCTGGATGGCCAGTCACCATGACGCTTTACTGTTAGAATGTCAGCTCTTGAATCTGCCAGTAGGGACGTAGATGATCTTCAGAAGCAATGCCCCGTATATTCTTCTGTATGTTCAAGTTTGAAAGACAAAGCAATTTGATTTGGCAAGAATCCAAAAGAATTAATACCAACCGGTTGCTTCATACAGACACCATTTCTAAATTGGATGAAAAACCTACCATGCTCGATATTACATGGGCGAAGATTAATGTATTTTCGAAGTAGTTGAACCATGTCTATCTCTTCAATATTTCCAGATCTTACATAGAATTCCCTGGCTATTTTCATTATAGTTGTCGGTAAAAAAAAATGAAAACATCGCCCTTCATCATTGACGTTTTCCAACAACAAATTTTTTAACTCCTCTTGCCTGCAAGCACAATAAGCAATGCTACTTTCATAAATAAGTATTTTTTGTCATCCGCTTCTGGAAGGAATGTTGTAATATTCGTTTTAGTTAATACCCTTGACTTTTTTTATTGATGTCCCTCAGATTTTCTTTTGAGGAGGGCAACTAAATTTGTAAATTTGCTGATATCAATATTGAGTTTAATAGATATCATTGTTCTTATCATAGAATAAAAGGGCCAGAGAGATGAAGGCCTATAGTTAGTAGGTAACTCCACGAAGTATATAATAAGTATTTTTTCATTCCTATAGTTCTGCACATTTTTCTCTCTGCACCATTTTTGGAACCTATTGCAAATATTCTCATATTTTGGCCTGGATTTTTCGGGAAGCAACCGGTCAGTTGCTTTGGATGCTTCTTGCTCAATATCCGAGGGAATGTTTCTTTCTGAATCATTTCATTTCATTCATTTTTCATTTTGACTAAAGAAATTAAAACTGTTAATAAGACGTTGTAAATAGACAGATAGATGTAGATAAAATGTTGTACAATACATATGAGTTAACCTCATTAAGATACTTGTGTTGTTAATAAGGTTGCTAATCTAATGAATTTTTAGTATAAGAAATATCTTTATAAAATATGGAAAGATGTTGTTGTTATTTAAAAAAAAATAAGTATAGAATTATCCGACTGATAATTCCACAGAGAAAAAAAATTGTAAATGCCAATTCTATGGATATTCTGCCAGTACTGCAAATTTCGAAATACGGAAAATCTGCAACAAGAATCTGAAACACAATTAATAAAAGCGTCACGTACCTCAGATTGTTAAAGTACGTAATATGCGGAGACAAATATCTTTAATAACGATAGCAGGATAAGATTATAAAAACCAGTTGTTTTCCGCTAGTCATGGCTCCTGTTATCAAAAATCTCTTCAAAATGTAGGTAAATACAAACAGAATAATGCAAATGATGAAATCAGCAAAAAAAACAATATATTATGTAATCAAATTAGGATCAATATTTGTTTGGAACTTAAGAGGCTTGCACAACATTAAAAAAAATTAACATTTTTTTCAAGTACTAGAAAATTATTCTCATTATGGGATCACCAAAGCATTTTAAAATATCAGTCTATTGATACATTTTTTTACCCTACTCTGAAACAAATTAGGGTAATGTTGTTGTTGTTCGTCTTTTTGTAATATTTTCAGCCCCCTCACTGGAACCCCTTAATTTGTAAGCACCCCAACTTTTTTTGAGAAGGTTTTCTAAAGCTGAATCCGATACTACCAGCAAATTAGGGATTCGTTCATCACGTTACAGTAAAACGAGGTCATATAAGTTTTTAATTAAAATTAACTATCAAAGTAGATCTTTATAGTGTAATGTTTGCAAAAATCTATTTTTTGTTCGGATGGTGAATCCCTTCACCATCAAAGTTTTTACTACGATGTGACTGGCCATTTTTGCAACAGAATTTAAATTTCTCAGTCTTTTCTTTAACTTTTTGATCTCAGATCTAGATTTTTTCGATATTTTGTAGCTTTTAGAATTATTTAGTAGAATGTATTTTTTCCGTTTTGCTAAATTATATCTTGACAGGCAAACTATAAAAAAGTCTCAGAAGTCGAAAAGTTACAAGAATTAGGAATTTAAAGTTATGAAAAATGAATAATAATAATAATATAATAATAAATTTAAATTTTTGTTTTAAACTTCGCCTTTATAACTTCGCTCGTATAGAATTTCACTGCACATAGATAACATATTTTATAAAGCTATATAGTTATCTAGTAATAACTTGGAAAAGGAAATTATATGATTTAAATTGTGTTATTTGTAGATTTTTTGGCACTTTTGCGGAGTATTTCCCTTATTTTTAAAGATAGGAGGTTGCGGTTTTCGCGACAGTGTGCAGCAGAATTTTCGTAGCCTTTTTGGTTTTTGAAATACCGGGCGTTTTTCAAAATGTTGCCTTATTAGGCACTCCTCATATCGCAGCTATCTGATACCTTATCCAAAAGGCGATTACTATAACTTTTTTCCGTAGAATTCAGTGTCGCTTTCATAGGAAGTCAGTCGGGGTCAGGTCAAAAGTTATCGGACCCTACTTTATTTTTTAAAACGGGACACTCTGTATTTTTAATGGGAATAATGTGGGCTTTCCAAAAATATATACATGTATGCAGTAATTTTGAAAAAAAAGCTCAAAATTCGAGATTTTCTAAAATATTTCTTTTATGTCCAATTAATAAAAGTAGGTAGTTGGCTATTGCTTATCAAACTTTCAGACTTAATTTAAAAGATCTTTTATAAATTTCAACTCTTAATCATTTATTACAGCATTAATTTTGAGATAATTATTGAATTTTATTCAAAACAAAACAATAATTATCTATCTTACTTAAAACTTATGTTAGGAAAAACAAAATGTTGAAGAAGCAAAAAGTTTTCAAAATGAAGGCCATTTTCCCGTATGCAAAATTACCACAATTTCGTTATTCTTCTAATAGCTCTGTCTATTTCTAGACCTCACTAAGGCTTTCGATACAGTTGACCACTTTCAGCTGTTAAATGCTCTCAACGATATCGGTTTTCGAGGTAAGGAACTTAACCTAATGAAAAGCTATTTATCAGAGCGACTCCAGAAGGTTGGAATCGGAAATCATAAGTAAAGAAGAAATTTTAGAATGTGCTGTACCTCAGGGTACAGTTTTGGGACCCACTTTGTTTGTAGTATATTAGTAGTATTAAATGTAAAAATTTTATACATGTTATATTACGCACTTGTAGAATCGAGAATTTCGTATAGATTGCTGGGGTGGGGAGGTGCTCTAAATATTCATTAAAGAAAACTTGAAGTAATTTAGAAAACAATTTTAACGATAATATTAGCAAAACCTTTGCTTTATTCATCTATAACCTTATTTATAGAAGCAAAAGTACTTTGTATTCGAAAATTGTTCTATTTTTAAACAGCATAAAAACAGATACGAACTTTTAGAAATAAACCACCATTACAATACTAGAAATAGAGCACACGGAAATGTGCAGATGCCTTTTTGCGAGAAAACGGTGGGTCAAAGAAATCATAAATATGTGTCTCCTCGTCTTTATAATATTTTACCGATAACAATAAAAAATTTAGCCAATTTCATAACTTTCAAAAGAGAACTGAAAAAATATGTGATCAACTTAGATATTAATTATGTAAATTCATTAATAGATATCAAGAATGGGTAATAAGTAAGTTTTTATCTGCCTCTCATTAGTGAGTAACTTTTATATTGTATTATATTATTATTATGTTTTTCTCGTGTGAGTTATGTGTTTTATGTTTTTAGACTTTCTGATATGCCCATGTGCAAGATTTCTTTTGTGGGCTTCTCTTTGTTTATTTGCATGGATCACATACATTACCTTTGTATACCTAAATGTTAAAAATTTAGTAAATTAATTATTGTAAATAAACAAATTTATTATTATTATTATTATTAAAAACCTTTAGAAAAAAGCAGTTTAAGGCTATTTTTTGAAAAAAAAAATCAAATTTGACAGATAAGATAAATCACGCTACTAATTTCTGCAAACTTAGTTAGTAGTTTAGTTTAGGTAAATTATTTAAAAAAAAATCCATATATTGTGGATTTTACTGGCCACACTGTATAAATAACGAGCATATTTTAGTTGGGATTGTTTTTTTTGTTAGGAACTTTTTTCATCAGTACTGGTAGGTTAAGATTAAAACACTTGCTTTCGATCAAAATTTTTAAGGGTGTACAAAAACTAATTAATAATCCTATATCTAAATATGTTAAAATTGTATGTATTTTGAGAAAAAAGAAAATTTGGAAGGGGGTTATATTGCTGCGATGCTGAAGCGACCCATGGGCGAATTTTTGGATTGCTTAGCATGGCGACCTTATTTAAATATATATATATATATATATATATATATATATATATATATATATATATATATATATATATAATTCAGAATAATAAGGTAATACAAATTAGTACCAGTCAGTAGCAAACATTTTAATCCTATTCATCCGGACTAGCATTTATTGCATGATCATCACCCAAGGATATTAATTCTAAATATTGCTGTTTATTTTTAATAAATTGAGGGTCCTAGTCAGCAACCATCGAGAATTTTAAATACCTATGATATTTTATGCATTAAAATGTTTTATAGTATTTTACTGCAAAGATGTTCTCTCTAATTGTTATCATTTTTTTTAGATGGATGTTGCCACTTTTTGTAAAAGGCTTCAAAAGAGATTTACTAGAAGAAGACTTGTTTCCACATTTACCATCCCATGAATCTACGTACCTTGGAAATAAGTTAGAAAGAGAATGGATTAAAGAAACGAACAACAAACCAGAAGATCCTTCACTATGGAAGTGTATATGTCGAGTTTTTGGCAAACAAATGTTAATTCTAGCAGTTTTTTATTTATTCGTGGAGCTCGTTGTAAGGTAGATTTTTAATTCCTGTGATTACTTAAAAGAATTATAGTGACTAAGCTTTCAGGGCTCGTCAAAATCATATTCAGTGATTGATAAAGACATGAGGCATCCCCTTGGAAACGAAAAAAATTTTCCAAAAATAGTGAAACGCTTCAAATTTATTTTATCACCTTGTATATAAAAATATTGTTTTCAACTATATTGGGTTATTAGATTGCCTTCCGAAAACGCAAAACGGTGAAACAGGTCAAATTTATTTTATCATTTTATATATAAATCATTCTTTCCAGTATACTGGGTAGTCTTAGGAGGATGAAACTGTCCACTGACAACAAAGCCTTTTTAAACAAAGGGTGAAACACGTCAATTTTATTTTTTTTGTAGCTAAATACTTTTTCCCACTATACAGGGAAACCCTAGAGATGAAACAGCTTCCAAAAAATAAAAAAAAAACGGAAACATTTATTTGTCTTAAAGCGTTTGGTTAAAAAAAAGGGTGAAATAGGTGAAAAGTATTATATCTCTTTGTATACAAGAGTATATTGCATAGTTTGGCGCGCGAATCTAAGGCTATGAAGAAAATGCAAGTATCTATGGAAACGGTGTATTACTCATTGGTGATTGGCTAAAACCCTAATATCCATAGAAACGGCCTGCTTTTGACAAATGTCCCCCTTTCGTCGGGGCTTCAGAAATGGTCATTACATGCGAGTTTTACAATATACTTTTTCTACGACTGCTACTGTTACTTAATAATCTTTTAATAACTATAAAACACTTCAAACTCAATCTTATTTGATAATAATAATTATTGTAATTTACTTGGTTTGTATTTACATTCCTTGCGTTGCTAGGCCGTTGCTAAGGCGTGTTGATGCGCCGCCGGTCAACGCCACCTTTGTTAAAACATACCCGTGCACAGTGAGAACTTTGTAGGTGAATCACCATGGAGATTGAAGCACAATGAAAATATGTATAAAACAATGCACTACGTTCCGAAATTAGTATTGAACATAAATAAAAGCTTTTATTGACATTTATTAAATATTTATTTTGAATTTCTTTTATTTTTGCTCTTAGTGACACCTAGATTAAAAACTGTCTGATCATTATGAAGTAAAAACTGATTTTTAAATTAAAAGTAAAAAAACTTGAAGTAAAAACACCAGAAGAGATTATCCAGCTATGGCATTTTAAATAATATTATTTACATTTATACTCGAGAATTTACTTCTTTTTGTACTTAATACCAAATTGGCAATTACTTTCCATCATGTCCAACACCTTCAACCTTTAGAAAATAAGATATCAAGCTCATTGTAAAACTTGATAAAATCGTATGATAAATTTGCAGAGTTTAGCTTGCTTATTCCTGAAACTTGAGATAAAACAACAAGAATGAAATAAACTGCTCGCCATTTTTGACTTTTCTGAACCGATTTGAATAAACGTTTCGGATTCTAAAATCTTGTTTCACGTAGAATCCGCTGCGTAGTATGCTTTTGTTAAGTTAATTTAGTTGGTGTTGTACAGGGTCGTAAAAAATTTAATGTAAAAAGTTACAATTTTCAACAAGGTGTATTTTTTAAGGAAAGATTTTCTTCGTTATTATATATTGGTATTTTGAAGCCTAAGTCAAGTTTTGGTAGTTTTATGTTTATTGCCTTGTAAAAAAAATTCGATAATTTTTTTTACACAATCTTTCTTGTTGGAATAGCCTTGATAAAGACCCAATAAAGGTTGAAACGTCGGCATTTTTTTAATAAAAGGAGGTTTTATTTGTTGTCTTAAACACACAAAAACAATCTACTTTAAAGACTATAAGGACACTATACTGCTAAAAAGTTAACTTTTTATTATAATTTTCAGGCTTGGTCAGCCTCTGTTTTTAGCTAAATTACTGGAATACTATGAACCCGATTCGGATATGACTAAAACTGAAGCTTACTATTACGCTGGAGCTATAGCATTGTGTTCTCTCTTAACACAAGGATTCCAGCATACTTTTATGTTGCATAATTTCCATATGGGTAAGTATAAATAATTGCGCATAAATGTAGAGAAAATGCAAATAGCATCTTATTTTATCAAGTTTTCCTATTTAAGTTTGTAATAAAAAAAATTAAATGCAAGTAAAGGCGATTGGATCGTCACATGAAAGCCATAGAAATATGACATTGAAAAAAATAGTAATGGAGAAGATATATAAAATTCTGAAAAAAAAGGATACAGGTACTGAAAACAGAGAAAACTACCTAAAGGCAAATGATGCAGTGGCATTCCTAATAGTTTTTGATCAAGTGGGCTGAGAAAAGAACCGTGAATAAACAGATTCATAATATGAACTTCCAACAACTAATCAATAAAGGAACAAATGCCTTGCTGAGACTTAAAATATTGACGAAAAATATAAGAAAGAAAAAATTAATTTTTTTATTAAAAAAAATAAAAAAGAAGAAAATTTGTAATTATTATGGTTTTAATTTATGTTTATCTAAATATGTGATTTCAAAAATGTCTAGAGAGTTTTGATCAGGAAATAAAATTATTTGGTGTCTTAAGTTTGAGGAACTAAATTTATTGTATGAATGTCTATGCCTATTTTTGTCATTGCATTTTTTGAATAATTCTGAATATATTTTTTAGGTATGAAAATTCGTGTGGCGACTTCGGCCCTTGTGTACCGGAAAGTTTTAAGACTGAGCAAAAGTGCTTTGGCCGAAACAACTGTGGGTCAAATGGTTAACTTAATATCAAACGATGTAGGAAGATTCGAACTGGCCACAACCCATATTCACAGTTTATGGATGGCACCCTTGGAAACTTTCGTAGTCTTAGTAATGATATACTTTTATGTTGGTTTTACTGGCATGGTTGGTGTTCTATGTATGTTTGCATTTGTTCCATTTCAAAGTAAGTCTTGGCAAAACACAGTGAGAAAAAAATGTTGAAACAGTCAATAAATTCAAAGTTATGAGCGTCAAATAAATAACGCGGCTTTCGAGAGTTCTATGAAACTAGGAAAGAATGTAGAATTACATTGTTTGATTTAAGAGACACAAAAAGTCACAGAACACAAAGGAGAGATTTGTGAGATCCTGCGAAGTGAACATTCTACACATTTTAAAATTCATCTAATTTACTAGTTAAGGCTAAATAGAATGTCGGCTAAATTATTGGATTAAATTGGATGTCAACATTCTTTTGGATTGAAGTAATACAACTATTATAATACCATTGTTTACAGTCAAAAACTTTCTTCATTCACCCAACTTTCTCAAAAGGTTAATTACGTACCTTCTTAAAGTATTAAATAAATTTATAGTAAATATAGTATTAATATTTGTTGCTTGAAAACCATAAGTTCATTTATTTGATCTTTTTGGTCTAAGATTTTGAAATAATCAAACGACATTTTTTTGTAGTGTAGGATTTTTTTATTACTTGGTTGTGTAGTTATCGATTTAACTAAATTACTGTGCAATTTTAACTATAATTTAAATGACATATCTAGTAAACAAAATGGATTATTTTCAATATGTAGTACATTATGTAGAGGCATTTTTATAGGATCTGAGATTTAAAAGTTCCTTTTATGAGGTTTATACAAGAGACAGAGAATTTGCAAATCTGAAATAATTTTTAATTTGAGTGTATCTGCTTAAAAATTGGGTCATTAGGAAGACACTAATTTCGGTTTAATATTTGCACGAAACTAAAAAAAATAAAAAAATTTCAATTAATAACAGCAGTTAATACTAAATGGTTGTATGTTATTATATAAAAAAATATCAATACACTAACCTTTTTTTTTGAGAGAGACTACTTTTAGGAATTGTTCATGATAGATGATTACCCCGCTCGAGAAGCACATAGTACTGCTTCTCGAGTCAGTGATTGCATCAAAGGTTCCACCTTGCACCTCTTATAGACAAAAAATACTGTTTTAAATATAAACAAATATTTTAATATAAGACCAAAGGCCTGCATGTTTCTCTCATATTGAGCGATTTACTTTATTGCCCGTTTTTTCAGTTCAAAACTGTAAACAGAAAGATATTGCCTATAGAAACACCAAAATGCTATCTCATATAAGAGATGGCTTTCAATTAATGACAATTACACCGATTTGGCTATCATTTTGCCTAACTCACTTTAGGCAATCCTAACTGCGTAACATCTCCTAGCCAGCCTCATATTCAAGGCCCTTGCATGATCCTCATATTTAAGGTTTTTGTCAATTAACAAACCGCTAAGTTTGTTAATTGTTATTTTTGTACTGCTTACTTCTAATGCCACCGTCATTCAGTCTTATATTATCACAGGCAAACCTAAAGATTGGCATACTAGTTTTCCTGACACTAAGATAAGACATAAAGTATTTGAATTAAACTATTTACACAAATGTTCTTCAAATCCTCAGAGACAATGCTCATTAATGAGTTCGGTGATTTACCGTAAAATAGTGTCATCAGCAAAGACTGTAAATCGTCCTCGAATGTCAAGAGCAGTCAGGTTACTTATGCAGAGAAGGGAGAGTATTGGGCCTAGCCCAGAGCACTAGGGTGCTGCATGTCTAATAAAGCAAGCATCTGATACTTCATCTAGATCGAAAAATTTGTTTTCTGTCAGAGAGCTAAGACTCAAAGCACTTCAGGGTAAGGTCTCGAGAAAAATATTCCGTGATTTACACGTTCAAATGTGTTTGAGAAATCACAGAACACTGCATCACCTTCATGCAAAAATCTTCTAAAAAGGCACATATGGCATCATTTGTACTTTTGAACTCTTGAAAACTATATTGATATTTGCTCAAAATGTTGTGCTTATTTATGAACTTAAGCATTCTGTTGTTCTTTTTATGATTTTTGATAACGACGTTAATAAGGAAATAGGCCTAAAGTTTTCAGGATCTTTAGAATCTTCTCCTTATTGGACTGACGACAGCAATTTCTAAACAAATGCTCCAGGATTAAATAAATTATTTATTGCATCCACTAAATTCTCAAGTGCATGATCAGGCAGAATCTCGAGTACCCTGAATGATATTTCATCCACCCCGATGATTTTTTATTCTTTACTAAACTAAATGAATTTCCTAATTCGACAATGTCAGTATGACTTAAGCAAAATGAAGAAGGTATTTTAATATGACTCAAGTAATATAGAGGATTGGTATCAGAATATTAAAAATGTATATTATATGTTAGCCTCTCCTCAACTGAACAATAAAATTGGTTGAGTTCTTTACTATTAGTTGTAATTGTAATTTATGTTAGTCTTGTTATATGCCTTATCTATTCGGTCTCTATAGTACAGGTGTTAAACAGTCTTTATAACTCGCCTGTATATGCTCCTATAGATATTTTCTGATTTTATGTGAAAGTCTCAAATTTATAGACGTTTTTATTCCCAAAGTATCCATATTTTATTTAGTTTATTTTTACACAAGGGGAACTTTTATTAAATAATTCTACATGATTATCATTAAAACTTTTTAAAACATCAGAACATCTATATATCCGGCAAGCCAATAGTCTCAATAAATAAAACCCACTCGAGCTTCGAAAGCACTCTTCTCAAAAGTAATAAAGAAAAGTATAAATATTTATTACTAGATTCAGGAGGTTAACCCTAATTTAAGAAAATAAAAAAGTTATAATAGGTTGACACTCAGAAAACCAAAATTGTAATCCATTCTTTTTAAGTTATCCTTAAGGAAAGCACAACAATTAAGAGGTTAGCCTTTTCGAAAACAGAGCTTAAGATACAGGGTGGGTTTTTTTGTATTTTGACATGCCAATAGTCTTAATAAATAAAATCCATTCGAGCTTCGAAAGCACTCTTCTCAAAAGTAATAAAGAAAAGTATAAATATTTATTACTTGACTCAGGAGGTTAACCCTAATTTAAGAAACTAAAAAAGTTATAATAGGTTGTAACAAAGTAAATTAGTGCGCCCCTGAAATAAAATTGACACTCAGAAAACCAAAATTGTAATCCATTATTTTTAAGTTATCCTTAAGGAAAGCACAACAATTAAGAGTTTAGCCTTTTCGAAGACAGGGCTTAAGACACAGGGTGGGTTTTTTGTATTTTGACATGCGTTTTCGCGATTTAGTGTTTAAGAAACAAAAAAAGTGTATACATGTATGTATGTATGTGTGAATAAAATGATAAAGAATGAAACATCGAAAATCTGCGAAAATCATATAACTTTTTTGTTTTTTTAATGAACACCCCACATTTTTTATGACTATTAGAAAGATCTTTTCTTCCTGATTTCAAAAATTTATAATGCAATTTGCTTTAATCATTTTTAAATTTCTGACCCTTAAAAATTGGTAAGCTTTTAATAGTAAAAATCGAAGTAGATATGGATGACGTTAAAAGAGACAACATAATTTGACACACATAAATTTTGTTTATTTTAACTTCATCCGCGACTAATTCGAATTTTATTACATTACTTTCTCCAATTTTAAGGTTCAGTATTACATATTTTTGAAATCAAGAAGGAACAATCTTTCCTATCGTCTTAAAAATTTAGGGTGCGCCATTTAAAAAAAATACAAAATTTATATATTTCGATCGATGCTTTTTTGTTTTTTGTCATGTTACTAATAGATATATCACGTCAAAACTTAGACGTTTGGTATCTACACTTTGTGTAAATACCCTGTACAGGGAATAATGTTGAGAAAATGCAAAAAATTTCTTAAAACATAAATCAGGTATCAAAAATTCAAGAAATTAATGTTTTCTTATAAGCAAGCCGTTTCTTAAGCAGATACACTTAAAATTATTTCAGATTTGCAACAGATGAAAAACCGTTTAAAATTAAACAATTTTCTTTACAAATTATGACCATTTAAAATAAAGTTACATTTTAAGAGATTGCACTTTGTATTTATTTTTAAATATTTTAGTGTGGTTGGGAAAAAAGACATCAGAATATCGTTTAGCCACTGCCCTGAGAACTGATGAGAGGATTCGTCTTATGAATGAAATAATTTCAGGAATGCAAGTCATTAAAATGTATACATGGGAAAAACCTTTTGCTAAACTTGTAGAACTCACTAGAAGGTCAGTGTCACTTAGAAACTTAGAGCTTTAAATACCCTGGGAAAATTATTCTCTTTCTATGAGAGTGCAAAAACTATCTATTTTCTGTGCTCATTTTAGAGGTGGCGTTAATAGTAAAAAAAATATAAATTACTATATACATAATAAAAAAATAGTTTTACTAATGCAGTATATGAATCTGCGTGTACTTAAAATAAAATATTTTTTGATGTTCTTCGATTTCATAAAGACCAACTTTCGTAGGCCAGAAGTTATACCTAACACGAGTGAAAAGCATCTTTTCCGTACTCTCGTACTGGCTGCACTCCGTTGGGTCTCACCTATTGTTGCGTGTGAGAAAGTGCCATTTTCCTCACTAAATACTAAGCTGTCATAGCGTTTAAATATATAGATATTTTTATAAACAAAATTGCAGATACTCACAACTGTTAACGAAATTCTATATAATCTCAGATCTTTTGGAGTTGGTACTTAAAGAGTTTAAAATTTTGTGATCGTTGCTTATGTTTTTTGAATATTTTGTCTGGCTTTGAGTTAAAAAAATAATCTATTTGAGATCTGAACATTTTCAACTCTCGACTTCAATTGAAAAAGTAGTATTTGAAAGGAAAAACAATTTTTCTTATTTTTTTATCTATTTATATTTTGAAGCAAAACTAAACTTAAAGGAAATACCGTACTTTTACGAACAATTTTTTTTGAGAAAAAAAAACTAAATTAAAAGGCCAGAGACTATATTCCGTTAACAATTTTTCCAGATATCAACTAAATTTATACCTTGTATATGTTATTCTTCACTAAATGAACTCTACTACTAAGTAAATTAATTAAAAAGTCGCAAATCATCACTTAGGAGTATTTCAGTTTATGTTCTGTTTAACAAGTGACATATTTTTCGAGAATATTTAGAAATTCAGTTGTTAAATTTACTGCTGGATGTTTTTTTTTTGTTACGACCCCTATAACCCTCTCTCTTCAATATTATGTACAGTTTAAAAATGGTTTAGAAAAATGTGCATTTATGCGTACCTAATTTAAATGTCATAATGCGTTAACATTACAACTTCACTCACATTTATTATACCCATTATGATTAACATATTGCATAACATATGCATGAATAGACATTTTGCTAAATAACAAAATATTAACAACTCTGAGAGACCAAAAAGTTACAAAACAAAATAAGGACTTCCTAGTAAAAAGTTGGGAAGAATTCGAGGGGTGCCAGAAAACAAAAACAAGTCAACCCAAACCTCAGTTTAAATATGTAGGAAGATACATAACAAAATACCAAAAGTGCCACGACGGTAACATACCAAAAGTGCCACGACGGTAACATACCAAATAGTACAGATTTTATTAGTCGTGTTGATTGTCGTGGCAAAACCTACTTTTCACCTTTCGGTACCTATATCTCGGAGACGGATCTAAATACACTTTTGAAATGTGGGATACCTACGATAAATAGACAATTTTGAAATATTAATTTGGAATACTGTGAAAATATTCCTCTCTACGGTCTCTATTTAAAATGAGCGGGATCGAAGTTTGGAAAGTTTTTCTTATAATTTTTAAAACTTTTTTCAGGTCATGTGCTGTCTAAATGGTTTAAGTTTTTTACAAAAAAAAGTTCTGAAAATACAAAAAAAAATATTTATAAAGTTTTATCTTTAAAAAGTAATTGCGATTAACGCAAAATTCAATTTTTAATTTTTTTTATGATTTTTTTTGTCGTTCGCCAGAAATTTGTTGTATAAATAATAAGGAGGCAAAAGACGTGAATACTGCGTTTAAAGTTTGGAGTTAAATGTTTTATGAAAAAAACTACTTGTATGGGAAAATTTTAATTTTCTTCCCGATTGGAGATTTTGCCACACATTAAAATCTATTACAATTTAACCGTACTTTTTGAAGTTCTGCAAGGGCATTTTTTTCGAAAAGCACATCGATGCCTCTATAACTTGTACGATTTTTTGAAAATTGACCAAATCAAGCTGTTAATGTGAAGTCAAATATAACCGAAGGTATTTCCCTTTTCACTTTAATCTATTTTATTTAACTCAACAATTTACTGTCGGATCTTATGACGTACCAAAACCTTAGAAAATCTAGCTTGAAGAAAATTTGCACATATTTTGAAGTACATGACTAATATTTAAAAACAAGGAATATGTAGACTCCTCTGGATGAGGGGAGTTTGCTGTTATCGAAACAGTGTTCCTAATGGTGTTAAATTAGTCCGGTCGCTGCCTTCCCGTATAGACCGTGTTCATCAGAGCGCTTTTATTTACCACAACATAATTTGGTCACGCGCTGTAACCGCTCCTGCGGTCCCGCGTTGGTTTTAGTGGATCTTAAGATAGTCACCTAGAATTGCGGGTTTTGTTGCATTTGATTGAGATTATTGGCTGTATAGGGATAAAGCCAATGAAGAGACGAATTTTGTAGATGTTCTTCTTCGTTAAGGTTTATATCTTTTCTTAACTTGTACCGGGTGTACAACTAAGAAGGGAGGCCCGTCGTATCTCAGGAACCACTTATCTTACGGTTTCGGGAAAAAAATTATATAGTAAATCGGCCAAAACAAATCGCTGGAAATTATTTTTAATCTCGAAAAATTGCCGCTAGGGGGCGCCACAAGAACTTTAAATCGTAAATGTCGATTTTTGTTGAATTTGCACCGTTAAGGTGTGTCGAAAATATAAGCATAGTATTCTTCAATAAGTTACGCAACTCTTTGCGATCTATCATTTTTTTCCATTTTCAATAATAAAGTGGTGAGGGAAGGTCAAACATTTTTTGTTCAAGCGTTGATATCTCTGTTTTGAATGAACCGATTTTGTTAACGGTCACCAAATTCATTCTACTACTGGTCGATAGATGGCGTTTTTCTCGAATTCCTCAAATAATACGGATTTTCTCAAAAAAATCAAATGGTACGATATTACTTTTTTGTCACATTTTATTTTGTGGTTATGAAGGGTATAAGATAGTGAAATAAAAAACCAGATCCATATTTAATTTAAGAAAGTTGATGATGGTCACTCAAATGCGAAACGTCCGATTAAAAAACTAATTACACCGAATTGTAGAGGAGAAAAAGTACCAATTTCAAAGTAAAAGTTATTTTTATCTATCATTTCAATTTAACCTAAAATTTGAGAAATTTTGAAAAAAAAAACGCTGCAAATTGAATCACTACTTCCACATCATCTTTAGGAGATATAACACCATAACTGTAGATATATCCGAAAACTAAATCGACATATTACTCGATTTTTTACGAAATTTTGGATTTTCGTCCTCTTTACTTTATAATCTTACTATTTATTTTTGTTATTTTGGTCAAATAAACTGAAAAAATGAGATCCCGAAAACCTATATATAAATTGACATGTTACCCGATTTTTTTTAAAATCAAGAAAGTTGATAGTAGTCGCTCGAATCTAAAAAGTAGCGTTGGATTAAAAAAATAACTTCACCACCTTTAGAAGAGAAAAATAGTGCCCAATGGTGAAGTGAGAGCTATTTTTATCCATTGTTTAAATTTTACTAAAATTTAAAAAAAAATATATTGAAATGAACCAGAACATAAAAAACAAAACAGTAAAAGAATTAGCAGGAAAAAGCACACCAAGGAAAGAGTTTATGTTTTGTTCTTTGCTGTGCTTTTTCCTGCTACTCGATTTATTGTTGTGTAAAAAAGTAGGGATGATGTAAAAAAATGCTATAAATAACAAAGAAAATGTCTTAAAATGCAAGGCCTTTTTCAATTTATTTTTTTATTAATTAGCTATTGATGTCGAGTGAACTGTTGGAAATATCTATCGTCATGATCGATACATAAACGGAGCCTTTCTACTATAGAATTTACTACAGCTTTTATTTCTGCGGCTATTAATTCGGTTGATTAAGTCCTCCCTTGTTGGTCTATTTTGGTACACCAAATCCTTAAGGCAGCCCCACAAGTACACGTTTAGACATGTTAAATCGGGGGAACGAGGGGGCCAAGGAAATATACTGCCTCTACCTATCCAGCTTCCGGGAAAACGCCCATCTAAGAACCGTCTGACATTGTTTGAGTAGTGAGCTGGGCAGCCATCATGTTGGAAGAATATGGTGTTTAAGTCAATGCCCTCAACCAAACTGGCAGTTAATTTTCGAGAGAATCTAAATAAGTCCGTCCAGTCAACGACCTTGACTCTGAACTTCTCGCATCCAGAGAGGATTGTGGTCGGACCAATAATGCAGGTTTCCCATCGGAGCGGAAAGTAGCTAATAAGTAAAGCTAGTATATAATAAGTAATATATGGATTTATGGATTTTCGGGTATACAGAGTTCAATTTTTGAGTTAATTTAATGTTTTATGGAGATCTAAAGATGATGTGGATGTAGTGATTTAATTTGCATCAAAATTTTTCAAATTTTAGGTTAAATTGAAATGATTGAAAATAACTTTCACTCTACCATTGGCACTTTTTTTCTACAATTTTATATCCCGTTTCGGATACATCATCAATTTTCTTAATTTAAATACAGACTTGGTTTTTTATTTTACTATCTTATACCCTACATAACCAGAAAATAAAATGTGACAAAAAAGTCCGTATTATTTGAGGAATTTCAGAAAAACGCCATCTAGCGACCAGTACCAAAATAAATTTGGTGGCCGTTAATAGCACCGCTAATAGAGCGAAAAAGCCCTTGTATTTTCGATCTACCTTAATTATGTAAATTCACAAAAAAATCGACATTTACGATTTAAAGTTCTTGTTGCGCTCCCTAGCGGCAATTTTTCGAGGTTAAAAATAATTTGCAGCTATTTCTCTTGACCGATTTACTATATACTTTTTTTCCCGGAAACCCTAAGATAAGTGGTTTTTGAGATACAACCGGCCTCCCTTCTTAGTTGTGCAACCGGTACAAGTCAATATCGGTAATACTCAGTGATCGAATGTTTTTCTTTTAAGACGAGGAGATATGACTTAAATACGTAATTTAATTTTTAAAAGTTAAACTAGGTGTTATCGCGTGTTGCTTGTTTAGTGTAATAATGCTAAATAACTTTTTAGTATTGGCCGTTAAATTAACATATATATTTTTTGCAGGAGAGAAATGGATCAAATTAAAAAGATTTCCGTTATAAGAGGAATTATGATGACCTTCAATATATTTCTAAACAGGACATCTCTTTATGTCTGTGTCTTGGTATATGTATTGACAGGAAATACCCTAAATGCCCAATACGTGTATGTTTTACAATCGTTGTATGGCATTTTAAGAATGTCGGTTACAATGTTTTTACCGCAGGCAATCACTCAAATCGCAGAAGCAAACATTTCAGTAAGAAGAATTAAAAAGTTTTTGAAGTATGAAGAAGTTGATTTTGATTCTAGTGCGACATTCTACAATGCTATACAATCTAAGGAAGACCTTAAACCAGTCAAAAATGGTGCACCGAAACTGGATGGACCGATAGGAATCAACATAAAAAATGCCTCATTTAAATGGATTAAATCCAGGAGCGAAAATACTTTGGAAAACATGAATATGGACGTTGGTCCGGGACAGTTGGCTGCAGTTATAGGTCCAGTAGGGAGTGGAAAAACTACTCTTCTACATGCTATTCTAAGTGAACTAACACCTTTAACAGGATCTGTTAAAGTCAATGGAAAAATTTCGTACGCTTCACAAGAACCTTGGCTTTTTGTAGGTAGTGTGCGACAAAATATTACCTTTGGACAAAACTATGATGCCCGAAAGTATCATGAAGTAATAAGAGTATGTCAATTGCAAAGAGATTTAACCCTTTTTCCTTATGGAGATCGTACTATTGTAGGAGAAAGGGGTGTATCTCTTAGTGGGGGCCAAAGAGCACGTATTAATCTAGCAAGAGCGTTACAAAGAAGCTGACATATACTTATTAGATGATCCTTTGTCTGCAGTAGATGCTCACGTAGGTAAACAAATGTTTGAGGAGTGTATAACAGGGTATTTAAAAGACAAATGTGTTGTCTTAGTTACTCATCAGCTGCAATATCTCAAAAATGTTGAAAAGATTTACCTGTTTGGCCACGGGAAGATTAGCCACACTGGCACATATGAGGAAATCCAAAAGGCTGGAACTGAGTTTGCTCAACTGCTTAACGATCTCAAGGATATCATAGACGATGAAGAAGATAATGAAACGGAAGCAACAGTTGATGAAGTTATGTCAGTTAAAAGAATTAGACGTATATCCACTAAAGAATCGATTCCAAAAGGCGACGAAAAGGTATATATAATTCAAAATAAACCCCATAGTAATATGTGTTGAAATCGACAAAATAAGTGAAACAGAAACTTTACCTTTACTTTAATTTATTTATTTTTTGAAAAGAGTTTTGCTTGGAAAAGCGCTCTGAAACGAAGCATTTGCGGACTGTTTACATGAGTTTGTATTCTAATTTTTATGACAGGAACATTACCCTTATAAAGATACGTTTAATTTTTTATCAATCTATATATGTATGCCTTTAAACGGGGGAATATAATTTAAGACACAATTGAAAGCATATGTTATATATAACATAACATAAAACAGGCTCTAAAAATATTAATAATTAAGTTTATATCTACTTTGATAGATCTGAGTTACGAAGAGTTAATTTATGATAAAATATATTGAAGGTGTAGCCGAAACAAACATAATATATTGCATCTAAATCTGACTAAACATAGTTTTTATTAAAATTTAACTAATTAAATTTTTTAATTAATAAAAATTTAAATTAATTAAAACATTTTTATTTAAGACAGCAAGAGATGCCGAAATTTATGTCTGACTTTGTGTATATGAAATGTAATATCTCGCCATTATTTTACAAATATTGACTAATTTAATTAATGATGTTCCTGTTTTAGGGATAGAGGTTGATTTATTATTATCGTGTTATTTTAGGAACCCAAGTTGGAAAGAGAAGGCAGAGGAGGAGGTAATGTAGCATGGAGTGTATATAAATCATATTTTGTATCTGGAGGTCACTGGTGTAAAATAGTAACACTGTTTATCATCTTCGTAATGTCGCAGACTTTAGGAAGCGTATCCGATTATTTCTTAACAATATGGTAAGCAATAAAATATATTTTTCTTTTGTGACGGGAAAAAAGTTTGACATTTAACCCCTGTTGAATGGCGAAAAAAATGAGAACTTTTTTCCCGGATATATATGCACATAAGTAAACGTAGATATTTAATTTTAGAATATTTTATTATACAAAAGTTACATTTCTTTTATATCAGAAGTATAATTATTAAATGTGCACTGCATGAATGACGTGTTCCTTGAACTATTCGGTACAACAGTCGAATTCAGTCTTCTGGTTCGTCTCGTCGAAGGCAGACCTCTGTGTTATTAACATAAGTGGTTCCACGTGTTCGGTTCTGCTGCTTTATTTCGGGGGGAAACGGGAGACTCAACTGCTCAGTGTGGAAACTAACAGTCCCGTTCATCTGCCGCAGTTCTACAAAGAATATTAGCGTAATGGCCGCTATGTAGCGGGAGTGGGAGGGGTAAGGTGATAGCTTAAAAGAAAGGGTCATCTCGTGATATCAGTAGTACTCTCAAGGGGCACCTAGTGGAAGCCAAGATGCATTTCATAAATTAAAAGAGGAAAAATCAAGAAGTATTTTAAAGATTCAGGATGTCCGGGAGTTTAAAACTCGCCATCCGGACATCCTAGCGATAACGTCTCCAAACTGGAATAAGGTGTAAATCATCTGGGAGGGTTGGCCCAGCTCTGACTAAGCCCCGGGCGGAGAGCAATCTGGCCACTGCCCTGTAGCAAAGCCAATATGTCCTGTTATGTAACAGGATAAACAGGAATCAACAGTCGAATTTTCTTATGTTGAAATTAATTTTTTTTCCTGCCATGGACACAACTGCCGTTGATGTACCTGGTGCGGGATGTTATTTCAGCACTGCCAAACGTTCTAAATACTTTATTAACTATTTCAGTCCTGTGTGCTACCGATTCATCAACATACCCTTGATGACTTCCAACCGCCATGTTTCTTTAGTGTTATCAAGTCTCCCCCAGATTCAACTAAAAGTGTAGCAGACGATCTTCGAAACCTGTATATGATTTAGCATTTTCAAGTTTAAGAAAATTAAAAACCTTATAAAACTGGTTGATACATTTTCCATTGCGATATGCATAAAACAGGAGGCGATCCTTTGCTGCTGCTCACGAAGGACTATGTATATTTGGTAAAATTTAATATATTTTTCACAACACTACAAATCTCCTGTTTACAACATTCTTTGTTTGCTTAAGTTTCACAATTAATAACGTTCCCGAATCTTCAACACCATCTAATGTTACCTGGCTGATCTCACAAATTCGGCTAGCCTCTGCAATCCCAAAAAATCACTAGTTTTGTACTTGTAAAAATCGCAGTTTTTTGGGCATGTAACCTTTCCTATTTTGTATCATAAAGGTAATTAGTTTGAAATGTCTTGGATTGTAACATACTTTTAATCATTGAATAATTCGACCACGCTGTTGATGGCTTTTGTTGTTGTGCCAGTTCTGAAAAATAAACCAATAACCCCGTCTCCGAGAAAGAACTGCAGGTCTTTTTCATCTTCGATTCCATAAATCTTGAATACGCGGTTTGGGAAATTTTGCGCCATTTAGCTGGTAATAATTTTAGTGACGCTACTTTCGCTGCTTCTACTAACTCAGGTGGCGTCAGAGAAAACTCGGAATCAGATATTTTTAACTTTATTATATTATTCACAATAACTACCAAACAACCACTAAGTTCGCAATTTTTAAATCAAATCACATAAATAAATTAACAGATATTTGATTACTTTTAAGGTTTCCTTAATTAGCAACGCAGGTCTAAATGTCGTACGAATATAACGAATGTTATATTTACAATTTATGTATTTGCATTGACCTATCGAAAAAATTGATTTTTTTTCGATTAATGTTTCGTTTTTTCATTGTTTTGTCTTTTTTTCTGTTTTAAGGCAAATTTTGCTTTGTCCTAAAATTTTAACAATTTTCCTGCGACAATAAAGCATACTTTTGTTTGTTTGTTCTTCGTACAACAGTCTGCCAGTTAAAAACTTCAAATTTCATATCGATAAGTTTCTGCTTCATTCAACTATTTTCAAATATTAAATCGTCGTTTTTCTCGTCACAGAAAAAAATAGTGTATTATATACGGGAAAAATATTAGATTTTAGTTCTCGAGTTGTTTCCCTTGTATAATAAATAACTATTAAAAACATGGAACTAGATAATGACCATATTTCCTTATCGTAAAAAAATAAATAAACTAGTCAAAATCAAATAGAGATCAATTTTTAAAATACCAATTTCTTTATAAACCCTTTATACAGTCAACGTCAAATTTGTGTGCTTATAATTCTTATGTACACGATTTTTTTATAGTTTTTCACAACTGACAGCCTTTTTTTTAAACTACAAAAATATTTATATGAAAGTTGTAGGGTTTTTCCTAAATATTTACAAGGTGGTAAATTTAAAAACAAATGACGATCGGAAAATCAAGAAATCACTATCAACTTTGTTATTTTAAATAGATCACCCTGTATTTTTTGACATTTTTTGATTCTTCTTATTCTCTTCTTTTCAAAAATATATAACATAACTATACTCGGAACAGTAGTTTTTGATTTATTGGGCTTTAAGTTGCCACATATGACAAATTCACTGTGATGAAATTCGAAGATACTACAACGCTGTACCCATGAAAAACGAAAACAAATAAAATCAGTAACATTATTTTAATACAATATTTTTAATGGATACAAACCAATAATTAACAAAAAAATCAGTGTAACACAATATTTTAATCTTTTATAAATTAATTGATTGCTAACAGCCTTTTTATAAGTTCATATCACATGTCACGTGACCCCCTCCATTATTCAATTTTGGAAACATCTTTCCAGCTTCCTGATAGCATTGGTAATGAAAATGGGACATTCTGTATTTAAAATTGCAATTTCGTGCTCTATTTTTTGCCGCAATTCTTCTACGTTGTCCGTTCTATTAAGGTAAACTTTATCTTTTAAATATCCTCACAAAAAATATTCAATAGTGTAAGGTCCGGACTATTGGCTGGCCAATGAATATTACCATGTTAATCGATCTACAAACCATATTGAGCGTTTAGAAAATTTGTGAAATCTCGGATGTTGTGAGGTGGTGCTCCATCTTGGTGTCAAATTATTTGATTATAGGTATTTATTGGAAGCGGCTCCAGATGGTGTTCTATGTCGTTATTTAATAAATTTAAACACCGTTCCCCTGTTAAAATACCCTCAATAAAAATTATATATATATATATATATATATATATATATATATATATATATATATATATATATATATATATATATATATACATATTATATATATATATATATATATATATATATATATATATATATATATATATATATATATACATACATATATATTCTTCGTTGAATTAAGTAAGTGTCCTTTTAAATCAGTGTTTTTGTAAAATTTTGGTTTGATCTCGGCACAAATATGGTAGGAGGATGTCACTTGTTTTTTACTTCTTCCACGTATATCAGATTTTTTGATAAAATGAATCATTCTTGTTATCGCTGTCCCTGGATTATATAAAGATTCATGCTCTTCGGATAGTTTATTGCTTGAGATATCACTGCAAATTCTTGAAAAACCATCAGCCACTGTATTAGATTTTTCGAATCTGTAAACAATATCATAACTTTAGCATGAAAGTTTTAAACGCCAACGCATACTTTTCCCACTTTTTTTTATTATACCTGAATGATTTTTACGAAACATAAAAGAAATTTTATTTTCGTAGTGTTTAACACATTTATAAGCTTCTTTCTCCACGGATGAATATCTTCCTTCAGTGTCTAAGAGTGTTCTGGAGAAGAAGGCAATAGTCTGAAGCACCAATTTCTACAGTTAGAGTTTCATTTCCATTTATTGTCTTATCACTTTTTGAACAATTTAAAAATTAATTATTAATTGACATTTATAAATATTTTTAAGTGTGATCTTTAATTCATTTTGACAAGTTTATACAAAAAATCCAAAAAAGCCAAAAAGGATCTTTAAAATTAAATAACTGGTACGAAGATGGCTTGACATTTTTTAAAACATTTGCTATTTTTTCGTTTCAAAAAACACTTTATTTATTACTTGTACAAAACTACTTTCAAAATTATCGTATCTAGAAATTAGATATGTTTTTATCGTTTCTTTTCTAATCTTTTTGTTGGTTTTAGGGTCAATATTAATCAGATTAAAAAGGCTGAGGCTGAGTATATTAAAAACAATAATTCGACTGAAATATCACCAATTCCAATCTTTAATGACACGTTCCCATTAGAAATTCCTGATACATCAAATGGATCCACCATTACCGTCCAATTCGATCATTCCCCTTTCCAAGAATTCTGGATGACTTATCTGAACAACGATATTTTATTGATTTTTTATACCGCTTTAATGCTCGGCGTAATAACTTTAACCATTGGTAGATCTTTAGCTTTTTACAGATTCTGTAATAAAGCATCAGTAAGGCTACACAATAATATGTTTTACAAGATTGTATATGCTGGAATGAGGTTTTTCAATACAAATCCCTCTGGAAGGGTACTGAACAGATTTTCAAAGGACATGAATCAAGTCGACGAAGTATTACCTATGACTCTATTGGACACATTACAGGTAAATATATTAAATTATTTAAAGTTGGTGGTGGTACTTTAACTCCTTCAATAATAAATTCTTTGATATTAGACTTAGTTATTGGTAAAAACTAAGTAATTTTTTTAATAATTATTGACCAATATCTATATTACCAATGTTTTCTAAAATAATAGGAAAAATTGTTAATATTAGAATAAATCAATATTTGGAAGATGAAAATTCACTATTTAATAAACTGCTTCCGCAGATTCAGGGATACCGAAAGAGCTGTTATTGATGTCATTACAGATATTTATTTACAATAAAGTTGATAATAATACAAAATGCTGTTTACTATTCTTGGATCTGTGTGAGGCATTTGATACAGTAAATCATCATATTATTTTACGAAAATTATAGAATATTGGAATAAGGGGCAACATGTACAATTTACTTAAAAAGTATCTAAGAAAACCCAAATAATTTGTGCAAATGAATAATGCAGAAAGTAATGAAAAATAAATATAAATAGTTTGTGGAGTATCCCAGGGATCAATATTGAGGCCAATTTTATTTTTAGTTTATATAAATTCAGTTTCCAAATAAAATTTAAAAGGCAACATTCAATTGTTTGCGGATGCCACAACACTTATTTATTTTGCTGATAATTAAATGAATTGTGTTTTTGTATAAAACATTAATTTGTTACTGGCATAAATCTCACAAACTTTCATTAAATTTTAGTAAATCTTTTATAATAATAAGTATGTTGAATATAGTATTGTTATACTTACAATTAAGTTCGAATTTTAGTGTCAAATAAATGATCATATATAGTTTAACACAAAAATATCAATCAGAAACCCCACAATTTTTTAAAAATGTTTTAATTGTTTAGTTTTAACTAATGTTTTAACCCGTCAATATGTTTTTCTTTTCTGGCATTTTAGGGCCCTGAGGATACAGCAATAAAGTTGCGAAACGTCGACAATTTAAAAAAAAACTACTTTTGTTTTTTCTTAATGGGTTCTAATCCCAAAATAATACACCATTCTAACATAACAAGGCCACACTTCATTATTCTTAATGAAAGAAAACATTTATAACGAGGGAGGGTCCGTCTAAAGGAAATTTACCGATTTTTTTTTCTGTCAGTATGGCAAGAGAGAGGAGGAACGGCAAATTTTTATGTTTGACGTGGGGTTTAATTTATTATTACAAATTTTTCCCAAGAATATTTAATTGCCTTTTCAGACAAATTAATTAAATTTGAAAAAGTTAACTTGAACCTCTGAATACTAAGCCATGTAGTCACGAGATCAAAAGCGGCTTCAAACCGACACAGGGTGTTAAAGGGATATGAGCTTATTCATGATTATTGGTCATTAAGATGATATATTTATCATTCTAATCATCGTCAACATATAGTGATTTCAGCAGTATTTCTCTTAATAATAATATCAAAATTTTAAACAAATTTATTAGAAAGAAATTACTAATTTTTGCAGCTCAAACCGCAAAATATACTTCATTATATCAATATATTCAAAAATAATCTATTCTCCAAAAAGGTTTAAGTTAATCACTATAATATTAGAATTTCATTTATCATATATTATTTGTAGATCTCATTGATTGTTGTTGGCATCAGTATTGTTGTGGCAACTGTCAACCCATGGATGTTGTTACCGACTGCTGTTATGTTAACTATCTTCTATTTTATTCGAGTTGTGTTCCTAGCAACAAGCAGAGATATTAAACGACTGGAAGGAATCAGTGAGTGTCATTTTTATCTAGTTTTGTAGCAAACTACTTATAACCTCATTTCAGAGACATAAAATAAAAATAACAAGCGATTTAAAAAAATCTTTTAAAACAATCAGCTGTGCTAATGGGCTATACAGTACTAAGTAATCTATATGAAACTAAAATAATGTATGCATATATGTCTCTAGTTTATACTCATTTTTCTTTAGTAGTTGGTTTCTATTGGATTTAGTTTTAGATTTGTTTGCTGCAAAAACAATAATTGCTCAATAAAAGAAATTTACCAGATCTTTCTTTTTGTCTGACTTTTACGATCTGCTGACTGATATCTGTATCATGGTATATATTTTCAGCAAGAAGTCCAGTGTATTCACATCTCACGGCCTCTCTCCAAGGCCTAACGACCATACGAGCTTTTGGGGCTCAAGAAATTCTAAAGCAGGAATTCGACAACTACCAAAACGCTTATAGTTCGGCTTACTTTATGTTTTTGGGCGCCAATAGAACGTTCGGATTTTGGTTAGATATGCACTGTGTAGCTTTTATTGCCTTAGTTACCCTAAGCTTTCTCTTTATGGATTCAGGTAAGGTATCCAAGAATAATTGTTTCTTTACGTTATTACGGTTTACCGCAGATAATTGGGTGGCTTGTTTCATATAATAAGAAATACAATACAGTATATCCTAAATTAAGTATGTACGAATAAGATCTCGTCAAAAGTCGACGATATTATTATAAATAGTTTTATGTCCGGCCGGGCATTAAATTGCTATTTGAGAGTGAAAAGTAGCACTTTAACACCCGAGGGCTACTTTAAATCTCGCGGACTTTAAAATATTGGAGTTTTGTGTACCTATGTATGTTTTATTTATTTCTTTTCATAGAATTGACAACAAAAAAGCAGATTTTAATTTTTACAATTTTAATTATGAAAACACATATATACAAGTAAGATGAACATTATTCAATTTTAAATTAAAGATGCAGTTGGACCCAAGCAATTAACGATACTAATAGGTGGACGCGTTTTTTCTGGCAACAATAGGCGATTTTCTCTCTGCTATAGCTGATTTTAATTTGTGCTATCATATAAAGATGTGGAAGCTTCGCCACTTGCACCTTGATGACAAGATGTGGAAGACTGGTTGCTTAGTTTGGTACCCCAGTGACATGAAGATGTGGAAGCCTCACAACTTGTAATTTTCTAAATCTCGGTCCAACCAAGTCACTACTAGTGCTATGGTGAAAATTATAACAAGAATGTAGAGGATTATAGTGGGAAGAGGGCAGGCAAATAAAACCTCTATGGTAATTTATATCCCAACGTTTCGGGGTCAATTATCACTTTCTCAAGGGCCAATACCTCACGCGGTCTGAATGCCTTTATAAATCATTTTAGTGTATGTAAATTTATATAGCTTCATAAGATGACTGCAAAATCTTAGCAAATACACCTTTTTACGTTTTTAGTGATTCTTATAAAGAATGTTTTATTTCCGAAGTCGGAAAGATTTTTCATATTTTTGCTAATGTGTTCCATTTCACGCCACCTAAACATCATATTAAGAACACTACGAGCCTTGTGTGGAATATGCCCTGCAATGACCCATTTCAGTCAAACGACGATCGCGATTTCGCTTTTTTTAGATCTCATCAGGCCGCGATAGACTAGCGAGCCCCGTGTACGGCAAAGGCATGAAATGGAATCACAGAAAAAACTACTCCATTGGCTAATACCACGACCAGCACTGTTGATTCCTGACTTTCGTTGGGAGCAATAATACTAATTTATTCTATTTCACGCCATGGCTACAGCAATGTCATAATTTTCATCTTTTATCTAGATCTTTGCAAATAAATGGAGTGATTACATTCAATGAAAATTAGAACACAGTGTTTGTCATTTGTATGAATGAATTGTTTACAAACAATGTTTTCTCCTAAATCTAAAAACGTAGGAATTGGTTTAGGACCAAAATTATTCTTCGTCTTATTCTATTGTGGAGTTATTATTGTTTTCTCAATTAAGTGGTTTGAAATGGCGTTTTGCGGTAAAATATTAAAGTTTGATTCCCGTTAATATATATTTGTAAAAATACGTTACAACTTAATATTTAAGTATGTTTTTTGTTTTTAGAGACTCTGGGAGGTAACGTAGGTCTTGCTATAACACAGTCTATTAATTTAACTGGAATGTTCCAGTGGGGAATGAGGCAATGGAGTGAACTTGAAAACACCATGACTTGCGTAGAACGTATTAAGGAATACGCGGACATAGAACCTGAACAAGACACTAATACGGAAGAACCCCCAAAGTCTTGGCCAGATGCAGGAAACATTGTATTTAATAAGCTGAGCCTCAGATATGCTAAGGGCGAACCATGCGTGCTCAAGGAACTGACCTTTAGTGTAAAAAGCTCAGAAAAAATCGGTATAGTTGGTAGAACTGGGGCTGGAAAATCGTCTATTATTATAGCTTTGTTTAGATTAGCTATAAACGAAGGTAAAATACTCATTGACAATGTTGACACAAGTACAGTTCCCTTCAGGAAGCTGAGATCTAGTATATCCATTATTCCTCAAGAGCCAGTATTATTCTCAGGTTCTCTAAGAAAGAACTTGGATCCTTTCGATGAATATACAGATGAGGTAAGCGTTATAGCTATAGTCAAAAGCAGTGTTATCGTGCGGGTCATACGATTTATCAACGACAAACTTTTTAAGTTTGTTTTTCTTTTATTACGTGTAATCATATCCTCCGCATAAAATCCGGAAGATAAATTAGATAGACCTATAATATTTTCATATGAAAAAAGAGGATAAACATATAAATACCAGCAGTTGCAAAAATCTTTGAGCGATGTCACTTCAAAGTCAGATTGACAAGTCAGTGATAAAATGAGTAATAAAAAACAGTTTTCGGGCATCCATAAGCGAAAAAAATGGTATTAAATCTATTAAAATATTACGAAAATGAAAATTCACGGGCCAATATCCAGGAGGCAGTAGCAAAAGCTCTGGGAATCGGTATAAGGACTGTGCAGAAAATTGTGCGTGAAAAAAAAGCATAATTTACTACCGAAGAAGATTAAGTGTGTATATAAATGTATACGAAAAAAACCAAAGACAGAAGACTTAAGTGACAGTGTAAAAATGGATGTTCGTAATGCAATTTACGATTTATACACATCGAAAACTAATATAACCCTTCAAATTTTTAAAAAATCGAGGCATATTGGAAATTGGACTAAAATCGTTGTCAAAATTAATAAAAATGTTGAATTTTCGATATAAAAAGGACATATAGCAAGTCAGCTTATCCAGTTTTTAAAGAAATACACGGAAAATGTTAATTCAAAATTTAGAAAAGTGGCATTTTTAGACGAGACTTGGATATTTTCTAATGGAAGTGGTTCGAAATCTTGGCAGGACGAGTTTGTAAAAAGTGCCAAGAGAAAAAAGGGATTTGGGACGGGAAAACGGTTCATCATTTTACATGCAGGTTCTTCAACAGGATTTCTCCCAGGTGCAAGTTTACTATTTTCTTCAACATCCAAAAGTATGGACTACCATGTTAATATGAATTGTGAACTGTTTGAAAAGTGGTTAAAAGAACAACTGATTCCAAATTTAGATGCTCCATCTTTAATTTTCTGGACAATGCATCTTACCATTCAAGAATCTTAAATAAACAACCTACTTCATCCTGGAAGAAAAGTGATATTTATGACTGGCTAACAAAACAAAAACAAAATCCTTTACCCAATATGCTGAAACTAGAACTTCTTTTAATGGCAAAATCTATTAAAAAACCAACAATATATGCCGTAGATACCATTGCCAGTTTAACGCAAAATATGGGCTGGAGCTAAATCTTATTACGAAAAACACGTGAACGATGGTCTTACATCAGATGAAGTGCAAATTGTTTGGCAAGATTCATTAAATTATATTACGCCGGAGTTCTGGAAGAAATCTGTGGAACATACGCAGAAATTAATATGGGATTGGTGGAATCGAGAAGGAGTTCTAGATGTCGAAATAGCACCAATGATCATTGCGCCATGTGAGGACGACTCAGAAGATGAGAACTTTTTAAGTGATGATGATATTTTTTAGTCTATAATATTAAAAAGTTTCTGAAGGATTATATTAGTCTTTGACGTGTATAAATTATAAATTGCATTATAAATATCCATTTTTGCATTGTAACTTAAGTCTTTTGCCTTTGGATTTTTTCGTGTACATTTCTTAATCTTCTTCGGAAGTAAATTATGCTTTTTTTCATGCACAAGTTTCTGTACATTCCTTATACCGTTTCTCAGAGCTTTTGCCACTGGCTCCTGGATATTAGCCAGTGAATTTTAATTTAAAAATTTTTTTATTAGATTTGACACCATTTTTTTGCTTACTTTTTAGTACATTTGTAATTTTCTAGGCAATAAATAAATTATTATAGAATACTTGTTTCAATTCTTAAGCGTGTTTAAAATAAGTAAACTTTTTTATTAATTATAAGACAAAATTTGATATATAAAAATCGGTAAAATCGGTAAAAACAAAAGATACAGGCTATATATATATATATATATATATATATATATATATATATATATATATATATATATATATATATATATATATATATATATATATATATATATATATATATATATATATATATATATATATATATATATATATATATATATATATATATATATACCTACAGACAAACGGAATTGAGAAAACATGTTTTCCGGCATCTAGGGACCCTTGTGTTTTTAACAAAAGTGTATAATATTTTTGCAAAATAATTTTTTTTTGTTATCACAATACAAAAGAAAAACAAGTTTTCGTTGCATAGGGGTGGCCTACATTTAAATAAAAGACACTGTATAAGTGGTTAGATTTTTAGGTCAAGCGAGGCTCATAATTTTTGGTGATTGATAAAAAAATTTCACTTTCATTAAGTGGCTGTATAAACAGAACATAACCTGATTGTTCCACTGATTCGAACCGCCTTCCGACTTTATTAAGGCGCATGCCATTTTGTGTATTTTTGTTTTTGCCAACCAAAAAATTTTAACCAAAATTTAACGAATTTTCTTATTTAGTCCCTCGGCATTTAATATATAAAATAATATTAAGTGGCTATCTTAATAATATTGCGTAATATCCAAAAAAAATTATTTTCTTTCTCCCTGTATATTTGTAAATAGCCCATCGAGATTTAAAGCTCGATAAAAGAATCACACAACATTTTGGTATTCACTGTGTTTTCTGATTTGATTCATAATGTTGGTGACCTTTGGACCCGCACGATAAGATCGCATTCGACTATATTAGTGTTATCACATTGGTTTGAAAATATAACACATATCGTTGCTAGTATGACAAATACTAATCTAAATTTGAATGTTTTTCAAGTTACATGCGTTTTCTGTTAAAATGCAAAGTCTTAAAACATATTTTATTTTACTACTGAAAAACATTGAACCAGAAATTACAAAGTTTGTAAAATGTGTTCAAATCGATATTCTTTAAACCAATAAATAAACCGATGAAGTAGTTTCGTCAAGCAAGTTGCTCTATTTATATCGGCAATGATATTCTTACAAGCAACTTTAATTTTGTTTTTCAATTCAACGTGAAGAAAAAGTCCAAATGGCATAGATCTGGAAAACAGGCTAGCGCCACTGATACACAATACCTATCCATTTTAACTAAGGTTATTTTTAGTTTATTTTATTTTATTCTTTATTTTTAATTGTTGTTTTTTTTTCATATATTTGTTTATATGCTAACCTTTTATTTGAAAAAGAATTTCGTATTTTCTATAAAACGAAGGTGTTATTTGTCACAATCGATCCGGGATACCCTGTTTACAGTGTAGACCATAAAATTCCAGTAAATTAGAAATACGGCATTTTCGGTCATAGCCCATTTATTAACCAATAAAATGTAGATTTTCGTATTAGAATAGTTCTAATAAGCAAACATTCATCGTTTAAATGTAAAATATGTTTAAATGTTTTATCAGAATAATGTCTAGAGAATTAAATAAGAATGATTGCTTGCACAAGGAAGTTTATTAATGCAATGCTATTAAATTATTAATAAGAAATAATTTTATGATAAGTAATCTCCTTTAACTTTTAAGTGACGGATCTTGTAAAAACTATCAATAATTTTTCTTCCAAAGCCCTTGATTAAAATTATTGAAAATATCTCAAGGGTTCAAGAGACAGGCCATTACAATAGTAGTTACTCACCACGCGCCTAGTTGAGATGTAACGACTTAATATTAAAAATTAATAAGAATATAACATGATTCTTAATTTTTAGGCACTATGGAGTGCGCTAGAAGAAGTAGAACTTAAAACCGCCGTAGCAGAATTACCTCAAGGCCTAGAAAGTCAAATGTCAGAAGGAGGCTCGAACTTTAGTGTCGGTCAAAGGCAGTTGGTGTGTCTCGCCAGAGCAATCGTAAGAAAAAATAAAATTTTAGTTTTGGATGAAGCCACTGCGAACGTCGATCCACACACTGATGCGCTCATCCAAACAACTATCAGAAACAAGTTTTCTAGTTGTACGGTGTTAACGATAGCACACAGACTCCACACGATTATGGATTCCGATAAAGTGTTGATTATGGATGCTGGTAGAGTGGTAGAATTTGACCATCCTCATGATCTTTTACAAAACAAAGAGAGTGGTGTGTTCTATGATTTGGTTCAGCAAACTGGCAAGGCAATGGCAGAAAATCTTAGTAGTATAGCTGAAGAGGTAATGTTCTATATTTTTGGCATTTGTCATACGAATTTGGTTGATTTCTTTAGATATATATATATATATATATATATATATATATATATATATATATATATATAAAACTGGTGACTTAATTGTTCAAATAGACTATTACTTCCTTTCATAAACTTTGTATATTTTAATAATCTCCCTTCTGTTTAATATAACATATGAAATTGTTTTTTTATGTTTCAGAGTTACAGAAGAAACGCATCTGAAGAACTTGAAGAGAAGAAGAAACTGTAAGACAAACTGAGAAAACTGTGTTATATATTTACAATATTTTTGTAACGCCCTGTTTATAAAAATATATCTAAATGTTGCTACTTTCATGGCAGATTGCTACAAAAGGAATATACATTGAGTGTTTGCTTTTAACTAAACCACTTACAATGGTAAAATGCCCGAATATTATTAGTTGAATGTGCCATATAAAGATTTTTTATGATAATCAGGCTTAAAATTTTGAAATTCTTGCTCTAAACGGACTAAACACTTTAAGTAACATTCTGTCTTTAAGCTAATAATTTAACAAATATTTAATTATAGAATTAATCAAAACTCGAGCTTAAATTTCAAAATTTGAAATTTAAAACAGTTTGTTAAAAATCAGTGTTAAGTTAAAAATTCTGTTAAACACCGTTTATTCGAATAAAAGTCAACCTTAGTTGAAGAACATAATGCTAAATTCTGGATTTGTAAGTTTAAAGTGAGAATGTTTTGTACACAACATGTGACTGTTTTTTTTTTTTGGTAAAATTAACAATTTTTTTTTTCAATATTAGTAAGATAAATTAAAATAAATCTGTTGTAGTAGATCTGAAATGAATGTTAAGCTTCATGCTTGTCGTACTTAATAATGTTAAATATTGTGTACATTTTTACATACAAATAAATATTTTTTATACAATAGAACTTTTTCTTAATTTAAAAACATAAAAGAGTAGCACCAGGAGAATTTCATTGATTTAAAACTCAGCTTCCGATCTATTCAAAATAAAAATAAACCTTTTTTTGTTTTTTGACCTCAAGTTTTGCCAATTTAGCCTCAGAGTATACGGGAAATTATTTTGCAAATAAATATAAAGAAAAGCTAACTAAACAATTAATATGACTCTATGATCTTAGGTGTCTAGTCCTAAACACTTATTTTATAACAAACATCCGCTAGTCCCTTGTATCCGGTTACGGATATATATGCTATACATTTATCTATAAGAATTCTCATTTTAAAAAAAAATAGCTATTTAAAAGTTAGGAATACTAGATTTTTTTGGACAGTTGCAAAAATATTTCTCTAAAATAAATTACGACATTACAAGTTACAAGAAACTGTGAAACCCGTATCTAAAAATTGTAAGTAGAAGTTATGAAGAAAATATTTTTTTTTGACATGACATGACAAATGTCAACAAAAAATTTCAAATAAATAACGCCTCTAAAAGTTACAGAAAACTGTGAAAACCGTATATACAAATTTTAAATACTTCAGAAGTTACAAGAAAAAAACGGTTTTTTTGAGAGCTGTCACAATATCTTTTCAACTTAAATTACTCCCCTAAAAGTTATATCGAATTTTGAAAACCATATTTAAAAAAATTAAGCTGTTTAAAAGTTAAGAAAAAACAAACATTTTTTTTGTGCAAACTTTACTTTATAATTGCAACCCCTGTATAAATTCCAAGACCCTTCCTAAACCATCCATTTTCCAACTATCCAAAAATTAGTTTTTCTCAAAAATGTCTATCTCTTTACCACGTAAATGCACAAACATAAATCAACGCTTTAAAAAATATCAGAGAAATATTTGCTTTAAACAAACCAAAACTCAACCGTGACATATCACAACTGGCATGTGAAATATCTCTGTAAATTTTATTATCATCCTAAGTTAAGGCCACCTATCGGGCTTTTGACCGATATGTGCACTATTTTCTTTAAATTGAATTTGCACCCACTTGCTGAAAGGTTGTAGGGAAATGTTATTAGAGCTTTTTTTGTAGCCAAATAAATGCTCCATCTGCCGGCCTGGAAATAATTCCGCAGTAAGCGTAGAAGTTAGAATTTTAATTATCATATTTAAAAATCGAAGTAATTTAACCGTTAAAGTTATAAACTTGAAATTAGCTAGCTAGATCTACTTAAAAATATCTTGTTTCGTGACAAAATACCCTACGGGCTTAAGTATGTTAGTTTTCTTGTAATCCAGGATAATGTTAAAAAATGTACCCATTCTTGGGAACTTTGGTGCAAACTTCACTTCGTTAGTAGACTTCTTGTATATAACACAGGACCCTTCCTAAATAGTCCATTTTGTGTAGCTTTTTAAGCACTTTCCGGTGCCGTAATTAGTTTTCTGACCAGATGCCTACTTTTTTTATAAAAAAGAAAGTAACAAAAAATTCATTTTTTTGATTTTAAAAAAATTTCAGCTTTTCTAAAAATTCCTATTTTCTCGCCATTTCTACGACAGAGACGCATCTAGGTTTTTGATCTAGATATTTCTTATGAAAAACGTCTCTAGGAAAATATCGATAGGACTCGCCCACTTTGAGATATAAGAAAATTCGTTAAATCGTGAAACGAAATTAAAACCCAACCAAAAACAATAGGGTTCTGAAAGACCGGAAGAACCATCGTTCCAGTTTCGTCAGAAAAAAATTAAAATTGCGACCTCAACCGTATTACATTGAAGTTGACTTTTTTGGTCAATTTTGCGGTACCATGAGTATCAAAGGTGGTACAGAAAAATGTTTCAAACAAATCTCGAGATCTCTTGTTTGCTATGGCTAAAGAAAACTGTCAATCTTATTTACTGAACTTTTTATATTAAAATAACTAAAAGCTTTACAAAAAAATTAACTTCCTTTTCAACATTACATTTTTCATTCTTCTTCTCTTCTTTTTTTTACTTCTTCTTTTTTATTACTAACCAATAACAGCTCATAGGGATGTGTTACAGTTCGATATTTTAGCGTATCTCTAACACTCCCCCTGGCTAAAATCCTTTAAAGACAACATATTTCTAAATTTTATATATGAACTTATAGGCAAACCTTTTGTGAGGTTGTCAGCTTGCTGATTTGAAGTATCAACATAAATTATTTTTATTTTACTATTTTGAACATTTTCAAATACAAAATTAAATTTCAAATCTATATGTTTTACTCTCCTATTGTTTACTGGGTTTTTAATTAATGCCAAGCAACCCTGATTATCCTCAAAAATGTGATATAATCAAAATTAACATCTAAATCTAAAAACAGCTTTCGAAGCCACAAGCTTTCGCAAACTGATGAACAGAGTGCTACTAATTCAGCCTCTGTAGTGGAAAGGGATACGCAAGTTTGCTTTTTAGTTGTTCAACACAGCGTTGTCAAAAATCTTAAAAACATATCCAGTGACGGATTTTCTGTCTAACGTATTGCTTCCCCAATCTGCATCTACATAACAACCAAAATCATTTCTATTGTTCCTTCTATACTCTAATCCTATATATAGTACTGGTTGATTTTAAATATCTTAAAATTATTCTCAAATAGTTAAACGCTTCATCTGTCGCTTTATCTTGGAATCTACTATATTACAGCAAAACATACATCTAATCTAGTTCCTAACATTAGGTACGTTAAACAACCGACTAGTTCTCTAAATGGTTTTATTTGTTTCATTACAATGTTCAATTTTAAGGTCTTTTTTTATTGGTGTCGAACATCTATTACAATTTTCCATATTAAATCTTTTTAAAATATTTTGAATGTACTTTTCTTGACAAATCTTTAAAATCCCTTTTTGCCTATCATAGTATATTTCTAGTCCAAGAAAATATTTTAAACATTCTTTATCTTTCATCTGAAACTATCTCATTAACCTTGTTTAAATATCATTTATTTGCCCTTCATTTGAACCACATAAAATTATATCATCTACATAAATAAGTAAATATAGCTTACCCGCATTCTTTATATTTAGCGTGTACGAACAAAAATCATTTTCAGATCGACAAAAACCAATATCTAACAAAAACTTATTTATCTCATCATTCCAGCATTTTAATGACTGTTTCAGCCCATACGAGTTTCAAAACATATCTTTTATCTAAATCTACACCTTGTGGAGAATAAATGTAGATATTTTCATTTAAAAAACTATTCAAAAAAGCAGTCTTTACATCTAATTGCTGGAATAAATAGCCATATTGATTTCCCAATATCAATAATGCTCTTATTGTTGACATTCCCACTACAGGCAAATATATTTCATCATAATCTATTTGTGCAAAGCCTCTCACTACTAACCGTGCTTTACATGTATCTATCTCATTCTCTTCCATTGACTTATATGTAAATACCCATTTAGTATATAAAATTTGAAAATTCTCTGGTTTCTTAACTCTTTCCCATGTCTCATTCACTTCAATAGATTTCATTTCTCTCTCTACAGCTCCTAACCATTTGTCTTTGCCTGCTCTACCTCCCAACTCCTCAAAACTTGTAGGAACATTCTCTACAAAGCTGCATGCATCAAACGCCATATACAATTCATAGTTATTATATCTTAAAGGCCTCTTAACAAATCTCTTACTCTCTGATCTATTCACAATCTCACTTTTATTCTCACTTTCATTTGTATCACTTTCCCTATGTATCTGTTTATTTTCTGTTTCCTCATTTATCTCAGTTTCATCAAAATATTCGTCCAAACACTCATTACTTTGCATACATTTATTCCTTTTATACCAAAACTCATTTTCATTGAACTTTACATCTATTGCAATAATTAATTTTTGATTCTCTAGATCCCATAGCCTATAACCCGTCTAAGCATAACCTATCATTATACATTTCTTTTCTTTTGAAACAAACTTAGTGCGGCAATCTTTTGGAATATGACAATAGCTCATACAACCAAAAACTCTAAAATGTGTAACATTTGGTTTCTTACCATACCAAATTTCCGAAGGTGTCTTGTCTAGTTTGGCCGATGTTCCCCTATTCATCAAGTAGTTAACTGTCAAAATAGCTTCTCCCCAATAATCCTTTGGTACTCCTTATTTTCTCTAATATTGCCCTGGCTCGTTCAACTAAGCTCCTGTTCTTTCTTTCAGCTTTACCATTTTGTTCCGGGGTATATGCTATAGTGTAATCTAAAACATAACCTTTTCCAGCACAATAGTTCCTAAATTCATTTGAACTATACTCTCCACCGTTGTCACATATTAATGTTGCTATTTTACAGTTAAACTTACTCTCAACCATACTTGCAAACTCTCTGAACTTACTAAAAGCCTCTCTTTTCTCTTTTATTAAATATACTACACAGAAATTTGAAAAATCATCAATAAAAGTTATGAAGTATTTACTGCCATCATGATTTGCAGGAGTGATAGGTCCACAAACATTCGAGTGGATTATCTCTAGAATTCTCTTACCTTTTGTTCTTTCATTGAAAGGAAACCTACTCATTTTTCCACTTACACATGGCTTACAAAATTCTTCTTCCTGTATTTTAATATTTTCTAAACCTTCAACCATTTGTTTATTTATAATCTCTTTTAATCCTGAAAAACCTATATGCCCGTACCTCCTGTGCCATTTTACAAAAATATTCTCCTCACGCTCCACATTTATACATTCAACATTTGATTTCAAAAATTTTAGTTCATATAAATTCTCTCGTGTTCTCAAACATATTATACTTCCATCTTTATTTAATATTTTTACACACGCTTTTTCAAATACTATTTTATTATCTGACATCTCTAGTTTTTTGAAACCTAGTAAGTTTCTTCTCAAATTAGGTACAAATAAAACATTTTTTATAGTACAATCTATTGCTATTTCCCAAATCACTAAATACTTTTATATTTCGAACCCCTATGGCTAACAAAAAATCATGATTTTTAGCAACAGCAAATTTTATTGGATTTTTTAATGTGATAAAACTTAAAAAAATATCTTTTTGGTTAACCATATGGACAGTGCAACCTGAATCTATAAAAAACTTTATTACTTCCCTTTCATTTTTAAAACTGTCTTTTTGTTTGTTTCTCCCAAAAACATACACTTCTGTCTTTCTGTTGACCCATTTCTGTCTTCTGCTCTTCTACTAAAACCTTCTCTTGTAAATATTCTTTGAAAGTCTCCTCTACCACATCTAAAATTTCTAGTGCCTCTAAAACCACCCCTAAAATTTTCATTCTGCCTGCTGTATGATTGATTGTATTGTGGATTTTGAGGTGATTGATTTCATCTGTGTAAATAAGGGGTTTAAATTCATTTTCTATCCATCGTACGTACACTTTTTTCTTCAAGTAGTACTTTTACTCTAAATTTCCATGCTGCATAGTTATTTCCATTCAGTAATTCAATATTAAAATTATTTTTACTTGCCATTTTTTTTTTCACCAGTTTTTAAAAAACGTTTTTCTATATCTTTCCAACCTCAAATCTATCTCTCTGCTTTTTCTACCTCAAAATCAACTGATACGTCTGCTAGAACACCTGGGCCCGTAACTTCTTGTTTGCTATGGCTAAAGAAAACTGTCCATCTTATTTACTGAACTTTTTATATTAAAATAAAAGTTTTACAAAAAAAAATTAACTTTCTTTTCAACATTACATTTTTAATTCTTCTTCTTCTCTTCTTTTTTTTTATTCCTTTTTTTATTACTAACCAATAACAACTAATAGGGATGTGTTACAGTTATCGATATTTTAGCGTATCTGCAACAAGATCCACGTCTCCTCTAAAAATACATATCAAATTCAATATCCTATCTCTAATAGTTTGCGAGATATGCCCGCCCAAATGTCCAAAAACACGGTTTTCTGAAATGGCACGCCCCATACCAGGTTTTCGTCCCTGACTGTGACAACCATAGTAATATATAATATAAATGGCCGCAAAGCAGACGTTTGTTAACACGTTGCCAGATAAAACTAATAGTTTTGAATTTGTTTCCTTTCTGTAGGTTAAGAAATCACAACTCTTGAATTTAAACAGTATCAAATTGGAATTACTTTTCGTCTCACTGCATCACATCCAAACACTGAATGAGGTCCGATGCGCAGATTCCACGTATTTATACTCGACTTGCTTTCACCTACACGTGACTACTGTGATCATTGGTTTCCAGATGTAGCAATTAGCCCGCGTCGTTATTGAATTTTTCGGTGTGTTTGATGATATTAATAAAATCTGTAATCTTACATATTTAATATTTCGAGATCTTCCCAGAATTCCTGAAATTTTATGTGTGGTGTCCTATCTATCTTCAGTGTAATAGCCATTCCCTCTTAGAGTTTTTATGTGGGAGAAACAGGGGACCAATATTCTATAAACTCAAGGAACATTAAAAAGAAACAAATGATGTAATCTGCTGCAGCTGAAAACCAGCATACCAATTCCTAGCTGCGATGAGATGTGTGGCGGTTGTACCAGTTTATGCTGACTAAATTCTCGTGCTTGGAGAAAAAACCATCGAAACAAATCCAGCCCTGATAAAGCCTCGGAGTGTGTCGGCAATTGATTTAAATTAATAAATAACGTTTTGTCCAAACAAGCTGTTGAATTCTTTAAATAAATGCTGTCAGTTATTAGATAACTTGCACTATCAAAATCTTTTGTATTTTCAAAGTCACCTCATAAACCAACACATCATGAAAATTCTAAAGTGATCATGAAAAAACATATTTAGCCTTAAGTAAGGTATTATGACTCATGTGCCAAAAGAACCACTATATTTTTTCATGTCAAGATTTTTTAAATTTAACGCCTTTTTAACGTTTGAATAAAATTAGGCGATTACATGCTTGCAAAAACTGATTGCGTACAGGTCATCAAACGAAAGATTGTCGCAATCAGTTTTCATCTAAAAAATGATGAGAAAGACACAATGTACTACTTCACTTGAATAACACTCAATCCTCAGATACTCAAAAACACGTAAACACAAATGAACCGGAGACTTCGTCACAACAAAATACCATTCAAAACACATTTCAAACTCTTTCAGTTACAACTGGTGTAAAATCTGAACCATGTACTTTACTTTCTATTGCCATTGTTTTTATCGTTGATAAACATGGACATCAACATTTATATAGGGTTTTGTTAGATAACTGTTATCTGTGAAATATGTTTTCTAAGCTTGGATTTTCCACAACAAAAATCTCACAATCTGTTGAAGGTTTCGGTAGTGGTGTAACTATTATTTTTGAAAAGGCTCACATTACTTTAAAACCTCAATCAAATTCGTTCCAACTAGAAAATATAGCGTTCCAAAACCACTAAGCAAATTTCTAAAAACTTAACATCAATTTTTATTGATAGTTCAGTTAACAATCTCAAAAAACATTATTCTTGCCGATAATTCGTTCAATCAACCCGGACCTATAGATATGCTCCTTGGGGCCTCACTTTTACTTATTGTATGTTGGACAAATTACATTTCCTAATTCTGGAACAATCCTTGAAAATACCTATCAGTTATGCAAAAAATTCTAGTTGCAACTTATCTATTGATTCATCTCCAAGTCAAGACATTCATGGTTCGCTTGACAAATTCTGGCATATGGAAGGGCTTAATACTGCGCCGAAGTTTTCTCAAGAAGTTAAGACAGATTTGTTGTGAAATTACTTGCGAAAAATAACCTTCATCAGTAGGAAGACTCTTATGAAACTGCCCTCAAACGATTTTATGCCTTAGAACGAAAGTTCAATAAAAATCCTGATTTTAAATATCAGTACGTCAACTTCATGAATGAATATGAAAAATTAGGCCCCATACTCAACTCAACCCCGAAAAAATCAATTCTGAAAATGTCAAATTTTATTTACCTCATCACGGAGTGCTGAAGGAGTCAAGCACCACTAAATTGCGTGTTTTTTTTATGGTTCGGCTTAAAAGTCCAGTGGTATCTCCCACTCAAGTTGGCCTTCACCGCTGACATGGAGAAAATGTATAGGTGTATCATGCTGAATGAGTTTGATAGCAATTCGCATCGTATACTAAGTTTCACATACAAAGCAAAAATAATACCGCAGACATCATTTCTAAGAGTCTGGAACCTCAAGCCTTAGCCGTATCTAAACTTTGGTTGAATGTTCCAACATTATTGCATGACGAAAGGGTTATTCTTCCTCCTATGATTGAAACATCGAATTTGGACATTCCAGAAATAAAAAATAGCTTCTTAACATTTACAATTCAATCTTTGTTAAACATCACAATTATAGATACTTTTTCATCATTTACCCGTCTTCAGAGTCATAGCTTATTACTTACGCTTTATAAACAACTTTAAATTCAAATATAAAAAATCACATACTTTTCTATCGAATTCATTATCAAAGGCTGAACTTGCTAATTCTACTAACGCTATTTGCAAAATGGTTAGTCTCACTACTTTCCTGTGGGATACAAGCTTAGCAAATAATAAAAACTTTTGCCTTCCAATAGTCCAATTTTAAAATTAACTCCATTTTGGAACCCAAATGATTTAATCAGGGTTGGAGGAAGGTTAAAATACTCAAAGTTTTCATTTGACCAAAAACATCCAATTCCTTTACTCATTTCTGGAAATATTACATTTATTATCACATAGAAAATTTTGGCTTATAAATGGTTCTAATATAACTCAGAAGATCCTACGTTCTTGTGTAACTTGTTTCAGAGTAAAACCTCGTGATATTGAATATAAAATGGGTAATTTATCTGGAGAGCGCATAACATTTCAGCGTCCCTTTCGAACAAGTGTTGATTTTGCCAATGAGTTTTGGAAAAATACTACTTATGCGTTTTTCTTTCCTTTTTTACAAAAGCTTGCGACTTAGAACTTCAAATGGAGAGAGGATACGCCAAATCTACAGCCAGGAGTGACGCCTTTACTCAAGGATGACCATGCTGCTCCACTTCATTGGAAAATGGCACGTATCACTCAAGTGTTCTCTGGAACTGATGATTTGGTGCTCGTGGTAAATGTACGCACTATCAATGGTGTATTTAAAAGGCCAGTTTCTAAATTGTGCGTGTTACCCATCGAATTTGGCATACATAAGTAAATACGATTTATTCTTGTGTTTCGACTATGTTGAAAGTCAAGCCTTTCAAGGGGGCCGGTATTTGTTTAAAAAAAACGTGACAACATCGCCCTACGCCCTACTCTGATGAAAAAGCAACGAAGAGACTGTAGTGATGCGCGACTACGAGAGATTTGTATAATCAAATTGAATGATAATTCAATTACTAATATTTACAATCGATTATGAAATTAGTAGTCGAGAGATCTACATAATCGAATAATCACTACTAATTAGTAATTAATAATTTATCATTTTTATGAAAAAAATAATATACTCAATACCCATACTTATTTACTTGTCCCTACTTGATATAAAGAATTTCACCTCATTTTTATTCTGTACAAAGGTATATTTATTTCTTAGTTGTTTAGATTTACTTACATTTTGAATATAAATAAAAAAATAATTTCTGAAAAAAATTAAGCAATTTTAGGTTTATTGTTGCTATATTATAATATTGTTATTCATTTTAATTTTCAATATATAGTATAGGCAAAATGGAAACAGAAAAAAATTATTTACACGATATAATTTCTTCTAAAAAGTGTCTTCTATCGTTGCGTCCGACCACACCAAAACAATCGAGAGATTAGTAATAATTGTGAAATTAGTATATCTCGTTTCGTGAAGTCGAGAGATCTTTATAATCGAATGATTTGATTAGTATATCTCATGATCGCGCACCTCTAGAAGATAGACATTCAATATCAGCTGTTTAAAGCGATCGATAACGTTGTAATTGTTGTCCTCATAAAGGTCATTAAACGTGTTAAGTTAAAATTCAAGGTAGTGGTTTATTTTAACAATAAGTGACAAAACTAAAAGTCAAGAACTATAGAAAAACCTCTATACCGAACACGTTATGTAATATTGATTAATTGATTATCTTATAATTCTAAGCTAATATTTTCTTACATTATGTTATTTAATTAACGAAAGCAGGCCATATAACGAAAATAAAAGATTATAAAAGCAGGCATAGGAACCACTAGCTATATTAGAGTGATGAGCGACAGCTCCGCTTTTTTCAGAGTTAGTGGGGTATCTACTATAGCGCGAAGGGAGGCTATCTATGGGGGCGAAGCAGTAGCTCAAGGGGCCTTTTGTCAGTTATTTTCCTGTTTTTGGGGTTGCATTTTTTTAAGGATTAAGCGAAACTATGAATGGTCTTTTTTATTTTTTTAGTCCTCAATAATTATTTTCTGTATTGGCGCTTTGTCGAAATTTGCAGGGGGGGTGGCAAAATTTGTAGTTACGCCACTATTTTTAGTGTTTAAGTTGTCTCGCATGGAACGTTTTTTGTTAGCTTTCTAAGTTGCATGTTAGATAAGCGTTTCAATCAAGGGAAGTTAATACTCAGCAAGAAGACGTCTGAAGTGCAGTGAACATGATACAAAGTCCATGTTCTAATAAATATGATTATTTTTCACAAATATATCAGGAGTCACCTTTCAAAAAGAACAGACCCGGAGATTTAGAAAAATCGCTATTTTTTCATTCTTCTATTCAGTGGTATATATCAAAGTGAAGACCTTTTCTTTAGCCACCAGAAAAAACAAAATCTTCAGTGAGCCACTGTTTTTGTTAAATAAAACGTAATGTTGATGTCAAACCCGTAGCCCGGATATGCACTATTCAAACCTGCAGAGGTGGCAGCCCTAACAGTTTCGATGGTTCAGGTTTTGGAATCGAAGACTTTCGTGAATCCTCGTCATTTAAGAAGTACGTACGTTCAGAAATTAATTATGTGTAAATATTAAAGTGCGGTTCGGCAATCCTCGTTATGAATTACTAATTTAGTTGTTAGATAGTTAACGAAACGAATGTATTGAAAAAAAAAACGAGGCATTGCTTCCAAAGTGACACGATCTAAACTCAAGATCTATAATTTGTCAATTAACTTCAGCCTTGAAAGGTTTTATTTGTTATAATTTAATTAAAATCACATACGATGTGTTTATAAGGGAATCCTCTTTTTAAAATTCAATAAACTTCTTTAAGTACTCCTTGTATTAATAAAAATAATAATCATATCTTACAGTTATCTGTATATTTGCAAAGAGTAGAAAAGTAAATAGAAAACTTATATTTGTCACGCAGGTTTGATAAATATTTTACAAACATGAATATTTTAGTTTTAAATGAGATTTTGTTTAAATCTGTTCCATCCGATGTGTTTGTAGGAGAAAATGGAGGACTTGAAAACGGCGGAGACTCGGAAAACTACAAAAAAAACTCATCCCTATGTTGAGGCTAATATCTTCTCCAAGTTATTTTTTACGTAAGTTTAGTTTACTCCCATTGAGATTAGTAGTGTTAGTAAACACCTGAATAATTACGAAAAAAGTAGTGAAAGTGAACTTTGTAATATCAAAAGTTTTTGATAAACGCGATGTCAGCTTTCTATTCACAGCTATATATATATATATATTATATATATATATATATATATATATATATATATATATATATATATAATATATATATATATATATATATATATATATATATATATATATATATATATATATATATATATGGTTGTTTTATCTACAAACAGGCAGTTACAAATTCGAGGTATGAAACATTGGGATCTCGGAAATCGTAAGAGATACATAGTCTATTAAATAGGTGCAAAGTTTTATAATTACAACCTCATTTGTAAGAATTATAAAAATTCAAAAGATATTCGTAAAGAACTGGACTCATTTGAAATGACAATTTAAAATAAATTAAAAACTTATTAATTTTTTATTTGCTATAAAACTGCAAGCTCTCAGATTTTAATGTCGACGTTTTTAATGTGGACCTGTATTTTTTTTGCGGTTTTGTGAACTATAGCACAGCATAAATAAACAAGAGAGTAACGTCAGTGAGTTTAAATCCTTTGAAGTATTGAGATCAAAAACGCACCGGCCGGCAGGCACCTGCTTGCCGTGCTTTCCCTTCGTTGAACCGCATTTATACGAGCGAACATTCAATTAGTAAAATGTAATCGCTCAACTAATAAGTCGTGTACTATTTAATTATTTTATAATTTCATACGACACTCTAATTTTAATATATTTAGAAATAATGTTTAGGTTATAAATGCTACACGACATGTTCTTAAAAATATGTGAAGGTTAAAATGATAGTAAAACGGATAAATAATAATTTAATAACAAGTTTTATGTTGTGTAATGTAGCTTATATTGCAAAAATATTAATTAATTCGGAATTTAAAAAAAGTACAAACCTAAATTAATAGAACTCTAAGGTATCTAGTTTTTATGTTTCTGTTAGCAAATTTTAAAGTGTAATAGATCCTTACTCTAGTGTATAAAGGAATAAAATACAGTAGAGGGAAGAAGTTACACGGATGAGAAAAACTAATCCGAGAAAACTCATCTTTTAAATGTTGCTGTGTTGCTCTTGTAGGTTTTTTACGACAAAAAATGGTTGCTTCGCTCGGAAGGTCTTTCCCTGTCGCATATTCTTCACATATAGAACATGAATGTGGTTTTAGACATTTTTTTAATAAATAACCTCCTACATATATTAAAGAGTTTCCTTGACATTTATTTATCAAAATGTTGGTAATCTGTCGTATAAACTTTCAAGTAATCAGTTGTAGGCCAACTAATTAAAATTTTACATTTTTGTAAAAAATCTGGAGTGACATTCATTAAAATTCCATTCATATTATTCAGACAGTTTGTTCCGTCAAATTCTTCAAAATAATTTAATCCAAACAATTCTTTGAAACCTCTAGAACACTGAATTGGTGTTGGGTTTTTCGCATTCCCGCAAGCATTTCTAATTTTTCCAAAAAAAATTTCCAAGCAGTTCTGGTTTAAATGGCGTGTTAGCAAAAATAAATAATTTTTTTCCTTTAAAATATTCCATAATTTTAAAAGAGAAGAAATGGTTAACCGCCAACCATAAATAAACCTCATAGAATTAGTGATATGTTTCCCTGTTGAGTTAAACACCCTCATTTCTTTAAATAAATTATCCATTTTAAGAAATCTAGTTATTGTTCTGCTCCTTTAAAAGCTTGAACATTTTGGAGATGGTCACAATTAAGAACATCAACAAATTTATTTATTTTTTCAATGAAATTAGCAGTAGGTTCGGCCTCTACTGGTAAAACCTTAAACTCTATTAATGTCTGCATTGCCGTACATACAGAACGACTAAAAACCTGTGTGGCGTAACGAACCTTCATTTTTTGAAAATTAGTCGGATATATATGCTCATCTGACAATCTTGCCGCTAATATATACATTCTTTTTTATCATACTCGTACATTTGTTCTAAATAACATTTTTTAATAAAATTATTACCTACTTGAAATGTATGTGCAAATAAATTATTCCTAGTGGATTTTAATAAATGTGGTGTGTCAAAAAAATACAAAACGGGCAAATTATCTACCAAAAACGTAGGATTTTCTGAAGAAAGTTTAAAATCACCTTTTACAAGTTTATAGAAATTAGAACCCTGATCTGAAATTATACCCATTACATCAAAACCAACTTTTCTCAATTTTTTTATAGACTGAAATATTATTTCTTTAAGGTCCGTAGTTTTTGTAGAATTTAAAAAAAATTATATGTAATGGGTTTTTTGCGATACCTTTGATTATAATTACTGAGGCACTAGTGGCAATTTCAGTTGTTATTTTATTTTCGGTTTCCTCAAATCCGATAACTTTATCCCGAACGGCATTATAGAAAAGATTGGATTTAAGTGACATTTCGTCTACACATATTACGTAATCTTTAGAAATGGGTTCTAATAAATTAACTCTTAGGTTTAGTGCTTTAGAGAGAAAGCTGTTGTAACCCGTGGTACCAATCCAGTGCATTGTAATTCTCTCTTTTTGATGGAAGTCTAAGTATTGTTTTTAATGTTTTATATACCTTTGGGCCCAGAAAATATAAGGATTAGCTTTGAGAAGCACCAAAACACCAGGAGCAAATGCAACGTAGGGTCTTCCCGAATTTTGTTTTTTACGTTCGGCTTTCACTAGCAGAGTCTCTTTTGTCAAATTAACTTTCGAGTATTATCTACAAAATTCTTGGGTCAAGCTGCAACTCATTAATGGTGAAACCAGTTAAACCGCGGATCACATTGTCTAAAAAAATAACAAACTTAACCACTTCGTATGCCCATCTAGTAAGTTTACCATGGCAGTATGTACGAAATAAAAGGCCTAATTCCTTCATTATCCGTTCAGAAGGATTTGCTTCTGGGTGACGCACTGATGTAAAAATAACTTGGACCTGGTATGTGTTGAGAGCCTCCTTTCATCGCGGGGAGGAAAATTATGTGCCTCGATCTGAATAAATTCGTTTCGGGACAATAAAACCAGGTCTAAATAAGTCAAGGGCTACAAAAAGTGTGTGCTACTAAATGCTTAATGCTAAAATCAAACTGTCGAAGGGCGAATATTAACGCTAAAATTTCTTTTTCAAAAATACCATATCGGCACTCGCGGTCTGACAGTATCTGACTCGCCCAAGCCACAATCTGCGTTCATCATTTACTGTTTGATAACGCTGGACTGCTATTCTTACATCAGATAATGCAACAACAAGAAGGTCTTAAATTAAATTTTTAGTGAACTAAAAGCCCTTGTCTCTTCTAGATCCCAAAACTATCTTGTTAAAGGTTCTCAGAATTCTATAGTCTACAATTGCTTGAATTCGTTCTGGGTCAGGGCGAAATCCCTTATCATCCAGTAAGTAGCCCAAAAAAATTTACTTTTTGACATACAAGAAAGAATTTTTTAAATTTTAACGTTAGGCCTGCGGCCTTTAGGCAGTTTACGACCAGGCTTAAATATTTTCTTTCAAAGTGTCGCTAATTACTATAGACCATCAGCGTAGGGTATTAAAAACCTATAAAAATCGACTCCGAGTACTTTATTAATAAACCTCGTGAAAGACGAAATTGCATTAGCTAATACAAAAGACTGTACATTAAAATAATAACTACGCGTACCCGAAATGAACCCGGTCTACTGTCTATGTTCTGGTTTTATTTGAATTTGCCAATAGAATGACTCAAGTCTAAAATAGTTTTATACTTAAAACCAGACATCGTGCGCATTTTTCCTCAATCTTATGAGGTAGCTCGTGATCCCTTTGTGTAATAAGGTTTTCGCGCGTCCAGGCATACCCTGACACTTCAGTCCTTTTTTAGAGTAGTCATAAGGGGAGATTAGACAGAACATTTTTTAGTTTGTGAGTTTCGCAAGAAAATAGCAAAAATAGTAAAATGACAAAGTCACAAAAAAAATTAATTTCTTAAGCCGTAAGGCTTTTAACTTACAACCTTTATTATAGGCTCAAAAATAAAGGTTAAATTTACCGTTACAAAAAATATAAGAGTGAAATTATTAAACGTATGCTTACCTAAAAACACAATAATAGCTGCATGGTAATTAAGATATTATTACTGAATAATGTCTCCAACCAGCAACCCAAAGAGTTGTTAACATTTCTTTAGCGCAAGTAGTTTTAAACAACTTTACATCAAAAATGGCAAATATTCGTAAAGATTCCATTCTTGTTAGTATACATGATATGCTTTTTAGAAGGAAAAAAACACGCAGGGTCAGTGCTGCGGTACCACGTAAGTACTCCCACTTTCCGCTAAATATGAAAAGCCTACAGAAAAAACGAAAATAACTAGCATTCTAGTCCGCCTGACATCTTAACTTTAGGTTCTGGTTCATGTTTGCAGTAGCCGTGAAAAATATGTTTTTTTAAAAAGTAAGGTCTAAGAAAATAATTTTGTTCGCTGTTATTGAGTGTATCAGTGGCAGATTCAGAAATCTTGCCTCTATATTTTGCTGATTTTGCATTTCGGGCAGATCTTGCAGATCAACATCACATTACAAGTTGGAACCTGGCCCAAAGTAAATTTAACTGGTTCATAGCTACTATATTCTTTAATTGATTTTTTAAACTCACCATATTAACATGTTCTGTATTTAAAAATAACTGTCTTCCTGGATATGTCTCAAAACTTCGTTAGAAGGTGATATTAAAAATAACCATATTATGCCAGTAATAATTTTTAAAGCTATTGTTAGTTTCTTCAAGTGTATGTACATCCATTTTACTGTGCACATTTGTACTGAGCTAGTTCCATCGTATGCGTTGGTGTTTTAACATGTATTTATGCGTAGCCTTATTCTCTGTGTCATAATATCAAAATTGTATTAAATATTCTCGAGAGTTTTCTAGTACAAAAAGTTAAAACACATGAATATTGAGATTGTTTACGTTTCATTGAGGTTAAACTAATAATGTAATAAAATATAATCAACATTCTCCTCTAAATATATTTAAAAAGCTGTTCAATTTCAATTACAGTTAGCTGATGTTTTTTTTCACATGTGTTCTTTTTTTTTGTATGTTCAGCTCTTGCTTGCCATAGTATATAACTTTAATCTAACATAATGTATATGAATGTAAAATATATTTTATGTTATTTTTTTTATAGAAAATCAGAAGACAATAAAAACACAATTTTAATATTTCGGTTTTTTACGAATTTCTTCGGATGTACTAGGAATTCTCTAAATTTCTCGATGGTATATTAAGAGCTTTTAAATATGCAAGTTGGTCCCTATTTAACCGACCTGGTATATCTTACCATTTCCGAGATGTAAATGCTAGTAGGTACCTCGAAATCGTAACACCTTGTATAAAACCTTTTTCAAAAAGGTCTTTTTAAGGCATTTTTTAAAAGCACATTTTTTTTGTGAATTTAGTGAAATGGCAAATTTGTTGTTTTTGATTATATATTTAAAATCGGTTATTTTATAAAAGTGACCAGTAAAACGAACTGCAATGGAATCTTTGGATCTCGTGCCATGGTGTGGCCTCTAATTTTGCAATTGATTGAAAATTCGAATAAATGAAAATGATAATTTTTTAGGTAAGATTGTATGGACGGACGAATGCTTTTTTTGTACATTTGGTTTATTCAATAGACATAATGAGCATTATTGGCCTAGATAAAATCAAAAAGTAAGGTCTCAGGGGCGTGAATCTTTCAATGTGTGGACGGGCATGTGGCATAATAAAACTATCTATTGGTAACCAAATCTCACACTTTTTTTTGCCGACATACCCACGATTCATTTTTCTTTTCTTTTTAAAAATTCATCCCACAATTTTTTTTCATATATTTACCTTATTCGGAAAATTCAAATTTTGGAAATGGATGATGAGTTTTTAGTCGCGAAACGTTGGAATTGTAATTCAAGTGTATGGCCTGGCGATATTATTGGACTAGGCCATTTGAGAACGAATACAAAAATCAAGGTTCGTATTTAAAAACAACAAGTTGATGATAGAGGCTCGCAGACGAAACGTCGTATACAAAATGTGATATTGCCGTGTGATACAGGGGAAAAAGTAAAACCCTTTTAATGTTCTCTTTTTGCAGTTTCCTTAAAACTCTTTATTTCACTGAACTTTGTAACATACAAAAAATATTGGACCGTTTTTTATTTCAAAAAATGTGTTTTTTGATCTGTTATATCAAAAATGTCCGGAGAAGCGACTTTTGTCAAAAGTTTTCCCCAAATAGCATACAATCGCCAGATCTGGCGAAATTTTCTAAAGCCTTGCAATACTGGTTTCCAAGATGTTGGCTGCTTAGCATTAACAGATCTTTTTCAGAAGTTTCTAGTCTGTATTTAATTATTAGAGATAAAAGCTATTATGTAAATTAGTGTGAATTTTATAAACAGTTATTTTTCGTAGGATTTGAGATAATATTTTAGCTATTGTAAATATTAGGACAAGTGGTTTCTAAACAATTAGGTTGAACAATTTGATGTATAAGATTAAATAAAGTATATATGATAATTATTTTAATTCAATTTATTATTCAAATAATCATTATAACGTCCACCCTTCTTTCAAAAAACTAGTTTAAAGAAAGATATCACTGATATTTAATTTACTGAATTACTACAAGAAATGGTCAAAAATTACGAAAAAGACGAAAGTGTCCTAAATATTCCTGTTTGAAGCCGTTTTTTCGGAAATCAAAGGAAATTAAATGTCAAAAAGCAAAATTTGCTGATAAAGTTTTGGTGTGGTGTGCGATTTCGATGTTTGCTTTTATTAACCAAATAAAATATAAAAATTCTCAGTAAATAAAAAGCAATTTGAAATACAACAATAGTAATCCTATTTAAATACAGATGTTTGAACCTAATGGAACATGTTATTTCAATTTAATTTAAATTATTAATTTTGTTAATCTCAGTCATATTAAAAGAATATTTTGTTTTAAATTTTTTTCTATAGTAGGCTGTTAAAAGAGGTCCTGAATATTTATAAGGAAACGTCCTTTTTTTCTTGGGTTTCTGTCACTTTAAAAAAAAAAAGAATTTTCATATTTTAATCGTTTTTATTTTGATTAACGTTCCAACCTAGATTCGGTCTTTTTCAAAGTCTAAAATACACAAGAACAAATTTATTTATGTCAACAAAAAGTAACTTAACATTTACCAAGACCGTAAATATACTAATATCCAGGGAAATATATGTATAAATCACATTATTTTTTATTTTGGAACACGAACAGAACAGACCAGTGGCCGCTCGTAGTGAATTATATTGGGAGGTCAATAACAAATTTAAAAATAGGCATACTTAAAATAAAAATAAATATCTTATCTTTAAATTGAGCTTTAAATTCTCTTGAAGTTCAGGTCTACTCTTCGTTCTTTAGAATTGGGAAAATGCTGAATGACACGTTCGTTAAAATTGCACGGATATTCATAAACGTCTATCTTGTCCCAACTCCTCAACAAGATTTATAAGCCCGCGAAAAACCCCTGGATTTTCAGACAAAGCGGATTCATCAGGGCCACGTAGTGCCAGCTCGAACGCCCCACAAAATTTTGCACAATCTATAATTTCGTTTAAAATATAATTTTATTTTTTTGGATACATTTTCATTAAAATCTCTAAGAGAGTTTCAATAAGCTGTGTCTAGCTGAGTGCGAATATCAACATTTCCGACCTTAGCATAGTTCACCGAACATTTCATGTGATCTGCAGAAAACGCATGTTTCTTTATTTTTTCTTTTAAGTGTATTAAGTCTGGTTACACTGGTTTTGCACCATAATGAGTCCGACGAGTTTTTAGAAAACAACAAACAAACATAACAGTAAAATGAGTTAAAGACTTCCCAACCACATATCCAGTTAGCTAAATCGTACATACTTTTGCGAAAGTCTCGATGAACCTCTTTATTTTTGTCTTTACTAGTTTGCTGTATACTAAGTTCTGGTAAATTGCGACCACTTATCTTGAATTCGGTTATTTTCTCAAAATTAAGTTCGTTAGCACTCTTTAGTTGTTTAATTTTTTGCACTACCGACATTTTATTTCATCCACATTCACAACTTAAACATAGACCACCTTGAAATTGGTTATTTTTGCAAAATTAGGTTCGTAAGCACTTTTCAGTTGTTTATTTTTTTGCACCAGTCATTACCAACATTTGATTTCCTGTATATTTCTAACTCACACATGGATCATAAAAATAAAAAAATATAGATTACAAAAAACAGTATATAAATCAATTTTCATCGATTAAAAACGTCCGAAACAATATCAAGTTAGAATATCGACCGCTCAACCTGTGAACAACTGAATTTCCGCATGCCGACGTGATACCGCGACAGATCGATCGAATTATGAGAAGAGACCTGCTGATGATCCAAATCGCGATTTTATATTCAATTTGCTATCACGTTTGGCTGCCGCTCGGTAGCTGTGAAATGTTCGGATACTTTCATCAAGCTTTAGGGTAATCACGGCAATTCGGACTGCCCAGCCTAGCTTAGTATAGAGTATTTTGTTATGCCTAAGAAACGCAACGAGACCATTCGAACCGCCTCGCGCGGCTAATAGTGTAGCGTATTTAACTTTTCCCAAGGTTCGCGTTTTATTACAATTATTAGGAGAGACGGTCGTTTATTTTATTTAGGAGAATGGGAGAATGGGTGAATAACTGAACCACCGTATAAGTAATAAACTTTTTTTTTTGCTTTCTAAAGGCAGTGTTCTACTAAAATAACCTTCAATTTGTTACCTTTCTTCAAAATCTATTACCTTTTCGAACACCAATCTATTACCGTTTATCAAAATGTTCTGGCAACACTGCTCACACATGAAGTTGATTTTTAATATATTTTAGCCATATGCTACTACCTACTAATCGAACACAAAACAAAATTTAAGAAACCGTACACATAAATAAATTTTTGGTAAGCCTAAATAAATATAAAGAATAATATGTATTAAAATCTCTAAAGAATTTTCTATACGCTGTGCCTAGCTGAGTGCGAATATCAACACTTTCGATCGTAGCATAGTTCACCGAACATTCCATGTGATCTGCAGAAAACTCGTGTTTCTTTATTTTTTCCTTTAAGTGTTTTAAATCTTTAACACCGGTTTTGCACCATAATCAGTCCGACGAGTTCCTAAAAACAATAAACAAACATGACAGTAAAACGAGTTAGAGACTTCACAACCACATATCCAGTTAGCTAAATCGTACGTACTTTTGCGAAAGTTTCGATAAACCTCGTGACGCCAACGTGATGCCGCGACCGATCCATCGAATTATGAGAAGAGACCGGCTGATGACCTAAATCGCGATTTCATATTCTATTTGCGTCCGGCTCGGTAGCCGTGAAATCTTCGGGTACTTCCGTCAAGCTTTAAGGTAATCAGGGCAATTCGGACTGCCCAGCCTAGCTTAGTATAGCGTATTTTATTATGCCTAAGTAACGCAACGAAACCATTCGATTCGCTGCGTGCGGCTAATAGTGTACCGTATTTAACTTTTCCCAAGGTTCGCGTTTTATTACAACTAATAGGAGGGACGGTCAAACGAATAAGTTATTTTCTGATATATTTTTGGGGGGTCATTGACCAAATGACTCTATGGAAGAGCCGCCACTGACCTACTGTACTATTTTAACTAATTGGTTTTAATAATTTTAATGCGCGCCATTATACCTAATTGTTTTTGTTTTTTAACTTGAGTGTATACACTTTCTGTATTTAATTTTTTTTTTGTTTTTCTAAATCAATCCACGAACCTAATCCCAAGAAAGTACTTGATATTTATTTATTTATATATATATATATATATATATATATATATATTTTTATATGGAGTTTCTGGACCAATTGATTTATATTCTTAGGAGATTTTCTTGGGGTTTTGGTCTGAATTATCTTTTTGAAAAATAAAACTTAATTATTCTTCGGAAATCATTTTAATTTGTTTTTTTTTTCTTTTTTCCCAAACGTTTCGGCAGCATGCCTTCATCAGTGGATTCTAATACAGGTCACTAAAACTAACAAACAATGCTGTTTTGGATTCTTACTTATAAACATGTCTACTTTTTTCTTTTTTTTTATTTTGTGTAAGAGGATAAAAATGTTCTTTTATATACATATACATCCATACATAAGTACACCCATGCACAGATATATACATATATACAGAAATTTAATAAACACGTATAACCTAATTAATATTACTTTTTTTTTTTATTTTTAAAACAAAACGTTCAAATTGGATGTATAATTATACTATAACTCACCTAAGAAGGTACATTTTTTTAATCCATTCACAAATGGGACATATACACTTAAATTTGTTCTACATATATGTGACAATACAGCATATACATACTTAAAGCTACTGACTGACTGAAATTAAAATTCGTTTTGCTGCTGTTGCTCGTCATATATATTGTTTTTAATGGGTTAAAAAACAAGGTGTTTTATATTGTTATTATTTTGGTATGTGGAATGAGCGCATTTATTTTATATTTTTGTAATTAGTGTACCTATTATTATTTCATTTAAGATAAAATGTAGAAAATTGAACAATTTTTTAATTTTTGCAAATTGCCATTTAATTTTAAAATTTAAATTTAGATTTACGAGAAAATTGCAGAATATATGCGGTTATTTTATTACGTTGTAATATATTTGGTTTAAGTTTTTAATTTCCGTTTTGTCATTAATTGAATTTTCGTGTTTTTTTCTGATTTATTTCAGTTTTTAAGATTTGTGTGTCGTTATAATTAAATTTATGGGATGTTTCATTCTCATGTTTTGTTAATGAAGTTTTATTTTTTTTATCATATTTATACCCATTTAAGCGATTTTTGAGGTATTGTGTAGTCTGACCGATGTATACTCCAGGACAGTCTTTACAAGGTATTTTATATATGGAAACTGAAAACAATTCTCAAATAAAGTTTCTAGATATGACATTACATAATAAGAACAACATTATCGAAACAGAATGGTATACAAAAAGCACATGGTCAGGCAGATATGTAAATTATTTTTCTCAACATCCAATGAACCAAAAAAAATCAGTTATTATCGGGCTAGCCGATAGAGCAATAAAATTAAGCAATGTAAAATATCAACCACAAGCAATAAGAAAAGCTAAAAATATCTTAATTTAAAATAGCTATCCAAAAAAATTAATTAACTCTATATTTAATTCTAGATTACATAAAATAAACAGCCCAAATCAAATTATACCAACCGAAAAAAATACAGATAAAAATCAGTTTCTATCAACCCCATACGTACAAGGCCTTTCAGAAAATATAAAAACTATTTTTGATAAACATAATATAACCGTATGCCACAAAAGTTACAACACCTTCCAAAAAAAATTTTTTAGTTCTCTCAAAACCCCAACTCCAACCAATCAAAAAACACACACCATATATAAAATACCTTGTAAAGACTGTCCTGGAGTATACATCGGTTAGACTACACAATACTTCAAAAATCGCTTAAATGGGCATAAATATGATAAAAAAAATAAAACTTCATTAACAAAACATGAGAATGAAACATCCCATAAATTTAATTATAAGGACACACAAATCTTAAAAACTGAAATAAATCAGAAAAAAAGGGAATTCTTGGAAATGATGTACATTAAAAAACACGAAAATTCAATTAATGACAAAACGGAAATTAAAAACTTAAACCAAATATATTACAACGTAATAAAATAACTGCATATATTTTGCAATTTTCTCGTAAATCTAAATTTAAATTTTAATATTAAATGGCAATTTGCAAAAATAAAAAAATTGTTCAATTTTCTACATTTTATCTTAAATGAAATAATAATAGGTACACTAATTACAAAAATATAAAATAAAAGCGCTCGTTCCACATACCAAAATAATAACAATATAAAACACCTTGTTTTTTAACCCAATAAAAACAATATATATGACGAGCAACAGCAGCAAAACGAATTTTAATTACAGTCAGTAGTTTTAAGTATGTATATACTGTCTTGTCACATATATGTAGAACAAATTTTAAGTGTATATGTCCCATTTGTGAATGGATTAAAAAAAATTACCTTCTTAGGTGAGTTATAGTATAATTATACATCCAATTTGAACGTTTTGTTTTAAAAATAAAAAAAAAAGTAATATTAATTAGGTTATACGTGTTTATTAAATTTCTGTATATATGTATATATCTGTGCAGGGGCGTACTTATTTATGGATGTATATGTATATAAAAGAACATTTTTATCCTCTTACACAAAACAAAAAAAAAGAAAAAAGTAGACATGTTTATAAGTAAGAATCCAAAACAGCATTATTTGTTAGTTTTAGTGACCTGTATTAGAATCCACTGATGAAGGCATGTTGCCGAAACGTTTGGGAAAAAAAAAAAATTAAAATGATTTCCGAAGAATAAACAAGTTTTATTTTTCAAAAAGATAATTCAGACCAAAAACCCAAGAAAATCTCCTAATATATATATATATATATATATATATATATATATATATATATATATATATATATATATATATATATATATATATATATATATATATATATATATATATATATATATATATATATATATATATATATATATATATATATATATTTATATATGTTCTATAGTTGACAGTTTGTAAAGGTTGTGTACTACACCAGAGATAATTTTCTTTTTTCATTTTAGATGGATGTTTCCCCTTTTTATAAAAGGATTTAAGAATGACTTATTGGAAGACGATCTATTTCCTCCCCTACAGTCACATGATTCAAAATATTTGGGCGATAAATTAGAGAAGCAGTGGGCAAAAGAACTCGACAAAAAAGGAAATAATCCGTCTCTATGGATGGCATTAACGAAAGTTTTTGGAAAACAAATGTTTTTCTTAGGACTAGGTTATCTGATTATCGAAATTTTTGTAAGGTATGGGGTATATATTTCTCTAACAGGAGCTGACGGGTTCTTAAATCCTAAAAACCCAATTTGTCCTCATTTTAAGTATTATCTTTTTTCTTTAATTTTCAAGAGTAATTTTATAGTTACAGTAATTTGTGAAGTAATAAGCAAAGTCAATTGTTTTAGCTTATCTTTTATTCAAAATTAACAATCTCCCGAATTAAAAAACACTACAAATATAATATATTTCTTACGAATAAAATATGTTTAACTTTTTGATATGAACTATCTATCTGTAGTATAAACGGAATAATCGGGTCCCTCCAAAAACAAAGTGTCAAGTTGTTTGTACTTGTCCTTTTAGCAAGGGTGTTTGTTAAAGGCTACGGTTTCAGCCTTAGAGTAAGAATTAAAGTAGTTTAGACAACTAATTCATAAATCACGTTGGGGATATGCGCCTATTTTTCACATTGTATCGACCAATGTTTAAGATAAAACAAGAAGTGGGGATTGCCCATGTTCAAGCCGTGGCCATTTGTTGAGGAATGCCAGTGGCGGCGCAAGTTTTCGCTCCTGCATAAGGAAATATTATTAATCCCGAAAAAATCGTCGTTCCGGGTTTTTATATAGCTAAAAAATCCACTTACTCGATTAAATTTCATTTTATTTAATTTTCCACAAAAATTACGTCTGATACAAAAAAACTGGTAAAATATTGGTATGAATTCGATATGGCCAAACAAAATGACGACCTGTTAAAATATTTGTTCTACGAAAATGAAGAAATGGGCAATGCTTCATTATCGCTGATAAAAGGAAGGATTCTTACCTATTTCTTACAGAGGCAAATATGTATTTTTACAAATATCTAAGAAATAATCATTGCGTTTTTCACTATTAAAATCAAACCAATAAGTTAGGTAAGTTTAATGGGGCAGTTGCAGTCAATTAGCATTGAGAAAATATCGCGTAAAATGACGTATGAATGAAAATAGGTTGATTTCTGTGATAGTCTGCGAAGTTATAAAAAAACATTTGAGGATCAGAGTTTAACACATATCTTCTAAAACACTTCTAAATTAAATTGAGTATGTTGAATTTTTCATTTTAGCCTTTAAAAGTAAAAAAAAAACTGTTTATATGTCTAGTAATTTTTCGAAAACCATAGCGGTACTAACTTTGAGCTTTTCTATGCTCAGAAGTAATTTCGTCAAATTCCAAAATACTCAAATTGGAGAGCATACATATGGGTGCATTTCTGGAAAAAAATTGATCCGAAAAACATAGTAGTTTTTTTCCAAACTATCACCAAAGATAATTACTAAAATCTTGGAATATTTTTCGGAGAATACGTTAGGTTGGCAATTGCAGTTGGTAACAAGTAAAGTTTGAACCCCTACCGCAAGAGGTCGGCCCAAATTTTTCAATATTTTCTAATGGAAGGGAGAGCGCAATGACTCGCATGGTCTTTCATTTATTTTTTATGAGATTCTAGGGTCTTTCTTTTAAATAACTAAGTAATCAGTAGATTTGGGCAAATGGAAAAACATAATTTTTTAAACAATATTCGTATTTTAAGGGAAAAAATCGATCTTTCCTTGGACTATGTGGGATATTAATGAAGAAGAATGTATGTTTAGGTCATATCTTAGTTTGTTACGGTGAGTTCGTGTAGCAAATTTTAGTTTTATCTTTTTCTTTAATTAGTAAGAATTCGCGCCGTTATTGGTTGTTTTTTGTCATGTAATAAAAATTATGCCAAATACTAAATTTTGGAAAGGATTTCTTAACTCAAAATTGTTCTATTCTAAAAAATAGAAATATATAGATTTATTTGACACTATGCAAAGAAAACGAATTGATGTTTCATATAGGTATTTAGTAAAGTATACCTAACTGGACATTTAATGTCAAAATAAACAAGTTTATAAAATTTCTCGCATGCCTTTAAACGTCCTCAAATGTATCATTTTTATATCGGGTATGCAAAATAATCCATTGTATAAAAAACAAAATACGCCTTGAGCGGGTGAAAACCTTCTCCCTCAAACTGCTAAGAAAATAGGAACAGTTGTATAGAATTTAAAAGTAAAGTAAGTACATAAATGTACTATAATTCTGCCATAGCACAAAACATGAATAAGCATGCTGTTTATACTATTTTTTTGCAAAATTACAAACAGCTTTTTATGAACCATGACAATTTATTTTAGCATAAATTAAGCACTGAAATTTATTAGTCATGAAATGTTTTTAGGTATATCTGGGTAGAAGAGTGTTTTTTTCTTTATTTTGATTCAAACTTCTACAATTTGTTGTAAAGGTCAGAAAAAAATAAACTTTAAATACAAAATTTTAAAAAATATCCCCAAGATTCTAAACATATTTAGTCTCGTTTGAAATCTTAGAATTGCAATGTCAGTAAAATGAAAATGGTTCTACTAATGGTTTAACTTCTAGTCTAAGCAGATAAAAAAATTGTTCTGCTTTTACAAAAATAAAAAATTGTTTTGCAAGTTTCTGATGGGATTTTTCTATCTTCTGATAGGTCTAAAAGATAGCAAGAGAAAAAGTTTGAATATAAAGTTTTTTCTTTTATAAATATTGAAGATGGATGATAACTAAAAACTAAATAAACTCTGTTTGCGGGTTAGTCATTTATTAGGAAATAATAGCATTTACATAAATGGTATTTATATATTACAATATCTTCATATACATTTTTAAGATTATGAAAATAGTATCCATCTACAGTAATAATGATTTATTGAAGAAACCAGTAGATCTTTTATTTTATATAAAATGTAGTTGCTTAGTTGCTAACAGAACAAACTAACTATATTTTTAGCCTAATTAATATATTTAAGCATTGATTAGATTAAAAAAAAAATAATTCAAATTATGTGCTCGAGTTGGTTAAAATATAAAATGATTATGTTTTTATTTTTGAACTACATATATAACGAAATGTAGAAATGAACATATTTTTTATTTGTATCCTAAAATTACTAAATTAAATATTTCTAACTTACAAATCAGGAATAATGTTTTTTTTTGCTTATAGCATTTAAATAAATAATATGTAAGATAACATTTTAGTAGCAATTGAAAGATATTTTTTGTAGTTTGGCTGGGTATTCATGAGTATGCTATCGAACTGTGGAACTTATACACTACAAATGTATAGTAGGTAGATTAAATTATACAATTCTGAGAATAGTTTGACTTTCTTGTGTGTAGTGTAGTGTAGAGGTAACATTCAGCCTGTTCTGAATGGATTTAAGTTAAAACCTCCATACTCTAACACAAAAATAGCCAAACTCTTAGAAAGAGCCAGTTAATAGTTGATATATATATATATATATATATATATATATATATATATATATATATATATTTTATTAATTATTTTCTTGGGCATAGGTTAGCTCATTGAAAAGTAAAACTATAATTCATATCGACGTTTCGCTCATTTTATTGAGCTTTCTCAATTTTTTTCTTGGAACCATGTCAAAATAAATATCTTGAGAAAGCTCAATATAATAAGCGAAAAAAAAAAAAAAAAAAAAAATATATATATATATATATATATATATATATATATATATATATACATATATATATATATATATATATATATATATATATATATATATATATATATATATATATATATATATATATATATATAGATACTAAAAATCGATAAAAATGCGCTCTCACACATCTTTATCAAAAGTTCTTGGCCGGAAAAGATATATGTATAATAGCAGAAATATATAATTTCTGCAGGTGCAAAACGGCCTAAAAGAAGAATTGCTTTCGATTATGTCACAGGGTACCCTCCTGCGATCATGATTTCTGGGCCTCTACCCTCATCAGGCAGGCTTGTACCCAGGGAGATCTGAAATAAGAGATTGCTCGACATGACAAAATCGAAAACGAAACGTCTATCATACTGAAACAGTACTACAAGTTAAATGTAACATTTAGCACCACCTATCGGGGCTCCGGTGATTTCCGGCTGCAAACCCGTAGGTAATTTAAAAAGCATGCACTAGCACCATCATGCGGAGAGTAGATACTAAAAATCGATAAAAATGCGCTCTCACACATCTTTATCAAAAGTTCTTGGCCGGAAAAGATATATGTATAATAGCAGAAATATATAATTTCTGCAGGTGCAAAACGGCCTAAAAGAAGAATTGCTTTCGATTATGTCACAGGGTACCCTCCTGCGATCATGATTTCTGGGCCTCTACCCTCAGAAATCATGATCGCAGGAGGGTACCCTGTGACATAATCGAAAGCAATTATTCTTTTAGGCCGTTTTGCACCTGCAGAAATTATATATTTCTGCTATTATACATATATCTTTTCCGGCCAAGAACTTTTGATAAAGATGTGTGAGAGCGCATTTTTATCGATTTTTAGTATCTACTCTACGCATGATGGTGCTAGTGCATGCTTTTTAAATTACCTACGGGTTTGCAGCCGGAAATCACCGGAGCCCCGATAGGTGGTGCTAAATGTTACATTTAACTTGTAGTACTGTTTCAGTATGATAGACGTTTCGTTTTCGACTTTGTCATGTCGAGCAATCTGTTATTTCAGATCTCCCTGGGTACAAGCCTGCCTGATGAGGGTAGAGGCCCAGAAATCATGATCGCAGGAGGGTACCCTGTGACATAATCGAAAGCAATTCTTCTTTTAGGCCGTTTTGCACCTGCAGAAATTATATATTTCTGCTATTATACATATATATATATATATATATATATATATATATATATATATATCTATATAATATATATATATATATATATATATATATATATATATATATATATATATATATATATATATATATATTTATATAGATACAGTGTCCTTGAAAAAGTTCGGATCATATGGGAATTTTTTTTATTAGGTCACTTTCTCAAAATTTAACATAGGTAATAACTTTTGCTTTATTAAGGATGAAAAATGGCTTATACAAAAATAAATATGTGACCTGCGTTACCTGTCATACCTGTTTTATTTTATTTATTAAGTATGAAAAATTACTTAGAGGGAATAGTCACCTGACTTGTGTTCCCTGCCAAAATTGATATATTTCTTTAAAGAAATCGCAGAGAAAGGAGTTATTTGCTAAAATACGAGAAAGTGCTATAGAAAAAGGTGTTTCTTTTATAGTTTTACATATGTCAAATTTTGGTCAGCAATTCTAATTTTCAATTTTTATAACTTTGTCTAAGGCACTTAAATATTAAAAAAATAGACAACTTTCCATCAAGCTTAACATACTTTTGAGAAGCAATTTTAATTTTTTTCGAAAAAAGACACAGTTTATGGAATATTTAGGTATAAGAAATTAATATTATGTTAAGGTTACTAACAGAAAACTCTTTTTTTAAGTTAGACAATTATAATTTTTTTAGAATTTTCAAAAATCAGGAAAAAGTTAAAAAAAATATTGGAATTTTTGACCAAAATTTGGTACGCATATGTAAAATTAAAAAATAAACAACTTTTCTTAATACAACTTTTTCATAGTTTAGCAAATAAGACCATTTTTCTGGAATTTTTTTAAAGAAATGTTAATTTTGACATGTAATGCAAGTTTTCTGATGTAAGTCTTTTATAAATATACTATAATGTAACAAATAAACTTGAAAATCATACCAGTATAGGTGAACAAACAAATTATTAATATAAAGACATGGCTGAGTGGCATCAATGGCATCAAATAAATAGTCCTTATGAAATGTACACTTCAGAATGCTACACATACCACATGGTATGAATTGGCAAACAACACAAATAAGTAGTAGTGAAACAATGCATTAATAGTGAACCACTTACAGTGTATACAAAATAACTAACTCTCAATATAACAATATAACTATCAGCAACAAAATTGGGATAGCTATGGGGTCACCTTTATCTCCATTTCTAAGGAGAAACTTTTTGCATTAAATATAATTCAAATATATTTACATAAAGAGATCTTATTACTACATTTTGCACACAACAAACACGCCTACTCATACTCATAAGATGCATTAACTAGTCATGGGGATTTACTACAAAAGCATAAACTGTTCTACTAACGATTACAAACTTCTAAATCTATAAATTAAAATATATTTCCTTTCTGCTTTCTTCATCGATGGTGAGATTCAAAATTACATGGTCTATTAGCTTGTACAGTTCGTAGCAATAAACAGTTTTCTTGTGATATGGAGTTTTCTTTGTACCTAGAGAAAAAATAACTAGAATTAGTTTTTTCCTTGTTTATGTGAAAATATGGTGTTTACTCTCTACAATTAACACATATATAACAAAATAAAAAAATTAAATTCTGTGTCAAAATTAAATATGTTTTATCAGTTCTACACAAAAGAAGTCCAAGTAAAATAGGTATAAGTTAATGTTTAATTGTATAAGCTTTGAAAGTTTTAATTTAATACTAGGTAGTAAGCACATTTTTAAGAAGGGTTTGTTGCATTTTACTTTCCTACATATTAATAATAGGCAAAATACCTTACATATATTTTTTGGCCTATTATTAACAGTAATGATAGAGAATAAATTCTCTTTAATGCTAATTAGTAGGAAAAAAAGACGCAAAAACTAGCTTCATTAGCGAGATGGACTCGATATAATAATAAAGCCAGAATAATTAAATATTATTTATATAAACTGAAAAGACTGAAAACAATTTTATTTATAATTTCAACTTAACAAGTGTTTTTTATTAGATTCAGGCAAGGCCCAAGCAAATAAAGAAAAGCAAGGGAAAAGTGCATATAAAATAACATGTTTATTTTAATCATTATCAACTGTTGTCATACATATAAAAGTAAATTATAAACTATAACTACTATTAGGACAAGCTACAAAACCCTCAAAATAGAACAGAAAAAATTTAGCAATTCCTTTGAAAGAAAACATAATTGATGTACCACACCTTAGACCTAAAATTCTTAGTTATTGTTTTTTAATAAAAATCAACATTTTGTGTATTTTGAATACGTACAAAGAAAAAAATGGTTGGAGACAAAAATAATATTTTAGTTTGCTTTAATATGATTTAAAGATTATCTTTTGAAAGAATAATTACGTTACCTGATAATAATACATATGATTTCTTTTATACTATATTTAATGTTTAGTCAAGTACTTAATATTTAAAAAGTCTAAATAAACAAATAGAATTTTGGGAATTTAATAGTTATAATAAAAAGTGTTTTACCATCAGGTGTAGCAGCTAAGTGGTTAAATTCTTAATGAATAAAATTGGCAGGTTCCTTGATTTTTGCATTTGGTCTTGACTGAGCGAATTTCTGCCCTGCAACACTCTCTTTTTGCTATCCATTAAGTGTGTAATAGGTTTTAAAATGCCTTAGATTTATAATGGAACTGACCAGGTTATAGCAGGAAGTGTTATGTCGCCTTTTACATACTGTGCCAAATACTGAAGCTGTTAATAAGTATCTTCTAATTTCTCCGTAAAATGGATTATCCCGCTGCCCAACTGTATTTCTTGAAGTAACCTAGAAAAATGTTCATATTTTTAAAAATATTAGGGAGCATGTAATACATCAGAGTATTATATAGAAGTATAAACGAACAAAGCCTAACAGAAAATGAACACTATGCAAAACCATACTCGCAAAGAGAGATGTGCCTACTCAATACATAAATGCCATTCAGTTGTCTTACTATATTAACTTGCCCCAGAATCTTAATAGTCTATATAATATATTTCTAAAAATAGTAAAAACTATAGACTTTTGTGTTGTACCTCCCACTACTATTACAACCAGTATAAGTATAAATGAACCAAGCCTACAGTAAATGCAAGCTATACAAAAATATAGTCACACAGGAAGATGTGTCTACATTTTCTCTAAATCATTACATATATTGCTGCCCTTCAGCCTAAAATTAATGATGGTCAATGCAATTCTTAAGGAGGCAATGTCTAAAGTAAATCCTATATGATATGCAATATACTTCAGGCATCGTTGTTTAAAAACCAACTTTAGCTACTGCAATCAATGTGTTAAATACTATTTCAATTAATTAATAATTTTACTTAATTTTTCTTTTTTTTCTTTAATTTCTGCCTTGCGCGAGTCCCTCCAATGCATACCAAAAACAAGTTTAACATTGGATAGAAGTTACAAAATGAAAAACCTAATATTATTGAGATATAGTAAATATAGAGTAAAGAGAGAGAACAAAAAAGGCGATTTTAAAAAAAAACTGTAGATTTAATCTCTTGATCTAAAAAAAAATAAAAACTTTTTATAAACCAGTGGCATACTTTACTTTTTCTTTAATATGAATTATGTTGCCCTTCCCCCAGATGCCATGAAATGGATAATTATAATCCTAATACTTTCAGCCCCTTGTTATCCAACCAAACTTGCAATGCTTGACCAAAATCGTCGTGAAATATATTTAAAATATCTATAAAACATTATTTCTTTTTATTAAACCTGTATCTCAAAGACAAAACAAAACATAGACTATAGGAAACATGTTTATATGAATTCTCATAAGGAATGCCCTACTTAAAAATTAACATAAAATTAAGGAACAATGTATATTGTTTTATGTTTTCTCAAACAGTCTCATGTAATATATATATATATATATATATATATATATATATATATATATATATATATATATATATATATATATATATATATATATATATATATATATATATATATATATATATATTTATATATATAAATATATATTTATATATTATATATATATTACTAATAATATTAGTAAATCCAGTAATAATCAAGAACAAATAAAAGTGGTGTTAGAATTATATAAGTGTCAGACTTCTTATATGCTGCTAGATTTTTTTTTACATCATCAAGCTATATTTCTCTTCATGTGAACCCCTTCCCTATACCAAGACAAGTTTTTACTTTTTAAATGTGGTTGTAAAACAGTACAACCAAGTGCCAAAAATTATGGAATAACGTCTCTACAGCCAACACCTTACATTTTGCCACCTTGCATTGTTTGCCCTTACAAAACTTGTCAGGGCAAACACCTCTTGTGCATGCATAATCTTTTTTTTATTGTAATTTTGTCAGGGTTTTATAATCTACTTGAATTATCTAAACCTTTAAAAATTATTTTCGTAATTCATTTTGGCACATTGTATTAGGAATACTTTCACTAATATGTGATACTTTCAAATATTTTACTGAAAGATCTCTTAATTTATACTTACAAAGATATCCCTGGAGACCTCGCTGGAGACTCATCTTGGAACTTTAAACTCTCAACATCATTACCACGCTTCTTTGCAAAACTGGTTGAATATGTCTGGTCTTTGTTAATATCATCCCTACAATAAAAGATGCATACGTAGTAGTTGAAACTGTTGTAATATTATCTGAAATATTAGGGAACTATATTTATTTATTTTTCTTTATTAATATCTTTGGCATGTCCAACGTGCTATTATATCTTAACAACATGGTAAACTGACTGGTATACCTATGGCGCTTATATGATAATGCCCAGGGGCATACACTTTTGTTTTTGAGGGAACCAAGTGAGGCTCCAAAAATAGAGAGAATGGTGAAAGAAAAAAAATGTCAGGTGGATTTTAAGACATACATTTGAAGTGAAAAAATTGAAATAATAAGACTAAGATTCCAAAAAATATATTTTATTATAAAAATATATTTATTTTACTTCAAATAACTTTAAACAAATATATAAGTAATATCTATAAAGTAGTAAAAGTAATCGAATCAATAAGACTTATAAAATTTTTGGAACATTAAATTGATTAGTTGATATCTCGGTGATACAAGTTGTAGGATATTTTTTCTTGTTTGCAGTTTTAAGCGCATACTTAAATCATGCGTCTTTAAAGCCTTGCACAAATTTGAATAATTCAGGTTATTATGTCTGAAAAAATATTAAAACATGTTAAGTTATTTATTACATTGTGCTTTTCACTCTACATATTTAAAAATCCTAAGTTCAATATTTTTTGAGATATGACATTTGAAAAATGACAATTTGATATTTAGAAAGGCTGTAAAATCAAAATAATTCTACTTAGAGCAGAAATTGTATACTCCTAACTCAGTTTTATATGATCTTTCTTATGGTCCCGTAAAAGGGAAGTATTATAATCGTGAAAAATCACCCTAAGAGATTTTTACTGATCTTTACATTTTAGGGTTCCGGAATCCCAAAAAAAAAAACATGTTTTCCCATTTCGATTGAGATTTAGAAGAGCAGAAATTATGCACTCCTACCTCAATTTTATATGGTCGTTCGTGTGGTCTTGTAAGAGAATTCTGTACGAAGAAACTTGTTGGTAAAGGTGAATTTATCGATTTTTTTTTATCAGAGAAACTCTTTTTTCTATTTAGACTAAAAGCTGATGCTATAAGAAAGACCTTCGGAAAGACCTTAAAAAACTAAGCATGTAATAAAAAAAATGGTATTATATTTAAAGAAAATTACCATCGATGTTAGCATCTGAACCTTGTATAGTGATAATGTTCAAAAGAAGCAATAAATAATATTACATATTTTAATATTTCTGCTCGCATTTCTGTCTAAAATGATTATTCAATTTTCATTAAATTTGTGTAAAACTTAGAGGTTCCATATCTTTTTTAGGCAGTTGTGTTGTAGGCCAGACTTCTTGCCATGTATACTGTTTTTTTCAAAAAAAGGATTTAATAATAAACATGTATTTATTCCTGTGATATTTGTTGACTTGCACACTGCCTTAACAATACAAATTCTGGATGGCACAATTTCGTTCAAGTAGATAAGAAATATAACAATACAGAGTAATACTAGTAATACCTGGAATTTTGAACTAGAAACAATTCTGTATTAAAAAACATGCCAGTTAAAAAAAAGAGGAATACACATTTGGATGCTTATTTAATTTACTTATTTTTGTTACATTATAGAAATATTTTTAAATATACATATTGGTATAAAACGTGTTGGTGGTATCAACTTTTATTTTTTAAATAAAACCCCAATTTCTTCTGTGTTTTGAATTTTGTCCCAGATTCTATCTATTTGTATATAGTATCATTACTTGTTTTTGAGATTTTGACTTCTGAAAATTTGTATTTTCATATTTGGAGAAGATGTAACATCACAAAACAGATTTCGTTTATTGCAAGAGATAGAAAAATGGTTAAATATAGAAAGTTTTAGACAATTTCGTTACAAACCTAATAGCACCTGCAGGCGAATTCTAGCCATTATGTTCTTGAAAAATTATGCAGTAACTTTTTTAATCCTAAAATTTTTTTAAAGTTGTAAACATATTGCCAAAGCATTTTTTTTGTCTAACATTTTATGGTGCTGTTATATTTTGAATCTGATGTTTCGTAACTGAGGGGCCATCATCAACTTTTAAATACACACCTGGATTTTTTAATTTGTTTTGTAACAAACCTTTGCATTCGAAAATCCAATGATGTGTAATGCACTCATACATTAAAAGTATTTAAAATTTGAGGAAATCAAGGTTATCCCTCTCTCTCTAAAACATTGTCTCTTATGGGAAAATCTTAAATATGTGCTGCCCAAATATTAAGTCTGTTATATTATTAGTGTGGGAGGGTCTAATGCTTGTTAAATACCAAGCGTGTCAAAAACGAAAAAAAAAGACTGTCAATTTTACAAGATATTATTATAAATTATATTTTTCAAATGGGAAATCCTGACTATTATATGTCCCTCAAATGGGTCTCTTCTTGCAGATTATAATTATATCTGGTTTGATATCTACCCACTCCACTATGTAATAGTGTTGTCCGTCTCTCTCTAACACATTGCCTCATATGGTTTTTCTAAAATTGTCTTTGAAGATAAAGGTATCAAACCAGATATTATATTTCTAATCTGCAAGAAGAGTTCAATTTGAGGGAAATATAGTCTAAAGTGTGTGCCGAGGTGTGTGCGATTTAAACAATACAACTAACTTATGGTGATATCTTGTAAAATTAATAGTGTTTTGTTTTTCTAATAACCAGAAAAAAGTTTTAAGTAACCCTACAATTGGTTTTTTGTTCACTCCGATAAGTTAAAAAGTAAAAGAGTTATTAACATTTAAAATGCTATCAAGATACACTGATCACACTGTACATACATAAATACAGTAACATACAATAGTACACTAAATTACTTGAGAAATAAAAACTAATATCTCCAATTTTTTCTTACTTTTCCAGCGATTCAGGAATGTGTATGTACATTTTTGGTCAAGATTGAGAATATATAAAAGGTCAATTTTTATTTGTTTGTAGATACAAGACTAAGATATTTAATATGTTACATATGCATGCTTTAGTAAATTAGGTACCGATAAAAAGTTGCTTCCCAATAATTTTCTCTTTGTGATATGATAACTGTGTGAGTATACGGTGTTAAAGCCTGCTACTGTCTGCAACAGTAAAACTTTCTAAGTGGAAGTCACATAAAAAGGATCAATATAATACTGATAACTAAAAGCTTTATTCTTGCACAGATTGTCATGGATCCGGTGAGTTAAATTGCATCAGCCAGCATTATGAGACTACCACTATGAAAGTATTAGCGTTGCATAAAAAGTGTCTAATTTTATGAGCTTTTAATTTCTACCACAATTATATGACCAACAGGAAATAAGTTTTTATACCTACCGAATTACTATACCCCTGAAGGTACACTATCTTTGTTAAAAGTTAAAATTTAAAATTAATCCTACAAAACATATTTAAATTCTACAAATATATAAACCATAGGTATTTATGTGAATTTCAGAGAGAATTAACCTCATGTATAAAAATATGAATATAAAATAAAAATGAACCAGAAAATTCTAGAAGAATCGTGCTGCCTAGGTACCTATAAAAAACACATTTATTAGTTTTATTTATTTTCATCATTGTTTGAAAACAAAATAGTCTTCCTCCTTTAAAGTTGGGCTATTTTAAGTTTCAAACAAAAGATATGTACTTCAGAAATACAACCACCATGTGTTTTCTAAAAAATTACAATAGCATGGACATACAGATAAAAGTTTATATAAGTAGTCCCAAACGTAAAAAATATGTTGATATTTTTAATATATATGTACTGTAATCAGTAATTGTGCATTTCTAATTCTTCAAATTCATGAAGGGTCTCAAAATCGAGCACCTATAGTTATATTATTTCAACTTACCTTATTCTGCATTTTCCCAGGATTCTCTCGTATTTTTAGGCCCTTTACACTCATTACACATGGTATGCCCTTTATACTCATTTCACAGGTAACACAGGAATTCATAAACAAATATCTAGAAAGCTTAGACACACTCACAAGAGTGAGAAGTTCTAAACTAACCGTCGACGTTTTAAAAATACAAGTACTAGTCATTTTAAGACACACCTATAACAAACAGGAAATTCTCTACCCAAGACTCAAGCTATCATAAAATCATGTTCATAAAAATATAAGGAAACCAATATTCCGGGTATTCAGATATTAAAAAAACTTGTTTTAATCGGCAAACACCGAAAGGTGCCGAAAGTCGAAAGGCCTTGCAATTAGTACTTCGGCTAGCTGATAAAAAAACAGTCAATAGGGGAGATCATAAATATTATAGTCTGTAAAAGAGGTATTCTTTAACAGCACTCTCTCGTTTTATTTCATTTCACAACAAAGATAGATATATCACCGAGGCAAGAAATACATGCCATGTGCAATATTTTGAATTTTCTATCAAAGGAATGTAAAACTATGAATGTAAGTTATTTGCTTGGGATGGAGGGGATACCACAATGTTGCGTCACTGTTAAGCGTTTTCTGAAATATTTGAATTTTTCCGTTAAAAGTGAAACTACTTATTTGCATAGTATTTGATAGATTTTATGTAATGTTTGTACATAAATATTTTATAACCTTAAATATTGAACGTGTTAATTTATTTATATGGCCTATTTTGGAAAAAATTAAAAAATAATCGGATTCGGACATTGATGCGTCATCTACAGAGTGACGCTTGAGGTTTGAGTTCGAAAAATGAACACGAGAAATTTTATAGCGTGGATTTGCGCTCTTAAAGGGAAATTAGTTATTAAAATATTATTAAACTTTAGTTTTTAGTTATGTTTGCCTTATGTCACTGTCATTTTGTAATTGTTATATTTAGAAAAATTAGTTGCTCAGTTGTAAAAAATGTCATCTTAAACCTGTAACTGTCAAGTTAGATCTTGTCTAAATTTAAACCTCTTTAGTTAATACTATTGTTAGAGTTTTAAACTATAATCAATGCTTTTAACGCGCTCTTATTGGCTTCCTAGTCGTCTGATTGTATGTTTGTATGTCTGGTTCAAATCTTGTAACGGATTTTTCACCACTTCCATTACCACTAATTTTCAAATTTGACATGCATACACTTTCGGATATAAAAAATCCGAATTTTTTTAGTCGACGTTTAGAAATCCAAAATGGCGGCGGCAATACGGCCGACGAATTTTGTTACTTGTGGAGTTTAAACTGAAAATTGGTGCCTAGGAAAATTTAAGAGTGTCATTTGAAAATTCAAAATAGTGGTGCCAAAATGACAATGTCAACAGGTCGGACGGATGATTTTAACATTTGTGGGGATTATGTAAGAATGCATAACAAAAATAAAAATAGTGGCGCCAATATAGCGAATGAATTTTGTCATTTGTACAGATTCGGCTGAAATATCAGTATCTAAAAGTATTTAAGAATGAAAGTTATGAAATTTTAGTCAATATTTGAGAATTAAAAATGGCGCTACCAACATAGCAGACTAATTTTAAAACGTTTGCAGATTTGATTAAAATTCGGCATTTAGAGGTATTTAAGACTGCACATCATGAATTTTTGTCAACATTTTCAAAATTGAAGATTGTAATGCCAACATGGCAGCGGAATTTTAACATTTGTACAGATTTGGGAATACATATCATACATTTTTAGTAAATATTTAAAAAATGAGAGTAGGAATGCCTAGATTGCGAGCGAATTTTAACATTCATACAGGTTGGATTAAAAATCGATATTAAGTGTGCAATTTATACATTTTTAGTAATAAATATTCAACATGGGGATGTCATCAATCAATCAGTCCGATAAGTACTTTTTTCAGATATTTTTAAACATTTTATTAGGCCACCGTTTTGTTCCCCACTTTGAATTTGTCTCAACATTTTCACCAGTTCAGAACTTTTTATTGCATCATTCACCGTAATATAAATTGGAATAAATATTGGAGTTCCTGGCTAGGCTTGGCGTCGTCGTACGATCGACCTTATACTGTGAGGTAATCTTGGCAGTGGCTAAATATGTAAATAATGAACTCTATTTTTAATCTTACTCTAAGGTTTCAGCAGATCAGACTAGAGGATATTTGAGTTGCTAAAGGTAAAGTATGTACCTTCGGACGTGGAAAAGTAAACTCAGTTTTTTGCAGCTGCTATTGATTGAAATAGCACTATGATGAACTTGGTTAAAAATATTTGATTTAAGGATTTGCATCTCCATAGTTCATTATAATTCAAGAGCGGATACACTTTTTATCTAAGAAATTTTGTTTTCATCGGTTTAATATAATACGAATTTAATTGAAACAAAACCGTTTAAAAATAAACCCCGCAATTTAACCTTTTAAAGTCTATTGAAGAGGCTGAAATACCTTGCTTCATACCTTAAACTATGAAACAAAGGATAGACTCAACATTTCATTCATAAATAGTTTCGAAAGTTGGATCTATTATTGTTTTTATGTGCTATGGGTGCGAGAGAAAACATATATTTTTCTCTGCATCGCCGGTCCCAAAAATCGCAAACCGCTGGCTCTCACTACAGACTGAAGCAGAGGCGGCTCGTTTCTCTTTAATTTAATATATTTATAGCAAGCAATTTAATGCGTTTTTGCCAATTTTAAGTATTTGTCAGACGCGTAGTCAGAAATTCGGACTGGGGGGTTGTTTAAAATCAGAAAGCAGGTGATATAAATATTTTGCGGTTCCTTTTCATTTTCCCTGTAAGAGGAAAATATTGTAATCCTATAGAAACCACCCTTCGAGATTTTTGCAAATTTTCACATTTCAGGGATATTGAAATTTTCAAATCCGTCGATCTATCAACTAAAAAACTTCTTATCCGATTTACTTCAAATTTTGGTAAATAATTAAGTCAGGGATGACATGGTAATATTTTTGTGAAAATCCAATATAACGGAACAAAATGGCGGCCTAATAAAATGTTAAAAAAGATATTACTAAAAAATTACTAATCCAATTTACCTCAAATTTTGCCCAAAAATCAGGAACAAACTGGTAAAATTTTGGTGAGGAGCCTTTCGGTAAACTTATCCAATTAAGTTAAAATCTTACACAAAAATCAAGTGTGAAAAAGGGATGAACCTGTAAAACTTGGTATATCGCGAAACAAAATGGCGGCATAACTTAATGTGTGAGAAAAATCCATTACCTACAGAAAAAAATCTTTTTTATGGAGGAAAATAATAAATATCATAAATGATTTTTTTTATAGGTAAGTAATTATAAAATAATACCGATAAATAAAACAAAACTTTAAAAATATTATGTATATTTGTATGTTCGTATATATATATATATATATATATATATATATATATATATATATATATATATATACATATTTTTTTTCTTAAGTATACCTGCCTCTCCTAAACCCATACTACTCATGATGTTTACTAACTAAAATGAAACTAACTTCCCTATTTAGCAATAATTATTCGTTTCTAAATAGGGTAGTTTTTGTGTGTTGATACTCCTAGATTTATGTCTTTTGGTTAAGTCTAAATACTTCATGGTTTCGTGATGTCTCCTAATCTTGAAATACTTCTTTAAAATTAATTTTATCAACTGTATGGGATGTTCGCTTAGGGCTTCGTCGTCATACATGTGATCCCGAAATAGATCATACATTGAAGATGGCAAGTATTTCATATTATTAGTAAGGTAACTTAATCTTTGATGTTTTTATTAAAAATACTATTAGTTTTATGGAACAACCTAGAACACTTCTCAGCTGCCCTACATGTCTCTTTAACTATTTTACCAACTTTAATTTAAATATATTAGGCATTTATTGTAGATCTACTAGAGTTCAATAAAAATTTGATAATTTGTTTGTGTTCTCGTCCCGGTTATTATATATAAACATAAACATAAACATAATTTATTTCATATCTTTTACATTATTCTTAGTTTATCTTACTCAAGAATGCATGGTTATATTGTAACTATAAATAACTAAATCACTAACGAATACGTAACTTGAGGGGAGTAATCAGGCCTAAATTATAAAATAATTTGCCTGCCCAGATAACTCCCAAAAAAAGATACTTTATATGGTAAATGACAAGTGGCTTAATGGAGGGCAGACGCTGTAGGCAGAGGGACTGCATCACTCAGAGTAGATAGAGGAGCAACGAGTTAATTTAAAAATAATGGTACGAAATAGTCTTTGTTTTGTAGGATAAAAATTTTTAGGAGCTTTTTAAAATTTTTATTATGTTCGAAAACTATTTTTTTATTTGATTAGGCAACATATTAAACATTCTGGGAGCAAGGTACGTAATAAACCTAGAGCAAAAAGAACTATGAGAGATAGTCGCAATAAAATTTTCATCAACATTGGTTCGTGTTAGATAAATATGAAAGTTCATTGAAAATCCACTTTTTATTTTATTAATGTAAGACATGATAAGGTGTAAAGATTACGAATACTGAGAATATCATTCACATTATATAAAAGAGAAGTCAAATATCTTCGACGTTTATGTAAGATTATTTTTAAAACACTATTTTGGCAGGTTACTAAAATTTTTAGAAGTAAGTCATATAATCCTCCCCAAACAATAATGCAGTATCTTAAAATGGTTTCAACCAATGAGTTATACAATATTAAAAGAAGATTTTTGCTTAGAATATGCCTAAGCTGAAAGAATTTATAAAACATTTTTCTTATTTTTGTGGTTAAATAATTTGTGTGTTCATTCCATTTTAAATGTTTATCAACAATAACACCTAGATATTTAATTTTAAATGGCTTGTTTATTTTAAGACAGTTACAGTTTACATTTCTTTGATCGCATGGTAGTGAATGGACTTTAAAAATTTGGTTACAGGTTGATCTACATTTGTTGGTGGAAAGGTCATAAAGCAGGTTTTTCTAATATTTAGACTTAATTTACTGGCATTAAGCCACCCGTGAACAATCCCTAGACCCATTTCTGCCTGTCTGTATGTCTCATCCCACGACTCAGTTGAGAATAATAGTGCCGCATCGTCTGCATATAACACAACCCTGCAGTTTTGCAATAAACTTATTAATATAAACGAGGAAGAGTATGGGCCCCAAGACTGTCCGACTGTCCCCTATGGAACCCCAGTAGAAATGATCGCTCTCTTACTAAAAGGATCGTTTATTTTTACTTTCTGTTTCCTGTCCGTTAAGTAATTAATAAGAAGCAGAGGACCACCCGTATACCTATTTCTTCTAATCTTTCAAAAAGTATATTGTGTGCTACCGTGTCAAAGGCTTTAGTGAGATCCAGAAACACTGCTAGAGCCTTTTGCCTATTTTTATTGTAATCAAATATACTGTTATTAACTCAAAAACTGCATCTTCCGTTGATGTGTTACTTCGAAAACCGAATTGTTTAGTATATAAGAGTTTATTTTTTTCCAAATATTCGACTAACCTTAGTTTAAGGCATTTTTCAAATAGCTTAGCAAAGTTATTAATTACTGAGATAGGTCAATAATTTGTTAGTAGTGTTTGATTATCTGTTTTAAAAACTGGTGTGACTATTGACGTTTTCCAAGCCCCTGGTATACTAAATGAATTAAGGCACAAAGTTTATGAATATAGCAAAGGTTGTATGAGAAAGACGTGCAAATGCGGTATAAAATCAACCGTGACCCCATCTTCCCCAGCAGAAGAGTACTTTTTTAGTGACTGTATATGTTCGATAAGCTCATTCCGCTCAATAGGCTTTAAAAATATTGAATTTTTATTTACTTTGTTAAAGTTCGGATAAATATTTTTTTGGGTATTTGGATTTTGGTCAATATTTTGCTTAATTTGTGCTTCGATGTTTATAAAAAAATTATTAAACATATCCGCAATATCTGCTTTCTTATGAAAGTATGTATTGTGCTCAAAAGTGCAGAAGTTTTTTGATTTGTTATTTTTTTTAGTACCGGTTATTTCATTCACTATTTCCCAAATTTTTATATATTCATTCTTTGCATCTGATATTCTCTTTTTATAGAATGTGTTTTTGGTCAATTTTATAATCCTATTCAATGATGTTTCGGTATTTTTTATATTTATTTAATAAGGCAAGAGAGTAATTTTTATTTAGTTGTTTTTTTTTTAACTGATCTCGGTATCTAATTGAATTTATAATTTCTTGTGTTATCCACGGTTTTCTCATTCTATTTTGGCTATTATAAATATAGATTGTCTATATACGAGTAAAAACAAAAAATATATCAGAAATATATTATATACATTGAATATTAATAGCATTGATGTATAACAAAATTTAAAGGACTAATATAATTATTTTATTAGATTTTATAAACTAAAAAGATTAGGCAGAAGTTGTACTATATTTTAATTATATATTAGATAAAATCCGATCAACTAAGTAGTTTGGAATTCGGTATGTAGAGGAATAACGTGAGCTACTTCGTCGAAGGTATCTGAAGATTAAAATCACAATATGATTTAAACAAAATGATTTATAACCAAGAGGCATTTTAAAAATCCGCAAAAATACGTTTATTTTGACATAAAAGCATTTAGCCATAGAAATATAGAGCTTATTCACATCCAAAATGGTATATTTATATTGTAAATAACGCATTTAAGCATTTGGAAAGCTAGTATGTATTTTAATGTTTACGTTATGTAAAACTCAATACAAAATTGGCAATATATTTGATTCTGTTCAATTAGCATCCATTTTATTCTTGTTTTCCATGCTAATTAACATACCAGAATGGCTTAAATATCAAACTAATATGTGTAAATGCTAAGGCCTTACGGTTATGATACCTTGATATCTAACCTTAATTACGTTAAGACTTACTTGTGATTTGATACTTCCGGACTTTTCCACAAACAACACACTTCCTCAACATAGTTTGTCATTTATTTAAGTACTACAACACCCAGAACCTACAAAATCATTAAAAAACTAAAAAATACATAAACAACAACGATCGAACACGGTACCAAAAATGACAACAATGCAACTTGTGTTTTGTAATTAGACTATAAAACAAGAGTGCTATGATGATTGCTATGAATAAATAGTTGTAAAACTACTCGTAAGGGACGTAAATTTGGCGCATCGCCATTACCAGTTCTATTTGGTAATATTTTTATTATTACATTTTTGTAAGTTTTTAAAGACCTTAGTTAATTTCTTAGACATTAAAACAATGTTTTATAGTATAAGGTTAATTATTATGTGTAGTTTTTTGATTTACATATAACTGTGTTATGAAAATACATAAAAATATTGGAGTAATTTGATAAAACTTGGCTTAGAATATTTGACAATTTTTAAAACGTGACAGCAACATACACCTATCGATGTAGTGGAGAGATAAAATATTCAATCTATGCCCCCGTGTTAAATGTAAATAGTTAGGTTTCTCTTGTTTTTATAGTCCAAGCCTCATACGAATTCTTTCTTCTTCTTTACAACCTAAATTTAATTCAAAATAATTAGAGACATCTTGAAAAACAAATGCAATTAAATAAATTCAATAAACTTTTGCAAGAATTTAAATAATTAAATGAACTATTATAAAAATAATAGTTTAATAAATAAAACTGGAGTTAATTTATCAAATAAAGAATTTTCAGAGTCTGAACTACTTGTTATTTTTAACGTTTATTGTTGAATTTCACAAATAAAACAGTTGATATTATTATGAATTTGAATAGAATTGAATAATCAAAAATATTTATTTAGTTCTAGAATTAATTTTTTTTATGACAAGCATTTAAACTTAGATAAAATATCACTCTCCTAAAACAAAAAGCGCCAAAAATACTTCAGATAACAAAACTGAAATTCTTCCAACTACCTGCACCTGTTTTAATGGACTGTATTGATTAAGACCAAAAAATAACACCATTTATAAATGAAGGTACTCACTCGAAACAAAGACTTAACAAACAGCATAGAAAAATAAATATAAACTATGCTTAAGAAACATAAACTCTATACCACAATGCAACACCACATTTCTATGGGGCTATTCACAAACCAAACATACCAAGGCCAAAAGCAAGTAGTGCAAACTCACCGACTTTGGCTAGGTTTCTTTTAAACATGTTAAAACCACCAACAGGTAATATTGATTCATTCATAAAACAGAAAACCTATACACACAAACAGACACTTAAATTATAACCCAAATTACCCAATCATGGTTAAAACTGGGATTGTAAAAAGTCTGTGTGAAGATGAGAATGATGAGAATCCAAAATATAAACAAATCAGGATATGCCATATACAAATTTCTTTATATAGTTAAATGCTTTAATGTAAGAACAATAATTAAAACAAAAAATACACCTAGAAGCGAACTTACGAAAAGAAAACCTCACAATGAACGCCAAAAATAGAAAAACGAAATTTATGAAATATCATATCAAGGTAACAAATTTTATATAGAGAAAACCTCTAGGCGATTAATCAAATAATCAAAGGAATCCATTAAATACATAGAATGTCACAAATCAAAGCTAACATGCATTCGAAAACAATCAAAAAATTTTTGGGAATGCTTCTAGTAATGTAGCAAAAAACACTGTTTCAAAAAACTCAAAATTAAAGAAAGTGCTTTAATATCCTTAAAAAAGGTAGTTATGTTGTCTTGTTGAATTAATTTTGATAACACGTAGTTGATTTTTAAATTTGATAAATATTGAAGTGGAAAGAGAACACTTCAAAATACAATCAATCACAACGAACGTACACCATCATTTTTCGTCCTATTCAAACAATACAAATAAAAGACTGAAGTTATGTCAGAAATTTGTAGTTTTCCAATAAATTTTTTATTAAAAAAAATAAGATATTTGCTACTTTTCGTTTTTTTAGTTTTTCTAGTTGCTGAATTATTACGTGAGAAATTAAATGAGTTTAGCAAGTTTTTAAGGACTTTTAGTCTCCATTTTTTGGCCTTCATTTTGAAATGAGTAGTTATATTATACCTTTAGCTTGGGAATGAGTTAAGGTTGAAAAGGTCTTTCAAAATATGTGCTACTCGGTTGCCTTTTGCGTTTAAATTTTTTATTCAAAACCGCAATCTTGAAATTTTCAATAATGTAATATATTCAAAAAAAGTATTTAATCTGTTATTATAGTGTATCAATTTTCAATTTTTTACCTTGACTGGTTTAAAAAATAAAAAATATTGGTAATGGTATTAAAGAATTCCATTATCAACATAATGATTTATTTTAGGCTTGCCGCACCGTTGTTTCTCGCTCAACTACTCGAATACTATGAACCTGATACCACGATGACTAAATCTGAAGCTTACTATTATGCATCTGCAATCGCCGGTTGTACCTTTCTTTCTGCCGCCTTTCAACATACCTATATGATGCATAATTTTCATTTAGGTGAGTAATTTTATATTAAAAACATTCGGAAAAAAAGTTATTATTACAATTTCGGAAACGACATAAATGAGCATATAATAATATGCAAATTTTAAATTTTAAGAAATATCGCATATTGCTTTCATACGTAAAAAAAGCCTTTTTAAATGAAAAATTTTATTATGCAGAAAAAATTAAAAAATAAATTTTACCTCTCTGCTTGGGTACGACACAGACCTAAATACAAACTTCTAAATAAAACGACATTTTAATTCTTTTGCCATATATATATATATATATTTACTTATTTATTTATTTATATTATTTACGCATATACTGCATCAATTAAATCACCTAAAAGATTACTCCACCAAAATTTCGAGACAATAAATAATTTATGATGTAGCGTGTTCTGATTCTTATTTTACTATCTAGGTATGTTTTGCATGAATATTTTTTAAAAATATTATATATGTTACTACCTAAGAATTAATTATATTTACTATTCACATCTAAAAGCAAAAGCACTTGGACTTTTTTTACCCCATGCGAGTTCGCCATTCGTCTAATAACGGGCTCGCTTTAGGGAAGTCTCTTACTAAGAACGGAGGTAGCTAGTGCGCTACATTTTTGTCGAACCAGTGTACTCAAATTTTGATACTTATAAGAACTTTATTGCCACCATTTTAGAGAATCATTATATATTTCCAAAATAATACCCTCTAGATATCTTTGAAGTTCTAATCGGGTTTTTGCCGATGCGTTTGTGGAAATATGTTCTCTCCAACTAAGTACTTCATCCAGTGATGAACATATTGCAAATTCAGAATCGTTATATAACTTGCTTTTTTTTTGGTTCTGGTTCACTGACACTCGTTAGTGTGATTATGTAAATTCAGTTATTACATTTTTACCTACTCTTTCAAAAACATTCGAACTCTTAAATCAAAATGATTTAGAATTGTTCGCAATTCCCTTAGTAAAGCTAATTTTTCAACTATTAAAACTGGTGATCTAATGAGGCTATGGTGGAACAAATTGAAGTTAACTACAATAAATTTTTGCACGATATAAAATGTAGAATTCCATCTTAAGAGGATTTAATACACATTTTTTTCTGAATTCCATTTAATTTGTTTGCTTTGCTTTGTCTAAAGTTATTTTTACATCAGACATTTTTAGGGCGTCTAGAACTATCATATTTAAAGTGTGGGAATTGCACGCAAAATATTTCCAGCCTGATCGTTGTAGTACTCCTTTAACATTTGCCTCATTTTCTAAAACAGCTAGTATCACTTTTGCCTTCAAATTCCATTAATCGACAATGGATAAAAGCTTTTCCGCCAAGTTGGCCTTTGCATAGCTCTCATAAAACACTGAACAATTCAAAAGTGCTGCTTGCATATTAAAATTTGAATCTGAGAAATGTGCAGTTACGGCCATGAAACTCTCATTGTTAATGGACGTTCAGCAATCTGTGGCAATAAAACAAAAGGTTATTGTTTGTCAAGCAATTGTTTTATGTTAGCTAAACATTTTTCGTACAGTGCTGGTAAAACTATTCTTGAAATATTTTGCCGAATAGGTGGTTCGTATGCAGAGTTCAAAGGATTACTACACGAAAAGGTTAAATAATTGTTTTACCTGATTATCAACTACATGTTTTTCACCAGTAGAAATCTTTTTGGATTTTAATAATAATATAATATATAATAATTTTAGTAATAACCTGCCACACTCACTGCTATCGTTTTTCTTTAGTAAATTATTTCCTCATATTCTCTGCTAGTCGAAGTTGATGGATAAGATTTTACCTCAGTGGAATCAGAAACGCACACGGAACCCTGAAGGGATAAGGACGGATTTTAGCATTTTGTCGGAATACAAAAAACTGATGGTTTTACCAAAATACTTAAAAAATGAACTAAAAAAATATATTACAAATCTTATGAATTTAACTTTTTTTTCGTTTTATTTTTGAAACGATCTTATTTACCGCTTCCGACGAAAGTGTTTGCTGATATTTGTCTAACCCTCCATCACAATTTTTGTCTATAATATAACAAGTCAAGGTACTGCCTGCATTTTCCGAAATTTTCAAATTTACCATCGGATGCTTGCTACCTTTGCATATTTTTTTTTCAAGTTCGTAATGGATGATTGATATTAAAAGTGCGCGGTAGCAAAGAATTTTTTTCTAACAAAACATATATCGTCAGGTGGATTTGTCTCGTTAGAGTTAGGTTGTTAGCCCAGGTTCGTTGATAAAAACCTTCATTAAAGCCATAAAATCACAACTCAAATCGTCGCTTCTTCCTGTGCTTACGGCACAGAATACAATTGTTTTTATTATCAAGTAGGAAGCCTGGTCTCGGTTCTTGTCCTGTTCCTCTCCCAGCTGCTGCTGCCGGCCCAGTCACCAAGTAAGGATGGAACAGAGTGTTACAGGTCCGTACCTGTTCAAAACTACTATAGTCTATTTATCAAAGAAAGACAAAAAACCAAAACAATGTTTATTGCACGATCAGCATGTGAACATCTTGCAAGAAGCGGGGAGCACCACCGTTATTGGCCTGAATCGGCGAGCCATAATACACCACCAATGAAATGCCAGGTGGATTGGGAAAAAAACATACACATGCACTGAAATTTATTTTGTTTTAATGTCTTTCTTCGATAAATAGACTAACTCTAGCTAGATTAGATGAACAATTTGTTTTAGCTCGTGCTGATACTAGCGAGTGAATTAGTTGTTTGTTTTTCTCAACTTCACTCATACTCCACTTAAATAGTGTGAACAAAATGACAATGTTACTTTTCTATTATTGTCATTTTTGAATTGTCCTGTTTTTGTTAATTCATTTGTTTTATTATTTAATAAATTATTTTTACTATATCGTTTAATAAATATAATTTTTTCCCAAATAAAATTTTATTTGATTAACTGGTTATATTAAGTATTAAATAACATGTAAGTACATACTAACTTTACGTTTTAACTTTCAAATTTGCTCTGCTACTTTCGATGGTAAGTATTGCAAGCTCAAGGTTATGTACATATAAGCGATTTTCGCTTCTCTAACTAAAATACCAATAATCCGAATAAAAACTAGGTGTCATGCCAATGTGCGAATGAATATTGATACGTAGTCTCCTCACTAGTTAACATACTATCCTAGACTGAACACCATAGACAAAAGATATTACTAAATAATGGTAATATTTTTTCAACTGTTTTTATACACCCAATATAATGTGTTTAAAATTTTATAAGCATGCATACAATGACATAGTCTTTATTCAAATTCTGATGAAGTATAAAATCCTTCAAGCAAACTATGCAGAGAATATACTCTATAACACCGATGACATTTGACAGTTAAAACCTCGATAAATGCGCCATTTCGTTACCTGGAAATAAGTACAATGCGGTCAGAAACTCCGATTTGGAGTGCTCAGTGTATGTTAAATACATTCGGTCAATCACCAACGGAAGCATTAATAAACTTAATTGAGGACAAACAACACGTCCACCGTTTAATTTTCTACAGAAGTTGAGTAAAACTTTCTCAGCAGAACTATATTGTCTATCCACCTTTGAGGATAGAGCTCAGGCTTAGATAATGCATCTTACTAAAGAAGAGGCTAATACATTTTAATTTCCAAGTAATATTAAAAGTTAACTAAAACCATATCCACTTGATTCCGAAATTCGTAACAGTAGTTAAAAGTCGATGATAGTAAATCATGTTGACAAGTTATCAGCAATGATTTTATCTTGTATGTCAAGTATCTAAACAGCAAATTTGCATTTAACGACAGATAAAAAAATTCAACGTTAATCTTTTCGCTTCTAAAAATAGGAAGAGAAGTTTCTCTATAAAAGAAGAAAGAAAAGTTTCTATTTTAAGATGATATGGGAGAGCATCTAAATTCTTTTCTGGTACACATATAGCACATATCTGTAGTGTGACAGGTGGATGTGGATCACCAACCAATACCTCATTAGTCTAGCAAAGGAGCCGGATGTTCAGCCGCGTCGATGTATTAACGTCTTATTTACCGAAGAAGAAAATATGTCCCGAGTAAACTTATGTTGTTTTTTCGGTAAGATTATCTAGTCTACAGAAGCATAAACTTTTTTGAAACGGAAAAATTAGAATATGAATAAGCACTGACTTTCCGATACTCCTAACGAAAAAACAACATATACTTTTACCCGTTACATTTTTTCTTCGTTTTTAAAATAAATAAGGCGTTGAAAAGCCGACGCGTTCTAAAATTTCTCCGATATTCCTCTTAAAAATATTTTATCGTTCATCTTCTAGGTTCAATATGTATTTGGTCATTAAACATATTTATTTATTACCAAGTGCGGGTACAGGATTTTCAATAGGAGCTCACGATTTTCAATCTTCGATCGGCTACTCCCCAACCGTTAACCATGTTTTGCGCGCGGCACTGCCCATTGTGGCTAACCCTACCGTTTTCTCGGTAAAGCTACCGCTTCTTAATAAAATCTACTAACCCGCGGACCTACCAGACAATCAAAAAATACTTTTTGCCGCCATATTATATTGTCATTTAATATGTCGGTGAAAAGGCGTTCTGTGTATGGTTTTTATTCTTATATTCTATGCTAGACGCTTATGCATTTTTATATTTTCAAATCTAGAGCAGAAAAACTAGGGAGAGTAGTCTGGTGGGAGGGATGTACGTACCTTCGTGCCTACCCTCCCCCCCCCCCTAAATCCGCGTTTGCTTTTTACCTATATAATAATTTACGTTCAAAACTTACATTTTAGGAATGAAAATTAGAGTGGCAACTTCCACACTCGTCTACAGAAAAGCTTTAAAACTTAGTAAAAGTGCTCTAGCAGATACAACTGTCGGTCAAATGGTAAACTTGATTTCAAACGACGTAGGAAGGTTTGAATTAACCACAGTACATATTCACAATTTATGGTTGGCACCATTGGAAACTATCGTAGTACTGATTTTAATGTATTTTTATGTCGGCCCTACCGGCATGGTTGGGGTTATCATTATGTTAAGCTTTATTCCATTTCAAAGTAAGTACTTAATAGTGGTTAGTAATGGCTTATAATTATGATATTGAAATCTAAAGTTTTTCTTATTATTACGTATTAAGTGCCTTAAGGTAGCTATTGATCAAGGTGGAAGATCAAATTCATTGTTATATTAGGCAACATTAGATAATGAGTCCCAACTTTTTGCAATAATATTTTTTAAGTAAATAATAACATTCAATCTGCCGCAGTTGTTATAGAGCCACAGTACATTTCGTCTATGTTTTTTAGTGTGGATGGGTAAGAAAACGTCAATATTTAGGCTTGCCACTGCTATCAAAACTGACGAAAGAATTCGTCTTATGAATGAAATTATTTCTGGAATTCAAGTGATAAAAATGTATACTTGGGAGAAACCTTTTGCGAAACTTGTAGAAATAAGTAGAAGGTAAGCTGATTTAGAACTTTGTTTATAAAAAATGGAGAGTGGATGGATATTAAGCCAGAGTAAGTTTCTTAAATAGTACCGTTCAGGTGTGGCGATAGGCCATACTTTCCATATATGTCTGAGAAAAGATCACTGAGAAGGTTCAGACAGGTATGTGCGGGAGGTCACTTCTGGTATGGCAATTCAAGATGCCAAAGGAAATTACATTCAAATGTCAGCAAATAATAAAAACGTAGTTTCAAATCAGGATTACGTATTATTGATATATAATAATAAATTTGATTTTAGATTTTGTCATTTGCATAAAATATAATAATAATAATAGTAATAATAATAATAATAGTAATAATAATAATAATAGTAATAATAATAATAATAATAATAATGATAAGTCTGACCGTCTGGGGACTGCATCCAGCAGTATTGAGAACGCTACGGTAATTTCGTAGACCGTACTGTCAGCGACGTCCAGCTGTCCGCTGTCCTAAATACCCAATATCCATGCCTTCCCACACCCTAGCCACCCTAAACACCTCCTAACCTTTGAAACCGCACGGAGCAACTAACCTCGGTTAAGTTGCTTGGGGAGTGACGCCTCCACGGACACGAGTTACCTGGACCACCAGGGTCAAATGGTGGCACACCCGTGAAAATGGAGAAAGCATCGAGCCTCGGAAAAGAGCTGCTGCCTGGGGATCGCCAGAGCACCTTTGGAGCCACTGCTGAAGGTGACAGCATGAGGGACGGTGGCGGCGAAAGGCTGAACAGGCGGGCCTTTGCCGAAAAAACTCCTACAGCCGAAGCTGTTCCCGAAAATTTCATCAGAGCCGACATTGTTGGAGACGGAAGTTGTCTGTTCCGATCAGTCAGCTTGCACATATACGGCTATCAAAACAATCATACCAATTGAAATACCTACGACAAAACTGGTCGGAACTTCAGATATTTTCGTTATTTCACGACGACGACATGAAGGACTTCGACAACTATTATAAGTTCATGAGTAAAACCACTACATACGGAACGAGCCTAGAAATATTTGCTCTCTCGGAAACCCAGAAGCACATCTTCTATATTTTCTCAACAACAAGAACAAAACAGATGTGCATTAAAGATAGACTAACAATAATAGGCAAATAAACACACAATAAGATGATCTAACTTCTAGTAACAGGCGATCCAATGTCGGTAACCTTTGAACTTCTAACACCGCAAAACATCAATACAAACAACAAAGCATCGGGCGAGCAGTGTAACGGTCGAGGACGCTGCGGGAAAGGACAGCTCGACCGAAACGATCAAGACCAGGCAAAGGAAAATAAACCCACCGAAAGTGTTTGCCGGCTAAGCTGGTACCCAACAAGGCGGGAAAGGCAGGGTAACGAATGAGCCGCATTACAGAATCGAGCGAACCGATCATGCGCTGCCCAAATAAATACACAAATAAATCTGACACACATGCTAACCAAACACAACAACTTAAGCCCATTACAACAGCGGATATATCGCAACGACTACCTGCAACTACCAAGGCAGGTAAACCAAGGAAGAGGTTAAAATGGACAGATGAAATGAATCGAACGGTGATGCATTCCTACTACACCGCTAACAAACTTGAGACAATTTCATAAGGATACGGAAAAAAACTGCATACACTTTTCATATCACAATATCCAGAATACAAATCACTTATCACAGAACAGAGAGTAATAGATCAAAAAAGAGTCATCACTAAGACCAGTAAGCTCATCCCACTCGCATTGAAAAACATCAAAGCTATGTTAGCTACTGAACTAAACATTCATCAACCAAACATTGAGGACAGTGGGGCAGATGTCGAACCGATCCCACATACAAACCAGCCCAACTTTGTGCAAGAGGATCTGCAACCTCACTCAATGCTCAGTAGGGGCGACGCACCGAGCAACAACTCACGACAGATGACAAGCACCATACAGCACACAGGACAAGTGAATCATTCGCCCAAAGCACTATACACACAGCTACACCTCGGACCGTCTCTCACACAAGCAATCAAAGTAGAAATGAAGTTACATCTAAACAAATTGTCAGGCTCCGATCCTACAACAAGAGATCCTATTCCTCGTGTAATCTTCAAACGGGACACACATAAAATCCTAAAGACCATCAACGAACACATAATTCCCGAGTACATAACAAATGCGAGCACAATTGAGGACATTCATACCGTGATCTACGCAGCAGCTATAACCACGATAACACAGAACAATCAGAAACTCCCGCCACGACACAGAAACACCAACAACATAAAACCAAAATTCAAATGGCAGATAAGGATCGAAAACAAAATTAACAAAATTAGAAAAGAATTGGGACATCTTACCCATTCTATGAACTAATGAATTGATTTCAAATTTAGTTGCATAACTAATTGTAATAGTTTAAAAACTACTTATCAGTTAAAAGGAATTGAGGATCATATGGGGATGTACCTAGTAATATTTTGGTAAATATCCAATATGCCGGAACAAGATCTCAATCAAAATAATACTAAAAAAATAATTATCCAATTTATCTCAAATTTTGCATAAAAATCAAGTGTCACATAGTAATGAAGTTGTAACATTTTGGTATGAATATAAGATAGCAAAACAAAACGAAGCTTAACAAAACATTTAATAAAATCAGCCTGAAAAAAACTACTTATTAGATTAACTTCAAATTTTGTGCAATTCAATTTTATAGAAAAATTAAATATGATACAGGGATAAACTAGTACAAATTTGCAATGTGTGTCAATGCAAAAACTACTTATAGAATTTATATTAAATTATGCCCAAGAATCAAATGTGGCACAGGTAGAAACGGGTAAAATATTTGTAGGAATCCAACATGATGGAACAAAATGACACCAAAAAAACATTTGAAAAGAGCGTAATGGCTATGTACTAAATTATATTGAGTCACTCTTCACATCATAATAAAGAGGAATATTCATAACAAGGGAAGTTCCGGGTAAAGGACTTACCGACTTTAGTTGCTTAGCACTGCACTGCAAGTAACTTGTTTCAAAATTAATTATTAAATTCCACTAATCATAGTTAATATGGGGTTATTCAGGGAGTCGAAAGTGAAAAAAGTGAATTATGCTAAGCATTTTTTATTTTTGGCTAGACCACTAAGATTAGAGACCCAAGTTTATGTAACATAACAGTTGTAAGCACAATAGAATGGTTTTATCCAACTTGTAGTCTACAAAATGAAAATGACATGTGATTGAACGAAATCGTCATAATTTATTCCAATCGAAAAAAAGACGTCTTTTGGATAAAAACTTCAAATTTAGTAGTTCAAAAAGTAATTCTCATTCATGCTTGAAACTAATATGATTGATGTTCATTTAAGAATGAATATACTCAAAATAAGAAATTTCTTTTCATGTTAGAACAATATAAAAAAACATTAGATATATTAAGAAATAAGCCTAAAAAATATTATCTTATTTTTCAGAAAGGAAATGGACCAAATCAAGAAGATATCTGTTATTAGAGCAGTGATGATGTCCTTCAACCTTTTCCTCAACAGCACTGCAATATACCTATGCGTTTTGACATACGTTACTTTAGGAAATGTTCTAAGTGCTCAGTACGTTTACATATTGCAATCTTTCTATGGACTACTCAGGGTTTCAGTAACAATGTTTTTTCCTCAAGGTGTCACTCAGTTTGCTGAAGCAAATATTTCCGTTAAAAGAATTAAAAAATTTTTAATGTATGAAGAAATTGATTTTGATTCCAGCTCAACTTTCTTCAACGCCTTACAGTCTAATGATAGTTTGAAAACTGCTCCCATTACAAATCCAAAACCAAATGAATCAGTTGGAATACATATGAATAATGCTTCAATAAAGTGGTTAAAGGAAAGGACGGACAATATTTTAGATGGTCTAAATGTTGACATATCTAACAAGGAATTAGCAGTTATAATCGGCTCTGTTGGAAGTGGCAAAACGACCCTTCTTCATGGGATACTAGGCGAACTGAGACCAGTATTTGGTACTATTGACATTAAAGGGAAAGTTTCTTATGCCTCCCAAGAACCATGGCTATTTGTTGGAACCGTAAGGCAAAATATTTTATTCGGGCAAAAATTTGAGGCTAGAAAGTACCACGAAGTTGTGAGAGTATGTCAGTTACAAAGAGATTTTACTTTGTTTCCATACGGAGATCGTACTATTGTAGGAGAACGAGGGGTGTCTCTTAGTGGAGGCCAACGAGCACGAATAAACTTGGCAAGAGCTGTTTACAAAGATGCGGACATATATCTGTTAGACGATCCGTTGTCCGCTGTAGACGCCCATGTAGGAAAGCGAATGTTCGAAGAATGTATCACAGGGTATCTTAAAGATAAGTGCGTTGTATTAGTTACCCATCAGCTTCAATATCTAAAGAACGTACAAAAAATATATCTTCTAGGAGATGGAAAAATTGAGCATGCAGGAAATTATGAAGAAATTCAAAACTCGGGGAAGGATTTCTCTAACCTTCTTAATGATCTGAAAGACATAATCGACGAGGATGATAATGATAATGAGGAAATTAAGGAGGGTGAAGAACCTACGCCAATCAGAAGGAGAAGGGTTTCGACAAAGGAAATTATACCTAAAAATGATAAGGTATGTTTTATTTATTTGTTATTTTATATACTATGCTTTAAACGTAACTTTTACTTACACATTCACTAAGATAAACTAAATTGTATTAAAAATTAAGGAATCATGGTTCTAGGGTTAGGACAGTGACAAACTGGAATTACTTTCGGACGTTGCGCCTTCGATGTGAGACTCACTGTGATGATTGGTTTCTTCGCAATACTTAATTGTTGAGTATCCAAAATTGAACGAGGTGTAGGATTATTATAATATCTACTCGAACGCGTATTATCTTCACTGCAATATCCATCCGTTTGATTTTAAAGCTTCAGTCAGTTTTTCTATTTCTTTCGGAACTGAATTTGCATCCTATATTGACAAGGTCCTAAAAATAATTAATGATAACCTCTGAGATGGATAATGATGTTATATCCAAAAAACACCTTCAAACTGATATTTTTGTTACTCGGCTTGGAGAGCGAAGACCAAAGATTTACTTGGTCAAAGATTAAGTAATTTACCTCGGCTAGTTTGGGTTTCGTACCTATATTTTATTGGTCAACATTTATATGGCGCCATCTCACAGTAAATAAAAAAGGAAAATTTAAAAAGAAGTATTTATTTACAAAACTCTGATATTTTAAATAAAACAATTAGTTAATTAGAAATCTTTGTTTTAAAGAAAAAATATTATATTGTAATTCAAGTAATTTTCTGGTCTTTACAAGTCTTGGTCTGAGCTACTTAACTGAACTGTAACCTCCAATGGTCTCCTTGGAACCTCTTTACCTGTAGGCTGTAGGGTCAGTTGTTTAGTCTATTAGGCTATTGTGTAGATCGTAGGACTTCACTGGTATCCAAGAGGAATACTCATCTGTAGAGCTTTTCAGTTTTTTTTGGTAACTTCATAGGCCAGTCCCAGAGTGTACATGTAAAGTTGGATACAGATATGTATTCGACCAGAGTAGCGACTAAAAAAAAAGGTTAAATTGGGAAAGTAAATTAATTTACCAGAGTTGTGACGGTTACAAAATAGGAAATGAAATTTAGCTTAAAATAAAATTAATGTATGTTTACAAAAGCAAAAAGAAAAATAATTACTGAAGTTATGACAAATTTAACTTCAAATTAAAATATCCAAATCACAGGTGTCAAAATTATTAAAAATTGTTTATGCAAACATGTGATTTAATTTACAAATTGGCAGTTGATCACTTAAATAACTAAATGAAACCTGACAGTAGACGAAATAAGATAAAACTTAAATTTAAGATTTACTGTTACTTAAAAAAAAATGAAAATCAAAAAGATAACTTATGAGACAATTTGCCAATACATAAGGATATGTTTAAAATGTATACCACATTGTAAACTTCAATTACAACATAGTGAAGATAAAACAAAATATTTATATAAAGATAAAGAAAAATTAGATAATAGCCCTTGGCCAACAACGATACTCAAATTTAGGTACAATCTGCTGCAGTCGTTTACTGCAGGTGAATGTTCACGCAATTATGGAAATAAATTAAATTAAAACCAGCATGATGTATATCAATCAAAGAATAAAGGTAAGATTCTCCCAATTTTCAATTTTATATCTCGCGTAAGTGAAACAATACAGAAAAAAAAACCTGCATCTCTCAAATTCTGAACGTACAGTATACACCCTGACAATGTTAATTGCAAGTTATGCTGTATTTACATTGTATGTCTAGGCCAAGCCTCCAACATTTGGCAAATGCCTAATATTCTTTAAAAGAATTCAGATACATGGCTTCAACTCCAATATTCGATTTAAGAATGTATAAAACAGCATATAAGGAACATGAAAATGTAAGTTTTACAAAAATTTAAAGATTTATGAGGAATTAATATGACTTAAAATACATTAAAATATCAAAATAACATTTGAGATTGTGCCATATCTAAATACCAAAACTCATATTACAATGAAATTTACGAAAAATGACAAAAACATTCACATTTATCACTTCCTCATATTAAGATACCTTGTTTAAATTAAAAATTTAATGGATGATTACTTACCTTTTTATGAGTAAAAAACTAAAAACGAGAAACCAAATGAAGATCAAGCAATTGAAATTAAACAGAAACACTCACCTGCGTAACGGCTCATACAGAAGTGTCTTATATTTTTCAGGGTCAAAAAATGTAAACTAGACCAGTCAAAATCAATAACTTTTAAAGATAAAGGTAACTATCAATAAATAAATCTATTTACCATCAATTCTGTCCCATAAGTAGCGTATCGCGGTTACAGAAATTTACCGTCGATCGATATATCGCGAAACTAGGAAGCTTCACGTACCACATTGACCAAGAGATGGCACCACCAATATTAAAAAGGAATAAATTTCCAAATGAAATTTAATTATAACGAAATGACTGTTTATTTCCTTACAATGTGAACTAAAAATTTAAAAATCTATTGCTATGTATCGATTTTCTGTAAATAGAATGCTACATCAACGGAAGGAGTGGGACCATTTGCCTCAATTTCCACAGTGAATTATGTATTGGAATGTTGTTGGTCTAAATGATCTAAAAACATAAATAAATTTTCTTCTCCATGTGACTATGTTACGAAAGTGTCATCAATATATCTAAACAAACATGGTTTGTTTCGATATACCTGGATTGTAAAGGAGCAGAGCTAAGAGCAGTTTTTTCGAAAGAGTATTTCGAAAAATGAAATATGTGGACTTTAAGCATTATCTTATTAATTAAATTCACATCGGATCAAGGTATGTCTTATGTCTATGTATCTTCATGCAGGGGTTCAAAATCAAAATAATGGCTAAATATTGGCCGTTTTGTAAGATAGCGACCCTGTTGCACTGACAATGGGGCATAACGCTACGTTGGCTTTGTATATTTTTGGAAGTCCGAAAAACTAAGAAATCTTCGAGCACCTTAGCTTCTATTTCTTTTTTTCTGGGACCGATTCTCCTTTCAATTTTCTTAGCTGGATCTGTTCGTATTGTCCAATAGCTGTGTCTCTATTTTTTCTATATAGTTGTTCTTATCCATGACCACCATTGTTGTTCCTTTATCTGCAGGTAGAATTATAACATTTTCTTTGTAGTTAAGGCTATATATAACTATTCTTTTTGCGGCTGACAAGCTGATGATTGTTGGTTTAAAGTTGCGAAGTATCTTCACGCTTTCGTACCTGATCTATAGGTAATTTCCGGATGCTCTACATTTGCTATTATATCCTCCACTGCCATAGTTCTTGCATTAATTTTGTCCAACTAAAATTATATTTCAAGGGCCGATGCTAATTTAAAGTGTAGCTCTAGAAGTTTACGGTAATTTATATCCAAATCACGAGGGTTTGCCTTGATCTTTTACAAGAACGATGCAGGCTCGAAGATAAATATTCCTGGCTTTCCTTATAAAGTTATTTCAAGTTGACCCGGTCTAAACCCAGAAACCATGATACTACGTATTAAGATTCGATAAATTGGATATGTATTTTCAGTAGATAATATTTCAGGTTCCTATATTAGAAAAAGAAGGACGCGGAGAAGGGACGGTGTCATGGAACGTATACAAATCCTACTTTGTGTCGGGTGGACACTGGTGCAAAATTCTAACTCTATTTATTACGTTTGTTCTTGCACAAACACTATCAAGTCTAACGGACTATTATTTAAAAGTGTGGTAAGCGTTATTCCTAAACATAATCAAAACAAGCACGATATGCCATTAATTTCCTAGAAGTAGTATGAAAGATCGCATTAGAAGTCAAAATCGAGTAATGCGGGAAATTAATACGTCGTACGAGTTTTATACTATCCTTTTCTTACGGCCTGATATGTTCGATTATAATTAATTTAATTTGACAGACTAGAGATATTAACTCTTAAAAGTTTCGTCATATCCACCTTCCATATTCCAAAACCAACCATAATAAAAGGGTGACTTTATTTCAAAATGCATAAATTCTACTAAATGCATTCATCTAGCCAGCTCCGATATAAGGCTCCCATTCGAAGTGTTTCTATGACGTCAGTTCTGGGGACTTAATGGATCTAAGCTTAAACTACGTCACACATAGAGTCTTACATAGATGGCTGTAATATCAATGTATGTAGATGCATGTAGTTGAATTTATGCATCTTGCCAAAGTTTACAGAATAAAATTATATATTTAATTCTCTAAACTTTAATCTTTCTAACTGATAAAAAATGAGAAGGACCAATAATCTGAGGCACGTTTTTTAAGATCAATACACATACAATTAAATTTGATTGAACAAGTGTTTACTAATTATTAGATAGGTATTCCATCAAGAAGATTATTTCTCCATCTATATTTTTAACAAAGAAAAACTACAGTCAGCTGTGACTAAAAATAATAAACTTTGAGAAATCCCTATTGGATCAAGTTTGCAGCTTTGCAACTCCGCCGAAACGAGTAACTAAAGGAACCGGCCTACAATTGTTTACAAGGGCAAACCATATTTATTTAAAAAACTTACACGTTTAGAAAGTATGTTGCTTAAAAAGAATTCTACAATCTAGCGAGAATGTAGAGAAAACGAAACGTAGAATTAATAAGTTTGAAGTAATAACAAGGAAAAATGTATTTGAAACAGCTTAAAGAAAGTTGAGAAGGAGTTGAATATGGAAGAAGAAAATGTAATATATACTTTACAAAATATTAATAATGTTCAAACAAAAGTTACTTATAAGTTGTCTGGAAATGGATCCAGTGAGGAAAAGTAGCAGTCGCAGATTCTAATGGTGCCGGAGTTCAGTTGATTACTATAATTTTATGGAAGAAGATATTCCCCTTACACTCATTTTAGGGACTCCTCAATCTCCAGAAATATTAAGTTATGGACAAAATATTTTCTTGCTATTGCTTTCACCCCGATTTGTATCAAAGTTCCTTCTATAAAATTATTTTTTTTGACTTTTATTAATTGTGGTTTAAATATGTCGCATGATACAAGTGATTTGATCTAACCTAAATTACTACTTTTTTTTTTATAAATTAGGCATATGTTTTAGGGTTAACATGAATCAAGTAAAGAAAACTGACTACGAATTTGGTACCAAGTCAGAGCCAGCGTATTCGTTACCTCCTCTGTTTGAATTATCTATTAACGATACTTTTCCGGTACAAGATTACAACAATACGGATGCACCTGTGAAAGCAGATGATGCTACGGCGAGCAGTCACACAGTTATTGAAGAATTTTGGTTATTACGCATGTCCGACAATGTAATACTGATAACCTATACAGTTTTAGTCTTTATAGTAATAGTGCTTACTATTGGAAGGTCACTTGCGTTTTATCGATTTTGTAATAAGGCCTCAGTGAGGCTCCATAATAATATGTTTTATAAAATCGTCTACGCAACAATGAGATTTTTCAATATAAACACATCCGGAAGAATACTGAACAGGTTTTCGAAAGACATGAACCAGGTGGACGAAAGTTTGCCACTAACGCTGTTAGATTCATTGCAGGTAATTGAATTTGGTATATACTTAGGTGCTCGTTAAATATTTTGAAGGATACATTTATGTAACTAAATATTTCGCATTAAAAGTTGTTCCATGTCTTCTACGTGGATCTGGGTAATTATTTCGAAAACAATAAGTTCGAAAGAAATAATTTGAAACAGAAGTTTCGAAAAATATTTAATTAGATTGATAAAAAGTTCAAATTACAAATATTTCGAATTACAAAAAGTTCATAAATTAAAAGTTCGAATGTAAATAAGTTCGAACAACAATAAATTCGAAACCAAGAAGTTCGAAAAAAAAACATCGAATGACAGTAAGTTCGATTGCAATACAATTCGATTACAAGAAGTTCAAAAGACAAAAAGAACAATGTCTTTTCTCGAAGTTGGAGAAGCATGAAAGATATTTTCTTTCGGATGGTCGTATCGATGGATAGAAGCTTCACTAATTCGGCTCCTGAAAGAGCATTTTCCTTTAATTCCTCTAAGAGAAACCAAGGTTAAGTAGTAAAAGACGTACCTTTTCAATTAGCTCAAAAAATCGTTTATACCTGAAAAACATAAAAAGAGGGCTGGATAATAAATGATGGCTTAAAAAAAGGGGGCTCTAGAGATCTTGCCCCCCCCCTCGCGGTATAGTAGTTTTGTTTTCATGACAACCAATGTTTTTCAATTGCGGATTCTTTATGATGAGACTAAATAATTTTCAATATGAAACTTTTAAGGTTATCCTTGGCACAAATCAACAGGTTTTCTTTCGTCTTTGAACTTATAGTTATTCGTACTTATTGTTACTCAAACGGTACCTTTTCTAACTAATAGTGAATCAAATAGTATGCCATTCGAACATTTTGATTTCAACATGTTTCACTTGGAACTGTATGTGATTCGAAATTATCACCATTTGAGCTGCACAATAGAGTCAGTGTTGTACAGTGTGTTACAACTTCTAACCGAAGTACAGCGGTCTCGTAAATGGGTCACCCCGTATATTACTCTTTATATTTATTAGGAATAATGTAATCTTTCCAAAAATATATAATGTATGCAATTATTTTGAAAAACATGCTCAAAATGCTAATTGTTTAAAATTTTTTTTGTGTCTAATTAGTAGGAAGTAGGCTATGGCTAAAATGTATTAAAAATAATAATCATGTAAGTAATTATTATACTAAATATGCAATACTTTCAAATTTAATTCAAAGGTTTTTTTAATTCTAAACTCTTTATTCTTTTTTACATTTTAACTTAATTATGATAAAATTATTAAATTTTACTCAAAACAAAACAATAAACAAAAGAAAAACAAAATTTTGAAAAAGCAAAGAGTTTTCAAAGGGGCTTTTGAAAATAAAGGCCATTTTCCCGTACGCAATATTGGGACATTTTGGTTATTCTTCTAATAGCGTTCAAATGAATCATAGGCCTTCTTTGTAAATGTAAAGTGAAATCGAATGTCGAAATTAGTTTGCATGAATCCCTATAAGAAAAAAAATTCAAAATTGAAAGATCCTGAATCGAGGGGGCCATCTTACGTGTTCGTGGGTATCAACCCATCTTTGAGGAAAGGTATCATTTAAAAATGCCCTTAACAGTGCAGAGTTGCGGCTTGCTCTACTAAATTTGATTTAAAGCGGGCAAATATGTCTTGAAGAGATTTCCTTTTCTCTGGATCTCTATATGAACAAGAGGGACACCTAAGATATTTTTTTAATCATAGCGCTAAATATGTTACCTTTGTAAATATAATTCAAAAGTTTCTTGGGGATTTTCATTAGATTGTATGAAACAAACCAACATATACTTTTTATAATTTTCGAAAGTCGCTATTGTTGTAAAAAAGTATAAATTAAATATAGAATACAGTTAAATAGAAACACCAAAGCAACAAAAATATTTCATTAATAATAAAAAACTGACAAAACCGCAAAGTTTTTAACGTTTTGCTTTTTAAATAAATTGTGAAAATCTTTTCTTTGTATTTCGTGCAAATCAATTTATTAAAAACGCAGCAAAGCGCTTTCGGCTTTCGCCATCATCAGTGCCACTTAGGCAAGTGGGCACAGGAAATAAATCCATAAAGTACCACAAACAGTTAAAAACAGTAAACATTTAAATTGTAAGTTACATGTCAAATATATAACGAATCACATTTAAAACTTTTATAAAACAAGGGATCACCCCCTTTTTAGCGTTAAGTTATTATTTCGTTCCAGTTAAGGCTGAAATGTGGTGGGCTCAAATAATAGAGTTTGAAGGTTAAACCTACATATTTTGCTTTTTGTCCTAAACAAATTAGCCAAAGCCTACTACCTACTAATTGGACACAAATGAAAATTTTAGAATTATCGAAGTTTGAGCTTGTTTTTCAAAATAACTGCATAGATGTATATATTTTAGGAAATCACAAATTATTCCTAATAAATATAAAGATTAATATACAGGGTTGTTCTATTTAAAAATAGGTTCGATAACTTTTTGACTTGACCACCTATAATTATTCTGAAAGCGGCACTGAATTCTACGGAAAAAGTCATATGAAAAATAGTTTTCGCCTTTGTGATAAGTTATAAGATAGCTGGGATACGAGGGGTGCCTGAAAATGCAACATTTTCAAAAAACGCCTTGTATCTCAAAAACCAAAAGAACTATAAAAATTCTGTTGGCGCCATCTTTACTCACACAAAAAAGTGGAACACTTTCACGAAACCGCAAATCTCTATCTTTAAAAATAAGAGAGATACCCCGCAAAAGTACCGAAAATGTGATACTCTGTTCATTAATCCTGTGAAAGTAATAGAAGGATATCTAAATACCTCTTCGTTCGAAAAAACAACCTATTTATGTTTTTAGTTGAAATATAATACCTAAAGTTGCTTGGTAAAAATAGGGCCTGATCAAAATAAAATTATTAAATAAATAAACTAGAGAAAACAGTTGGTGCTAGTTTCAAAAAAAAGAAACTCCTTTATCAAAAAATAAATACAAATTTTGTTAGGAGCGATCAAGTTACCTTAAAAAAAGCTTTTAGCATTGTAATAGCTCTAGTAATAACGTCACATAATGGAGAACTGTATTTTATGATTGACTAGATTTTTTTAGCAAATCATTTATTTTTTCCCTAAAAGACCTGTTCCTTGAATTAATTAGTAAAAATCATTAAGCAAAATCTAAAATGTGTCTATTTATTGGAATGTGATCTATATGTGAAATATTTCTCAATTTTAAAAATATTGCAACTATAAATTTTAATTACTTTTAGGTTATATATTAGGTTTTATTCTATTGATGGGTCTGATGATATCAGATATAGGGCGAAATACATGTAGTCTTTTTTATATATTTGCTACTCCCATGTTAATAAACATTCTCTTACGCGCAGTTATGCACAGTCATAATAACGCCCGGTTGTGCGTTATAATAGGGCACTGTTGTGCATTATGATGCATAGTGCGGTAATGTGGCAATTAAATTAGCTTTGAACCAGAGGCAGCTTATCCTATGAGGCAGGTGAGGCAGTACCTCACCAATATATTTGGAAAATTATACGTGTTAATCGATTATATCGTTTATATTACTTCTTATTTTTTTGCATAATTTTGCTTCATTAGAAATCCATAAAATACGGTCCCGCCTTTTACCTTACTCCAATCAAACGCGCATGGTCAATCGTCATATCGGACGGGTTCTGTGAGTCCATCTCATTTTTTTTTTATCGAAGAGTTATTGTTAGAGGCATGCCTCGCGCTTTCTTGTCTAGCGTAGAACTAATATGTGTGTAAACGGGTGGCGCGTAGTAATCCAGTCGAGTTAAACTTAGTAAGCGCATAAAAAGATTCTTTTGAGGCATACCACTAATGTAAGTTCAAAGGGAATAAGCGGCAAATTTCCGATTGGGGTGATGATATCCGATAGGGCGAAATACATATAGTCTCTCCATCTCATTTCTTCTTTATAAGAGTTATTTTTAGCGCGCTTCCTTGTCTAGCGTATTACTAATTGTGTGTAAGTGGGTGGAGCGTAGTAATCCAGCCGTGTTAAGCTTTAAGTAGGGTTAGCGTATAAAAAGATCATTTTGAGGCATGCCTCTAATGTAAATTCAAAGCGAATAAGCGCGAGATTTCCGATTGGCCGATTGGACAAACAGTCGTTAACAGAGTGAAAATTGAAACTGCACGTGGTTTGGACTAGTTTTAAGTAGGTAGTAGGAGTAGGTACGTCACGTTTGCCGTTTTCCACATTGTTTTGATGCGGTTGCAGGTTGCTATTAACTATGTAAAGTGTAAACAGTGAAGTGGTCAGTGATTTTCAGTTTCAATAGCGGTGTCTAGATTTTCGGATTTAATTTGATTTAAATTTTTCAGTTACCCATTATAGAAAAATGGATTTAGCGGGACCTAGCGCAGCATTACAACTTTCCCAGGTAAATGTAAATATTCGCAATGCTTGTGATTTTTAATAAATCAGCAGAATTTTTCAATTCACTCCTATGAAGATAAATTATCCAGAGTTAAAGAAGTAAAGCAACCTGTTCCAGATTTAAGTAAACGTCTTGTGGCTATAGGTTTCAGAAGGCATAATGAATCATAACATTAACTCGCGTTAATTTCGAAAAGCTAGTTATTCTTGTTAGTAAATATGACAAATTTAAAAACATTTTAAGAACATGATGATAATAGATCAGTTTTTCTGGGACATCCAAAACAATTCAAAATGAATTAATTGATTCAGTTGCTTATGTTGTAAATAAAAAAATTGAGGACAAAATTTCAAATTCTTTGTTTTTTTCCTGGCAAGTTGGTGAAACCACTGACATAAGCTGCCATTCTCAATTATCCGTCATTCTTCGTTACGTTATAAATGGTGTTGAGCGATTCATGGGATTTTATGACGTAAGTTGGGCGTTCTGCGGAAGATTTATTTCAATTTTTATCCACCAAATTCGAAAAATTTGACTTGCATTCGAAATTAGTGGCTCAAACATATAATGGGGCTTGCGTAATATCGGGAGAAATAAACGGTTTACAGACAAAAATGAAATCTATAGCACTACAAGCATTGTTTACTCATTGCTATGCACATGTATTTAATTTGGTTTTAAGTAATGCGTGCAGTTCAATTCATCAGGTTAAAGTATTTTTCTCAACCCTATCAGGTTTTTCATCATATTTTTCTAAATTTACAAAGCGGACCCAAGTGTTAGACCAAATTAGAGGAAATTGTATAGCTACTAATGAAGCAACTCGTTGGAATTTTACTTCACGCACAGTTTAGACAATTAATAAAAATAAGGACAAATTACTTGAGTTTTTTAATTTTATTATTAATAGTCGCGATTTCGATCAAAAATCAATTAGAGAAGCAGTAGGTTTAAAAACTTTTTTAGAGGATCCTCAGAACATATTTTTTTTAGAAACATTTGAATTAATTTTTTACCCAACCGATATCGTTTTTTCTATTTTACAAAATAGAAATACAGATGTTGTTAAAACAAGAAATGTACTACAGACTACTCTAACTAAAATTCGTGAGTTTAGGAGTAACAGTACTTATTTTGATTCAATTTATGAAAAACTGGTTGTCAGCGCTTTACACTCGAAACGTTGTAAAGGATTTACAATCTCAGATAAAAGTCAACATTTAAGGCAATTTTTTTTTGAAATTCTTGATATTATAGCGAATCAAATAGTGGCTAGGTTTTGAGACATAGAAAAACTAGATTTCTTTGATCTCCTAAATATTTCAAAATTCTCCATTTTTGCAAAAGAATTTTCTCTCGTGAGCTTTTAAAAAATTTGACCACCCAATACAATATATTTGATATAAATCAAATAAAAAGCATATTAATCGTTTTATACGGGAACGATATGATAGAAAGTTGCACAAACCCTTATGAAACATTGACTTTTTTTAATGATAATGATTTAAAACTTTGTAAGCGAAAACTTTTTAAATTATTATGTATTGCTGTTGTTTTGCTAGTGATAACCACGTCAACAGAAAGAAGTTACTCCGCGTTGAAAAGAATTAAAAATTATATTAAAGATACTACTGGACAGGCGCGACTAAGTAATATGGCAAACATCTCAATTGAAAAAGGATTTATTAAATCACAGGATGAGAACGTTTTCATAGATGAAGTAATAGATCACTTTGCTGAGCAGAAGAATCGCAGAATTTATAAAAAACCTTTAATTTTTAGAACTCGCGTTTTTCCTTTAGAATTAACTTTTTTTCACATTTTTAGAATATGGGTATACTTTATTTGACGCCGAGGTGACTTTTTTTAAAGTTTATTTTGTAATTTTTTTACAAAGTTGTTGCTATTAATTTTAAAATTTATATTTATATATTTAATGTCTTTATCCTTCGATTAACCCTTTTCTCTTTACTTCCACCATACTGGATAGTTGCGTAATAGGTACAGATTTTCATATAAACAAAATTTCTTAAATTTAACAATTTAAATTAGTAATAATATTTTTTCAAAATCTATTATGCAATTGACGAAGTAGAGTGGTCACTAGAGTAACTTAGAAATCTAACCATATTAAAAATAATTTTCTTCTAATGTGCCTCAACACTTTCTAATACCACGAGCCTCCCCTGCTTTGAACTGTTCAACTCGCGAGATTTCTCTGCATCGCGTTACCTTTGTTTGATTTTGTAACACATTTTTTAATGTTTGTATTGAGCGGCGATATCGACCTTAATTGAGATTTGAGGTTCAAATCGGTAATAATTACTTTTATTATTTAAAACTTGAATGCACCACCTAGTATTTTAAAAATAGTTGTAGAAAAAGTATAGTACACAACTTAAATGGGAATTAGACAGGGGCGTGCCGCGAAATTTTAAGAAAGGGAAGCAATTTTTAGAAACTTACCTATTTGTAATGTAATTCGATTCTTCGATCATTTTTTGCAAATTCGTCAATGACGTCATCATAAAAACGTCGATGCTCCGACATATTTTGGAGAAGTTTATTATCAATGGACTACAGCGATGTATGCGGAAGTCTCTCCTGCCCCGTTGAATTTCTCACGAAATTTTGTATACGTTTGTGTTGAAAAATTGCGTTCTACTGATGAACTTGTGGCAGGTATTGTTAATACGAATTCACACAATTTCGACACTTCGGTGTAGACATCTTCCAGCTCCTTGTCTTTTAAAAATTGCATTAGTTCCTTAGCGTTATTTTTTGCGCTAATGTCATCAGTTTCGTAAATCACTTTTAGTTCAGATTGCAGTAACACTCGGTCGAAGAACTGGCCATAATGAAGAAAAAGTGATTTAAACGCATCTTCTGGAAAAGTTTTTCCTTTAAATGTATCAAAATTGCAGAGCTCGAGGAATTTAAAATCATTTAAACCGTTAAATCTATAGTTTATTTGTTGCTGAATTTGATCGATTATTTCATAAAAGAGGCGTCTGTATGATGTTTGAACATCTCCCATCTTGTCTGTTCGAAGACGCTTGGCTTGTAGCTCTACATTTAACATCATCGTTTTCTCCCAAAATAGGTCAAAGTCATCTCTTTTTTGGCTTAACATAGACTTAAAATCATCCACTTTTTTTAGGTAAAAAGCAATATCATTTGTTTTGATTTATAATATATTAAAAACATTGTCCGAGAATGGAAATATTTCTGACAATATGTTCAACAAATAATTAAAATTAAAATCTTGTTTCAAACAGTCCAAAAACCCCCTCGAACTATTTATTGTTTCTGAGTCCCACGTATCATTATTTTCTATTATATTCTCAAATAGTTCAATCAGTGATTCACGATTTTCAGATACTGTTAACACAAGTCTTCCATTATAGTTCCACCTAGTAGGAGCTACTTTGGGCAATCGTTTGTGGACAATGGAGTCCAAAGCTTGTGTACGTTTTGTTGACTTGGAAAAAAAAGCAGCCATGCCACTTAAAGTAACGAAAAATATTTTACACTCTTTAATGCAATTGATGGACTGATAAAACTAAATTTAATTTATGAGCAAAACAATGGACAAACACAGCACTTGGGAAAGTTTCTCGAACTTTAACTTGCAGACCCCCTAATTGTCCTGCCATCACTGCAGCTCTATCAAAGCTTTGAGCAACTAATTTTTTCTCTCCATTGATTTCTTTAGTAACGTTATAAACTACGGTATATAATGCTTCTGCGGTACGATTTTCGGACACATTCTTAAAACCTAAAAATCGCTCTTGAATACTTCCGTCTATTTTAACGTAGCGTGTTACTATAGATAATTGGCTAAAATTAGAGACCTTTTTAATTTTCAAAAAGTAAACAACAAAATAATTTACTTATATTTTCACACTCTGTTAGCCTTTTAAATTGTTCGTATTGTTTTTCCGGATAAAAATGTCTAATACAGTTTTTCATTTTTGTGGTTAAATTTTTAATAGGCGGTTTTGCCCTTCCTTTGGAAATTATTTGAAGCTTATCAGTTTAATGTTAATAATCCCTTTATTATTAAGACATACACCACACATTCACACACACTCTTCTTAGTAAATTCTCCAACATTTTCAACGTTATTACCGATAGCTTCTGCCCCCACTTAAAGCAAGCGACTGAAATGCAAAAATTGCAAACAGTCGGTAGAAAGTTCAATAACCTCTGGCTTGAATCACAGGAAATCAAGCATACAGGACTTGGCTGCAGAGAAGCTAGCGGCCCGCATAGGTTCTATTCGATTCTATTGCTCGGTCGGAGTCAAGGCCGCATTTATTATGGGCTTGATAATTAAGATGATATTTTAGCATTTTTAATATAAACTAAATTAATGGTTTCCTATTTCAAAAATTACATTTTAGAAGATGTTCTGTAATTTTTTTTTGGGAAAGCACTGCGTCCCTTGCTTCCATGAACTGCACGCCCCTGGAATTAGATTATTACAACTCATTCGATTACAGCTCTCACTCGCTGCTCTCGCTCATGCAGTAATAAGCCCCTCACCATTCTCGTTATGCAATATACATACTCTTTTGATGAGAGCGAGAATGTGCACCTTTCTTGTTTTAATGTATCTAAACTTGGTTTCGAATTTTTAACACCCTGTATAGCATTGTGAACTTGGAAATTTTACTTATTATTGATCATTAATGCTATTAAAATTATTATAGGTATACAAGAAAGATAAAATATCCAATGACCTCCTAACAATGACTTTAAGTTTTTCCAAATGTACTCAATAAACATTTGTTTTGGTTTTGAAGTTAATACTAAATTTTTTATTTTTATATGCATTTAAGTTAGAAAAAGTTATTATAGAAGGCTGATATACTTATAAAACATTTTTGTAGATTGCTTTAAACGTGGCTGCAATCGCAGTGGTAGTAGCAAGCGTGAATGCCTGGACTCTGATTCCTACTATCATAATGCTGGTGATTTTTTATTTTATTAGAGTGGTATTTTTGGCAACCAGCAGGGATTTGAAACGACTTGAAGGAATAAGTAAGTACTTTCACAAAGCTAGTTACGTATAGATTCTCTAAATAAACCACTAAAGGTGATATTCATTAATGAGCTGTACAATGTACTACAAAAAAATGTTATTTTACATTACTTCCATGAGAGAAGTATCTAGATACTCTTAGAAAATAACTTTGTTTTGCACTAAAATATGAAAAATAATGTTTTATTCCACCATTTACTTCGTGATGTCTGCGCTAAACTTGTTCTTAATTTTTTAGTCACAAAAATATAATCATATATTCAGTCTAATTCGGTGTTTTGACGCCGACTTCACGGAGTAAATTTTACAAGATGGATTAAAATATTATTCTTTACTTTTAGTGCATTTTTTGAAGTCGGTTTCATTTTTTTATAAATTTTTTTATTTCGTCTTTTATAGTTTTATCTATACGAATTTTATAATAAAAAACTTCTTGCAATATATCTTGGAGCAAAAAACAAAATGGCACAATTCCGCCATTTTCAACTTTCTTTAATATGCTTGCTATGGGATCATTCCGGCAATATCCTGAATGTCCCCTGAAAATGTCATCCAAATTGGTCAAACCATCGCGGAGTAATCAATTTACAAACGTAAAAAAAAACAACAAAATTCCGCCATTTTTAACATTTTTTAATATGTTTGCTATGGGCAAAGTTTACTGAATAAAAATATAAGTTGCCGCACTGGGCCGTCGGCACTTTGAAAATCGCAGATAAAAGGCGAGCCGCCTAGTTTCAAACCCGATCGACACTGGCTCCTGTTACCGAGCTATTTAAAAGTACCCCTTTACACGGAACTTCCCTCGTATGATTTTTTCCATTTGTTCGGAATAGTGAAGTGTGACTCAGTTTACTTCAGTACATAGTCACACTATATAAGTGTTACATATACTTTTCATTATTATTGGGCGCCATTTTGTTTTATGATATCGTATTTCTAAAAATATTTCACCATTTTCTTTCTACCTATGTCACAATTAACTTTTGGGCATAATTTAAAAAACATTCGATAAATAGTTTTTACATTGACACATACCGCTATTTTGTTACGTCATGTTGAATTCGCACCACTTTAACCCATTTGCACATTTCATTTATCTGCAAAATTTAAAGTCATTTCAACAAATGTTTTACGATGATTTAAAAAAAAAAATTATTTGGCCTCCATTTCACCATCTTAAATTTTGTCAGCCTTTACGTACTCAGTTGCTCCGCAGATATTTTCTATCCCCAAATAATACACCACTTTAACATAACAACAAGAAGACCGTTAACGAAAACCATTTAGAAACTTAATATCTGGCAAATATCTGTGAACCAACGGAGTATGTAAAGCTTGATAATATGGGTTTCATGCAGGATAAAAAATCTAGATGTGTCCTGAGGATGTGACAATAAAGTTGCGAAAGGTCGACAATTTAAAAACAGTTTTGTTTTTTTACTGGATCCTCACCCCAAAATAATACACTACTCAAACATAAAAACAAGAAGATCGTTAACGAAAACCATTTAAAAACTTAATACCTGGGAAATAACTACGCATTATATGTGTTCAGAGGATGCAACAATAAAATAGCGAAACGTCGACAGTTTAAAAAAGTCTATTGTTTTTCACTGGATCTTAACTCCAAATAATACACCACTCTAACATATCAACAAGAGGAGCATTAACGAAAACCATTTAGACACTTAATGTCTGGGAAATATCTGCAAGCTAACGGAATAGGTAAAGACTGGGTTAACCCCAAATAATACACCACTCTAACAATTTTTTTTTACATATTACTAGGTCATCCTCATATGACCCTTAACTTTTGGGCAAAATTTGGAGTCAATCGGGTAAGTAGTATTTAAGCTATGTCGCGAACTAACAGACAGACAGAGAGACCGACAGACGGAACGACATAATTGATAAAACATGTTTTTTACAACCATCTACAGAGCAATATCTAATAGGCATATTGGCTCATATTTGTCAAAGAAATAAAAAATATTCTGTCTCACTATATAGCACAATAATAAATTAGCGCGATCACGGACCCTGACTGCGTATGTGCCGAAGACCCGACCGTTACCCAGAATGTACCAACCGGGGCGGGACGCGAGGAATAGGTAAATCGAGGCACGTGTTCAAGTGCTGCAACTTATATTTTTATTCAGTAAACTTTGCTATGGGACTACTCCAGCAATATCCTTAATGTCACCTGAAAATATCATCGAAATTGGTCAAACCATCGCGGAAAAAAGGTTTTTGAGGTAGAACATTTTCATGGCCACCCTATATATATATATATATATATATATATATATATATATATATATATATATATATATATATATATATATATATATATATATATATATATATATATATATATATAATTACATAACGGGATAGCAAAAGAGATACCTTTCAGCAAATGGGGTTGTAAAGTTTGGCACACGGATCTGAGTCTATGAAAACAATGTGAGTAACTATGGAAACGGTGCAATTATCATTCGCGGTTGGCTGCAACTCTGTATATCCATGGAAACGTCCTGCTTTTGACATACCTACCCCTTTCGTCGATGTTTTAGATCTATGTGGTGTACAACATGTCTAATTAATACCTCAATGCTTTAGTTTGAAAAGGTATTTAAAAAAATGTAAATTTAATTATAAAACTTGCTGCCTTTATCGCCCATATACCGGTGTTTTTTTTTATATTATTATGAGAAGAAACGGTTCAACGGATTTCAAATCAAAATATATGGAACTGTGAGAGAAACGTCCTCTACAATTTGGCGTTTAACTCATCAAAATCGGCCAAGCCGTTTAGACAATATGGGGGAACAAACATAAAAAAAATATATACAGGTCGAATTGAGAGCCTCCTCCTTTTTTGAAGTCGGTTAAATTAAATCCTACTTCCTTTATTTTCAGTAAACGTAACTAGATATAAAAACTCATTTACTTTAAAAGTATCCAAGATACTCTGTAAATGTCCTAGATGTGCTATTCCCCGAATAACGAATAATCCTCATTTGGGAAGGGACTTGCTCGTCCAGTAATGAGCATACGTGTGCCATCCTGATTATTGGTCTGCTTTGATTCGGCCGAAAGTATCGGCATCGATCAGAAAAATAGAGAATAACGAATAATTTTTATAATAACCCCTCCACAGAGTCATTTAAGTTGACCTCCCCTAGTCAAAATTTTAAATAATTTTTGCGTCACATTTTTGCACACATTTTGCACACTATTCTACTCTGTAAAAATAAAATTAGCCTCCCCCCCCACTCAAATTCTTAATGTTTTTTTTTATACTAATCGAAAGTACGATTTTTGTACATTTTGCACACTTTTTGTCGATTTTTGATCACTTGTCCGGGGCGAGACATTATAGTTTGTAAAAATAAAGTTAGCTCCTCCATAAACTTTTTAATCTTTTTTTTTTTTTTTAATGCGAAGTATGATTTCTGCACATTTTTGAACACCTTTTGCCGATTTTTATACATTTATTCAAAGCGAGATATTCCACAAATAATGTTAGCCCTCCCCACTCAACTTTTTAACGTTTTCTTAATGCGATTCGATAAAAAAGTGGGTTGAGGTGGGTGGGACCGCGGTTAACAAAAAGGGTCTTTCAGGCCTAGTTGCTAGGCTTGTCCCTCCCAAGGCCCATTAACTCTATAGGTTGCCTCGAGCAATCTTGACCCATCCCAACTCGGTATGATCGGTCTACGTCACTCGGCGACCGGCTTGCTTTGCCCATATCTCTTCTGTGTGCGTTTAATTACATATATTAATCCTTTTTTGTTCAAAATTGAATCTTTTTTGTTACAATAAAATGCAGCCTTAGTTCATTATAATTTTAAACTTATGTTTAGAGATGTTGGTTGCTGAGTGCATTTCAAAAAATTCCCATCGTATTTGAAAAAATATGATGTATTTTTAAACCTCAAAAAAATATTTTTGTGAAAAGTATTAGCATGACAAATATTTGAATAATTTTAGAAAATGTACCTTTTTTATACAAGATGTCCCAGTAGTGTGTTCTCGGTTTTGGTGATAATGGGTGGAATCACCTTATATTTTATCACATATTTGAATTTTATCTAAAATTCTACGTCTACTTCATATATTGTCCAGAGGCCTAAGTTTAATTGGTTTCGAGATACTGACATTTAAAAACTGGGATTTTCAATTTTGAAAAGCTGTAGAGTCTAGACTAAACTGTTCAAATTAGAAAAAAACGGTTTTCACGGTTCTGGTACGATTTAATACATCTCGATTTTTGACCTTATTTGAGTTCTATCAGGAAGCTTACCTCAAATTTACTTCATTTAAGCAAAAAAAAGCGAGGATGCATTACAATTTTTCACAAAATAATACAAATTAGAATTGATTTGTCAAGTCGCGCTACGGCGCTTTTAACACTTTTTATTTGATATTCCGTTACGTTTTCTGCATGTGACTGTTGTAAGTTAATATATGTGTATTTTCAAAGATTTGTTTGTTTCCAGTATATATTTATTAAATTAGAATATCTAACAAATCAAGTTTGTTTTGTATCTTAACTGCATGTCATTTAATCAGACGGTAAGCGCTGTTGCCAAGATAAATTTTGTTATATTCTCTGATGTGCCAGTCATATTTTTTTATATAGATGGGTTGGTGCAAAAATATTTAGGGTCAGTTTCACATTAAGTAGGCAACCAGTTCTACACATATTGTGTTGTAAGGGAAATTGGGTTAGTAATTTTAGTATTTTTTGAGTTAAAATTTAAAAAAATGCGGTTTAGGTTAGGTTAGGATTGGTTAGGGTCGCTGTAAAGAAAGCGCGCGGTAGCGCACCAACAAAATTCGGGGTCTGCATCGAAACATTTTTTTAACAAAACTGTTAGGTGGATGTGTTCCGTTAGCGTTAGGTTAGGTTAGCCCAGGTTGGTAGATAAAATCATCATTAAAGCCATAAAATCAGATGCTAAAATCATATCTGAAATATGCGCGCACTCTAAAGTAGCGTGATTGACGATAGCGATTTAAAGTCCTTTGATTCATACTAACCTAACGTTAGCACCAGGTTTGGTAATAAAACTATCGTTAAACTATGGAACGCCGTTTTACTTTTTAGTCATACGCGTCTTTGATACCAAATTTAATTGCAAAACATATAAATGATGCTGCCTGCATACAATTTTTATTCTTTTTAATTCTTCCGATATCGAATTTTTGTGGATACCGATTTTACCGAATGACATTTTTATGATAAGCAATTTCTTTGCAGACCATTTCAATTGATACCACAAAAAAGTAGTTGTTTATCCTTTTTTAACACGTATACAGCCTACTTAAAATTTCTATATACATGCGTCTTTCCTTAGTTATTGCATTTCAACAAATCGATGTTAATAAAAATTGGTATGAAATAAATGCTATATACAAAAATCAGTTTAAATATTTAATAAATTGACTCTTATTAAAATGTAATCGCTTCAAACGGGATAGCAGTAAATTAATATTAATACCGAAAACATTAGAATGCAATAACGACTTTGTGGAGATTAATTTATTTCAACCGTATGAAGGCAAATCTGATTTAAGAACTCATGTAATAAAAAAAATTAATTTATTTTTATCGCATATCAAAAAAAATTAAAGCATCTCTTACGATATCATTTCTTTTTAATGTCAATTCCATTAACACCCTAAAAATGTAAATAGAATAATGCTCATTATTTTGATTTTGATTTTCGTGTATATGTAATTTATACTACATCAAACGGATATAACACGGGCCCTTTACCAATGAAATTAAAATACTTGAATATACATTTGAATAAATAAATAAAAGTTAATACGAGATTTAATTGTATAAGAGTTGTGGAATTTAAATGATTAGCGGGTATAAGGTAACTGGTTTTATTTAATATGCATTGTTTTGATTTCGAATTTTTATTAATGTCGATTCTTCTGAATATCAATTTCCATTGAATGCAGCCACCTTGTTTCAATTTTAATTATTGGACGTGGAGCGATCTAGTGCAAACTAAGAACAACAAGAGCAGAAATCTGTAATTTTTTAAATACCCGAGTTTCTGGCTAGTCATGCGTTCGAAGACTTAAAAGTGCATCTAAAATTAAGACTGTGTTGTGCATGACGTTATGACGAGTCGGATGCGAATAATGAAAAACATATTCGTAGGTAATCAATGACAGTTAAAACGTGTTTAATTATTGTTCGATTGGGAATACTTAGTTATTAAATCATTGCGGAATACGATATACACCCCTATATTTAAAATGTGACCACGTACAAAATTACAGATCATAATGAAAAAAAGTTAAAACGAACGTATCTCGCTCCCAACATCCTATTCCAAAACAAGCTATTCTATATATTTATACCAGAATAAAGAAAACAAGGTTTTGAATTTCCCAGCTATAATTCACAGATTACCACACAATGTAATTTGTAATGGCAAATTGCAATTTCTCCTGGAAGCTTTGTGCCGGCGACATGCTCTACTACAGTTTTTTTTTGGCTTCTTAAACGTGATTTAAAGTAGGCTGTCCAGATTTTTTTAAAATGAAAAGAGTATATTTCGACGAAATGTAAAAATAGGTACCAGCGTATAATAATTAAGTAAAGTCTTATCACTTTCGCAGAATTCAATGACTCTCAATAATAATTATAATACACATAATATTATTGACTAAAAATAACAAAAATAATTAGAAAATGGCACCAGATTTCTCATAATAGAGGATATTTGTCGTATTTATGGAAATAGTAAGAGTACCAGAGTACATGGACCCGAAAAAGAGAAGATTCCTCTTAAAAAGAGTATATGTGGTCACCCTATTTAAAGCAAACTGTAGTAAGGTTGTATAGGTATATCACTATATCTTTATTTACAATATTTATTTGATAATTAGGACACTATTTTCATGTTTGTCTCCCTTGTTTAATATGTGAGTAATTATTATAATTTATAGGTATGTGCACTTCACTTTCAAAGCTGCGTGTCGATCAAGATACGGATTTACAAAAATGAACACATCAGTGGTGTATTTAGAATGCCGTCTTAGAGGGGAGGCAAACATTTGATAACTAAAAAAAAGTTCTAGGTTCTTGTTGGAACAACATAAGCATGAAGACTAAAAAAAAACAAAGTTCTCAATGTTTGTGAGGTAAAAGTCCCGAAATGCTTTATATAATGTAATTTTTGCTTGGGTTATTAGCTCGGGGGAAAGGGGGTGCAGGGTGCATTTGTCTCCTGCACGTACTCAAACCGAAACTGTCGTATGTTTGAATGCAGAACATGTTATATTGAAGAATACCCCAAAACAAAAACATTGCATTCATGCCTTATTATCTTGGTAATTTTGTTCACAAGGTCTCTTTACACACAGCTTTGTAGGTTACACAAGTTTAACCTACAAAGCTGATTTTTTTTTCTATTTTTAGTTTTTACATTCTGGTACTCACGCACATATTATGAAATCAAGGGCTTTTAAAAAACGCAGGTCTATCTAAAAAAAAAATTAGTTGATCTGACCGCGAAATAGAAACGTCGGATTTCAAATCCATGTGCACCATCTTGTTGATAATAGAAAGTAGCTATAAAGATATAAAATTTATTTTGTAATATCTCTTCAAATGCAGCCTGAAAAAAATAAAATATGTATAGCTGATTTTTCGGTATTTTACGTACCTATATCCTCGGAGGTAGTCATAATTGTCTAACTTTGTCAACTACTTATTATTCGATGTTAAATTGCGCAACTTTGCTCTATTTTAACCGACATTGTATCGAATTTGTAACACCCTGTATATGTTTGCGTGTTTTCATTCGTTGGGACCATTCCGGTATACTACCTCAATGGTTGAGATATTCCAAGTACAACCATATGTAATTCTCACATTGAATGCTATTTTTTAACTAATTTTTATTTCTCAATCTAGAGTGCTGTGATTTGGCAAAAACTATTAACTTACCTCCAAGAACCCTGAGAAAAATAAAATTATCTGTCTATTCACTAAACATCTTTTACGCCCATTTAAATATTAAACGATTTTTTCTAAAAAATCTTTTTTTTAATGTCGCTCTTCGGGTTAGCCTTTGCGAGTAATATATAATGATACCCCCACAACAATATGCAGTATTTTAAAAAATCGGCAAATAAAGGCATAATATGCATTTAAGCCTAAGCAATTTCTAGTCACCCTGATATACGAAGGTTCTGGTTTGACACGTCATGGTTGAAGTTACAATATCATAGTAAATCAAAATAACAAACAAATATAGGGCGTCCCATTTAAAAAATAAGTTAATAGCAGAAATTCGGAACTAAAAGAAGATACGGCAACACTGTTACAGTAAGATATATCATAAAATAGATAAAAACTCAAAGTGGAGGTGCTACAGATAGAACGTTTAAACACGCATTTCAGATTTCAAAACATAAAAATAGCTTTCTGGATAAAAAATCAGATTCAGCTTTTGCTGGAAGAAATTCATTGCTTTATTACCTACCAATAAAATACAGGTTGTGTTGTTTGATTGAAATTGTTATATCATTGTATAAACGGGGGCTTAACAATACTGCTTGTATACATATATATATATATATATATATATATATATATATATATATATATATATTTATTTAATAAATTAAAAAATAAATCCGAATTCAATGGCCGATTCAAATTATAAACCTTTCATTAACATCAGAATCAGGCACTATCACTAACCGAGAAAATAAGTGTAACTTCACAGATTGTTTTGTAATCTGTGACAATATAGCTTGTACAAATTTATTTAAAACTAAAATCTCGAAGTGTTGAAAGTAGTTTGCCGAACCATCGACGTCGCACGTCATGCGAATACTATTTTTTGCCTTCGCCCTCCCACTTCATATACTAACGGCCCGCCACTGACTCAGGCCCCCGCCGTCGCGTCGGCAGTGGCCCCAGCAAAGAGCTTGCGCGTCTTGTTTTTGCGGGGATTTAATGATTGAAAAAGCCACAACGCGTAAGGCTCAAATATGTGGTGGGGGCCCCGAGAGACATCAGCAAGCGAAATACAAAACTGAGGATCTTTTCTTTTTTTTGTCATCATGTAAATTTTGAGTTGCTGCCGAAGGGCCCCCAAATACGTAAAACCCATTGACCGTTTTTTGTCATCGCAAAACTTTGCCTCGCCCAGATGAGCCCCAATCATCGTAAGTAGTTAATTCGGCCTTGTTACTTCTAGAAAAGCAGCCTCTATAACACAACATGCGAGTCGCTTTTTAATACTCATTGTTTATAAAATTATGATTAACACCACGATACACTTACAACGGTATGCCCACGCCGCGCCGGCCGGTCTCTTCAGCATTCAGCAAGAAAATAAAATTGAAGTTTACAAATATCAGATTATCTAAAGTGTTCATCGTGAGGATTCGTGATATTTATTTTGATTAAAATAATTAATTTAAAATAAAAGTTAAGAATGCTGCAAGTAAAATAATTGCAGGGGAAACTTCCATTCATATTTTATAACATTTGTTACTTGAGTTGCTGCACTAGTGCCGTCTATTGACATTTTTAGTTTTTACTTGCAATTGAAAAATACAAACCAGTTTCAAAAGTGCCCTATACAAGTAGCTAAAACCATATTGTTCTATTATTATAGTAAATATATCCTAAATTACCATTTTTTGAATTTATCTTAACAGCTTGACGGTAAGCACCAATCCACATTTTTGAAAATGTATTATTTTGGAAATTTGAAATATTTTATATGTCACTTTTGTTTATCGATTATAATTTCAATCTCGATTTCTACTGCCTGCAACTGCACAGGTAGGACGTAATAAACTGTATTGAAAATAAAATCTTTAGATTCAAAATAATTAGTTTAATAATTTTAAAAACATTTTATTGAAGCGTAAATTCTACAAACGTTTTCAAATGACAATGCATTACGGCCTATTTGACTCCCAAACGCTGTACATAGATGAGACGTACTTGCGCGGGAAAGACGAGTTTAAATTCGGTCCGTATCATCGTCGTTTATTGCACAAATGATATTAAAAAATCAGCAAGCAAGATTACTAGAATGCAATCCAATGTTAGCGCAATACGCAAACCAAAGAAGTCGGCTCATACTTCAGAACACAGAATACCAGACCAGAGAAGCTCCAGAATTTTACAAACCTTTTTGAGCGCAGAGACTTCTCTTTCGTATGACGACACATTCGCAAATTAATTTGAGTTATCGAACACACTCACGCAAACACATTATATTTCTTTTGGGAGGCTATAGATGGCGAAACTTCCGATAATGAAAATGCATTCGAGGTGCTTGTATTCAATCGAAATTGATATCAATGGAAATTGGTTTCAATGAAAATAGATAATCATAGAAATTGCTGTAAATGAAAATACCATTCATAAAAATTGATAATCGGCTATATTGTTTCCCACAAAATACTAATTAATATTGGATAAATATTGATATAAAACAAATTTGTAAGTAATAAAATTATATTATTATAATTAAAATGCATTTTAATTATAATAATATAATGAAAATTGAATTAATTTTGTAAAGACCCATCCAAATATCCTGACATACATTTTAATAGCTAAATCAAATTAATTGATTGCTAAAAATCTATATGAAGGCTTTAGCTCTAGATGTTCCAAGGATTCAGTTAAAATTACATTTTTATTATAATATTATAAAATAAATTGCCATAATGAAGTCCCATTCAATTTAAATTAATACCGGGCATATAGCAGACTAAAAAGTAAAACGGCGTTCCATATTAAACCGTTTTGTTTAAATTTAGGAATACTATTTGTTGTATATTTGGAGAAAACCAAGTAAGTTTAATAGCAGTGCATATAATTTAGAATCTGTATTTTGTCAAAAAATTCATAATTGACAGTTTAGCATTGGAAAAGTAGAGAAATTTCTGAAGTTTCTTGGTTATTTATAGAAAAATTTGTGATATTTTTTAATAAAAATAACGCTTCATCCACGTTTTTTTTGCTTAAATATAGTAAATTTAAGGTAAGCTTCCTAACAAAACCCAAAAAGGTGAAAAATCGAGATGTATTAAATCGTACCAGACCCGGTTTGCCCTTTTCATGATTTAGTTTTTAATAGTCTAGCATACATTTCTTCTCTGTTTCTAACAGGTGCCAAGATATCAACCGAGGACACACTATGGGGACAGCTTATGTATATTATAAGTTTTTTTTCATATTTTATTAACTATATTACTACTACTACTACTACTACTACTACTACTATTACTAATGCGGATCGAAATTACGATGTTTACACACCTATTGCCGTGACTTGTTTCTGTGCATTTACAAAAAAGAAAACGTTACTGTGTCCGATCGCCCTGTACGTGTCTGTGCAAAAAAGATTTTTACTAATAAGGCATAGAAAACCGGAATGGTGTTAATATAAACGTATCGAAAACTTAAAATATGATGCATAATTTTAAAGAAAGGGTTTAATTGATCTTTAGAATAAACGATATTCTTTAGGCACTCATATTTACAATTTTTTACAAGCTACAGTAGTTTCATAAGTGGCGGACGAAAAGACTAATGGAATATATCGCTCTAGACAAGTGTGCAAAAATCATACTTTCGAATCGCAACAAAATACTTTAAAAAGTTTGGTTGGGGGCTAACTTTATTTTTATAAAGTAGAATATCTTGCTTTGGGCAAGTATGCAAAAATCTGCAATAGGTGTGCGAAAATATGTAAAAATCGTACTTTCGAATCGCATTGAAAAACATTAAAAAGTTTGGTTGTGGGGGGGCTTAAGTTCGCCCCACCCACTTAACTTGTTCATATAGTCTCCCGGAAGTTGGTGTGCTAAAACTTTAGTATGGTATGCAAAATTGTGCAAAAACTTTGAGGGCGGGGGCAACTTACCTGTCCCCCGTCCACACTATGAGGCAAACACCGAATCACGATTCCCGATTAATCGTTTTTCGATACTCCCCAAATGATGCATGTGGGACGCCAGCAAACCAAAAATATATTTAGGTTTAATGGCTACTTGTAATAATCCCTACTAATTTTATATTTTCGTATGTTCCCAACTGCGTAATCTAAAAATGCAAAAGCTGCGATCAAAGCATATTTTGTAAAGCACTTACGCCGAAAAAACTTTTAAAACTCACATTTTTGCACACCTTTGCTTTTTTGGGGTCTGTTGTCTCTGGACCCTGAAAAACATGTTCTCCCATTTCCGTCAGCCGATCGGTATGTCGTTCTCTGTGTAAGCAGCATAGCTCAAAAACAACGGCAGCCTCACAAAATGTAAAAAAAAAATATTATTTAGAAACTACTTATCGGACGGACTTCAAAATTCGCCCAAAAATAAAGTGTGATATATGGATAAACTGGCGAAATTTTAGTGATCATTTCATATAGCGGAACAAAATGGCGGACAAATGAAATGTTTAAAAATTCAGCACCAAAAACCTACTTATGCAATTGACTTGAAGTTTTGCAAAACTCGAGTGTTGAACAGGGACAAACTGTTAAATTTTTAATGAGAATCCTATATGGCAAAACAAAATGGCGCCTAATAAAATTTTTAAATAGTCGGTAAAATTCCACTTTTTGGAATATGAAGGAAAATAATAACGGATATAACTTATTTTCTGTAGACTATATAAACAATATTATGGAAAACACATACAGAAATTAATAATAATATTAATAAATATAATAATAATAATAAATAAATTAAGAAAAGGAAGTTATGAGTAAAGATGAATTTATCGATTTTTTAATCATAAATTCTCATAAAGCGAGGTCAGGTATTTAGGATTATCCGCGTTAGATTTTTTATATTCATGAATGGATAGCTTTCATTTATCTTTTATTTAGTATAAGCTTTTACTTTTCAAATCAAAGATAAAATGTTAGTTACTACATAAAATATAATAATATTTTTAACAGGTTGATAAAAATTATGTACAAGAGAACTTTGTTGTTTTAAAGTCTTATGTAAAATGGTTACTAATTATAAACTATTTTTTTGATTTACCATATATTACATAATTCAGTTTAAAATCATTTTCCTAAAATTATAGGATTTAGGTGGGTAGTTTAAAGTTTTTTTTCTTGGAGTATTAACTATTGAAAATTGAGTATCTTTTATTTTTCAGCTAGAAGTCCTATATATTCTCATTTGACGGCATCTCTTCAAGGACTAACAACAATTCGAGCATTTGGAGCACAGCGAATTCTAAAAACTGAATTCGACAACTACCAAAACGCCTACAGCTCTGCATATTTTATGTTTTTAACAGCCAACAGAGCTTTCGGATTCTGGTTGGACATGCACTGCGTTGTATTCATTGCACTGGTTACCTTCAGTTTTCTGTTCTTCGACACAGGTTCGCATACAATTTATATTAAAAAATATCTATTATTTCTGACCTTGTCACCCAAAGTAAGAAAATTTAACAAGATATATATATATATATATATATATATATATATATATATATATATATATATATATATATATATATATATATATATATATAATATAATCAATAGTTTTCGAATTGCTCTACAGTACCGCTTTCCAGCGACGAATATTTTAAGCACACTAAAGGCAGTGCTGCATATTCCCGTTCAGCTTTTAAAGTACATACATTAGAACGCATCAGTGTTAACTGAAAAAAACATATGTGCAAATTTCATCGTTTTTATTCAACCTACCGTTGAGTGTTTTCCATCATCTCTACCACACACAAGGTCGTCAAGTTTTAGATTTTTTTGAATGTTCCAAGCCGTACCAATACTAGTATTTGACACTTAGATTTAGAATAAATAAAGAAGTATATGATCTTAACTCATATTACAGATCACCAAGTGGCAATATTATAGAGTTTTAAAATTTTGTTGAAAACAAATGCGAAATTAGTTATGAAACAAATAATGCTTGAATAAATTTAGATGATTTCAACATAAATGTTATGAATGATGATACTTACGTAAAGAAGTTTAACAAACTTATGAATTTATATGGATTAAAACACTTCATACAGAAATATACAAGAATAACTGTAATAATAAAGACTCTTATTGACTTGATTATATTAAATGATTTTACAGTAGTATCAGGAGTTAAATATTTGTAGAAATTTAATATTATGTTTTGGAAAAATATGAATAAACAAAAGTTGTGAAATTTGTAAACTATAAAAATTAAATATGGAGCAAATATCTTGTTCTTGGAATTATAACAATACAAATATCAATGACATTTATGGAGAAATCGCAAAAAATGTTAAAAACTGACCAAAGATAGTTGAAAAACTAATTTTTGTTAATACGAAAAATCACCTTGGTTCAACAAAAATATTTTAAAAGTCACAAAAAAATCGAGATAATGCATATACAAAATTCATCTTTACCAACAACAGTAATGAATGGAATATTGTTGTAGAAACTTTAAGAAAAGAAAATACTTTATATTTTCAGAACAAAATTGCAAACAGAAAGAAAATTTAGAAAACATTAAAAAGTTTAGTTACACCAGCAAAAAGAAAAAACCTGTATCACCAACTCTCAAAGTAAAATCTCTAAAAGGTTTGATGAAATGGGGCCAGTAAACGTATTATGGGACATTTAAAAATTAATTGAGTCTGTAGAATATGAACAATTTGTGGAATTTATAAATGCAAACATTATTTTAGTACAACATCATAGATATGTCATAGTCATAGAAAAAAAAACATAACACAGCACTGCAGTTTGTAGCTGAAAAATGGAGGAGCTTGGCAATTAATGAAACTATAATATCAATTTTTTTACTTTAACGTGCTTTTGAAACCACTGACAGGAAAATATTAAATAAATTATACAAGTATGGGGTAAAGGATAATGTGCTAAATTGGTCTGAGTAACAGATATCAAAAAACAAGAGTATCAACTAAATGCAAATGCATTAGTTCGTTAAAAACCACTACTAAAAAATGTTTCAGAAGAAACCAACCGCAAAGTCAGTAGATTTTATTAAAACATAAAGAATTAACATGGCCTGAATAATAAATCTATCCTCACTTGTAATTTGAAACATCATACACTAAACAAAATGCTGGTGTTTGAGAGGGAAGGGAAAGGAAAATTAGAGTAGCTCAGATGTTTTGATTCACTGGAACGATTTAATTATTAGCAGATTGTTCTTGAGTAATTCTGGTCTGTTTAAACTGCGACACTGATTCTAATGTCAATCATCAGTTACCTCATATGATCCTTTGGCTTAAGTGAAACTAAACCCGAAAAATTCAACCGATTTTTTTCCAAAATGTTCGTAATAATTCTTTTATTTCCCAATATTTTATTATTAATATGTGGACTGTTATAAAGAGAGGTAAAAATTACGTTGCCAGAGACATAAAAAATTACCTGCCTTGAGCAATTTTTGATTTCCAGATATTTCCGTGATATAAAATACTGTCACAAACGGTATAAAAGACAGGCTAGTCAGGAGAAACTGTATATATTACAATATACTCTAAATTTACAAAATATTTATTTTTAGAAACTTTTGGCGGAAGCGTCGGTCTTGCAATCACTCAGTCCTTAAACTTAACAGGAATGTTTCAGTGGGGCATGAGACAATGGAGTGAATTAGAAAATACAATGACATGCGTAGAAAGAATAAAAGAATATGCTGACGTACTACCAGAACAAGATGTGGATGCCAAAGACCCACCTAAATCCTGGCCCGAAAACGGTAACATCAAATTTGATAATTTAAGCCTGACATATGCTGCCGGAGAGCCTCATGTTTTGAAAAATCTAAATTTTGAAATAAAAAGTACCGAAAAAGTTGGTATTGTTGGTCGAACAGGTGCTGGAAAGTCCTCAATTATTATGGCTTTATTTAGACTGGCAATCAACGAGGGAAGAATTATTATTGATGGTACTGATACGAACAAAATTCCTTTTACTAGATTAAGGTCTAGTATTTCTATTATTCCACAGGAACCGGTATTATTTTCTGGGACTCTAAGAAAAAATTTGGATCCTTTTGATGAGTATACTGATGAGGTAAGAAAATATTATAGTTCGAATAAACAGTCACATAAATTAGCTATATTAATTACTCGTGTCTTTGTTTAGGTAGAACGGACGCAACAATATTTAGCCCGGTGTTGCTAAAAGCATGATTTAGGTTTACTTGTTTAGAAAAACAGTAGAAAAATTATACTTTAAAAAGGCAAATAAGATTGCCGGGTAATAATGTAAAATCATCTGTAAACGAATTTAACCAGCTGATCAAAAGCAGTACTTCGCTAAGCTGGCACTTTGGGCGTTGAGCTGCGCGGAAATATCTTTATGGATCCCAACTGTACGAAATATAATACAAAGTTAAGATCCATTTAGCGGTATTTTATTTTATATTGGATGAATCGTCTATGTGAAGTATATTCTGTTATCTTTGATATTGTTTACCCTAAATCAATTTAACAGCAAATTTTCCAAGGGAGCTAATAGGTATAGAATATTTTGCGTAAGTTCTCAATTAGGTTTGGATTGTACCAAAGAAAGATTATAGTCCAAATAGACAACTCAAATTCCAACAAAAGGAAAATAAAAAAACCTAAATGGATTCCAACTTTGTTCAGTAGACTGGGGATCCATCGAGATATTTTTGTGGAGTTAAACTCATTAACATTTCTAAACAAGTAGATGTAAATAGCGCTGCAGATAACACTGCGCTAAATCTTGCTACATCCGAGCTAATATTTCGATTTAATGGCGACATGAGCAACTGGTGTAATTATGAAACTGCCTGATGGACTGCCTATTGGAAATGGGTTACACTTTACTATTCCTAATGTAATCGCTCTTTGTTTTCAAATCGTAATTTTACCATAAAACATTGAACATTTAATTATTTATATTGAGAAAATATGGAAAACGATTCCATGGTGTATGTCTTATTATACATAATAAACTTAGGTGATTTATATTCTAGTGTAACATATTTACAAAATGATTTATTTTAAACATTTTAGGCCATATGGAGCGCACTAGAAGAAGTGGAATTAAAATCGGCAGTATCCGATTTACCTCAGGGTTTGGAAAGCAGAATGTCGGAGGGTGGTTCAAACTTTAGCGTAGGTCAAAGACAGCTGGTATGCCTCGCGCGTGCCATCGTTAGAAATAATAAGATTCTAGTTTTGGATGAGGCTACGGCTAATGTAGATCCGCAAACAGATTTTCTTATCCAAAGCACTATCCGAAAAAAATTCTCCTGTTGTACAGTACTCACGATAGCTCACAGACTTCATACAATCATGGATTCTGATAAAGTAGTTGTAATGGACGCTGGTAAGGTGGTCGAGCTTGGCCATCCTCACGAATTGCTACAGAACAAACAAAATGGTGTGTTTTACGAGTTAGTACAGCAGACTGGGAAAGGCATGGCAGATAATTTGATTGGTATTGCGAAAGAGGTAAATTTGGATTTATTTCAAATATATTACTGTAGGGATATTTTTTATGTATCTAGGAACTTTCTCTGTGTTTTTAAATAACAAAGTTTTGATTGAAGAAATTATTTATATCTTTTTAGAATTTCAAAAATAATGAGGCAAGTTTAAGAGAAAATGGAGAAGTATGAAAAATATTAACAGGTGATCGAAAAACTATGTGAACCAGTTCAAAGGAAGATGTTTCATTTTCGTGAATGAATTTACAGAATACAGGAAATATTGGATTGCGTTTTATTGTTTTATAGATAGAGAATTTTTTATAAAATATTGTTTTATATACATTTAACACCTTGTAAAAAGGAAGTATTCTCCGAGATTTTTTCAGACCTTTACGTTTTAGTAGAGTCCCTAGATGCCGAAAAACATATTTTCTCAATTCCGTTCGTCTGTCTCTCAGTCGGTCTGTATGTTTGCGGCATAGCTAAAAAACTACTTATCCGATTAACTTTAAATTTTGATCAAATATTAAGGGTCATATGGGAATGATCTGGTAACATTTTGGTAAAAATCCAATTTTAAAATGCATCCCGAAGAAACTACTTAATAGGTTGATGGTTGATTTCAAATTTTGTGCAAGAATTAATTGTGGTATACAGATGAACTGGTGAAACTATAGTACGAATTTTAGATTGCGGAACAAAATGATAGCCAAATGAATATCTTTGTTTTAGCGTCTTTAGATGGTAAAAAATAGGTTTTCTCAATTCTGCTGGTCTGTCTGTCAGTTTACATTGTAGCTAAAAACTATTTTCCCGGTTGACATCAAATTTGGCTCAAAAGTTAAAGGTCATGTGGAGATATCCTGGTAAAGATCTAATACGGCGGAATAAAGAGGCGGCCTCGTGAAATATTAAAAAAAATATTCTAAAAAAAAAGTTATCCAAATTTTGCAAAAAAATTAACTGCCAAGGAATTACCCTGTAATATTTTGGTACGAATCCAAGATAGCAAAACAAAATGACAACCTAATAAAACATCACAAAAATCAGCCTGAAAATATATTTGTTAGTTTAATTTGAAATTTTGTGTTATATAGAGATAAACTGCCAAACAGGTAAAATTGTGGTACGAATTCAAGATGGCGGAACAAAATGCTGGCCAAATAACAAAAAATCTAAAACGTAAAAATCTTCTTATTCCATAAAATTCAAATCTTGCAGCAAAATTGAATATGATACAGGGATTAACTGGTAAGAATTCAACATGACGGTAGAAAATGGCGGACTTAAAAAATCATTGCACAAACTACTTATTTAATTTGTTTTTAATCATGCCCAAAAATTAAGTGTGGCCTAGGTATAAACTGATAAAATGCTGGTACGAATCCTATATGGCGGAAAAAATGGCGCCCAGTACAAATGTTTGGAATGGCAGTATACTAAATGACTATGTGCGAAACTAAAAACTAAACACTTCACTATTCCTAATAAAAGGAAAGATTCATAACGAGGGAAGTTTCGGATAAAGGAAATTTACCGATTTTTTTTATATTTTTTAAATTTTTTTATATTTTATAAACTCAAAACATATTCCTTTGGCTCCGTTAGAAATTAATATATATTGCTACCGAAAACCTTAAATTTACTTGATTATAATTCAGACTTTATAAAAACTAAGGAAGGATAAAAATTACAATAAACGAAATATATCAAAATAAACAAATGGTCTAAATCGAAGCTTCCAAATAGTTTTAAATTTTTACCGCCTGAGCTAAATATTTAACAAGGGGCATTATAGCTATATTTATGTGTGGTAGTAAAAGAACGCCTTGCAAGAAATATTAAGTGAATTAAGTTTTTCACGAGGCCTTATTAATGAAAACTTTTGTGTGGCTCAGCTCCAACAAAAGTTGCCAGGTATCCCGATTTGCGTTTGGCGTCCCAATTTCTGTTAAAAACAATGTGCAAAAAACTGTTAGTTCAGTTCAACTTGAAAGAAAATTTTTATTTTTAAATTTACATTTAAAATTACAAACTGGTTTTGGAATTTTAATTCTTTGTGCACCAGACAAATCTTCAAATGAATTGAATTTCCTGCAGAGCCGTCAGTACTTCAAGTAGAAGACTCAACTAGTAATTCAAATACATTTTGGTATTTGAAATACTGTACTTCAAATACATTTTATTTTATGGTAATTGTATTTGAAATTCAATTACATCCTAAAAATTATCGGATATCCGTTTGCATTTGCCACTGCTGCTCTCTCATTGGAGGAAAATTTAATTACATCCTAAAAATTATTTGGTATTTGGTACTTGATTTCCCAAAAAAGTATTTAAAGTATATACGAGTTTTACTTTAAATACAAAAGTTATTTAAGTACCACCAGAAGTACCTCAAGTAACGAAAAAGTATATCAAATGCTCCAAAAGTATTTAAAGTACTGTAATGTTTTTAATTGAAGTACCCTTATTTGCGCGTATAAATTTGAGTTCTAGAAATAGAGGCGATCCGTTTCCATTTGCCACTGCTGCTCTCTTATTGGAGGAAAACTATGACTCCTCTTTGCCGTGCAGGAATATGAACCATTCAGCCGTGTCACGACATCTTTTGCAAAACGGCTAACATCGAAAAGAGAGACGGCCTAAAATGTTACTTGTTTGTGACTCGAGAACGAGACTTAAATTAGATAAGGCATTACTTTTATAGTGTCATCTTACGGTTTGCACTATCCATCTAGTAAGTAATAGACATATTCAATTAATTTAGAAACTGATATTGTTAACAGGGTGTTCTTAGCTAGGTTCGTTTATAATGTTTTATATAATTCGCAAGATGGGACTGAATATGGTAAGATCAAAAATAAAAAAGTTTTAGTGCCTATACGAGAAATAATAATCTGTCGGAAATAAGCAGTTTCTCTGAAAAAAAATTGCACGCGTTTTATTTTGATACGAGTATTTCTTGGGTAAAGGCTAATTAAGCACAAAAGTAGCTACAAAATAAGTATTTATTTTAAAATAACAGTAATAATGAAGCAATAAATCAGCTTTGTCTTTTTCTGTTTTTAGGCGGTAATATCGTAACAAAAGTGCTTAATTAAATTACTGTTACAACATATATAATTGTGTTTAATTTGTAAGTTTTTGTCAAGACTATTAAAAATATCTTAAACTATGTACTTGGTTTCAAGTTGCAAACGTTTTTTTTCTTTAATAAATAATTTTAAAATGTTTATGTTTTTTTTATATATTCTCTTTAAGATTTTTTTTTAAATTGTACTGTCAAAATCGTTAAAACATCCCCCTCCGAGATTTTTTCAGATTTTTACGTTTCAGGGTTCCTAGATGACGAAAAACATGTTTTCTCGATTCCGTCGGTCTGTCTGTCTGTCGGTCTGTCTGTTCGCGGCATAGCTAAAAAACCAGTTACCCGATTGACTTCAAATTTTGATAAAAAATTAAGGGTCATATGGGGATGAATTGGTAACATTTTGGTAAAAATCCAATGTGTCAAAACAAAATGGCAACCTAGTGAAATGTTAAAAAAATTATTACTAAAAGAGTGCATATCCAATTTATCTCAAATTTTGCACAAAAATCAAGTATTATGTAAAAATCAACTGGTAAAATTTTGGTGTGAATTCAATATGTCGGAACAAAAAAGTAGCTTAATAAAACATTTAAAAACTCAGCCTGAAAAAACTACTTAATGATCTGATTTCAAATAGCCATAGCTAATTGTAATATAGAGATAAACTAGTAAAAGTGTGGTACTAATTCAAAATGGCGGCCAAATAATTTTTTTTGTAATCTGAAAAAATCACCCAAACATTTTACATATCTTCGCGTTTTGGCGTCCCTAAAGGCCAAAAAAATATGTTTTATCAAGTCCGTTGGTCCGTCTGTCGGTTTGTCTGTCTGTCTGTTAGTTCGCGGCATAGCTTAAAACTACTCATCAGATTGACTTCAAATTTTTGTCAACAATTAAGGCCTATATGGGGATGACCTGGTAATATTTTGGTTAAAATCCAGCATGCCAAAAAAGATGGCGGCCTAGTGAAACCAATTATCCAATTTATCTCAAATGTTACACAAAAATCAAGAATTATGTAGAAATCAACTGGTAAAATTTGGGTACGAATCCGAGATGGCTGAACAAAGTGGCGGTTTAATAAAATATTTAAATATTCAGCCTGAAAAGACTACTTAATTAATTGATTTCAAATTGCGTGCCATAACTAATTGTAGCATAGTATAATAACCTCTCAGGTTTTACAAAGCTTCGCGTTTTAGCGACCCTAGATAATATGTTTATAAAACAATATGTTTTATAAATTTCGTAGGTCCGTCTGTCGGTCTGTCAATTCGCTGCATAACTTAAAAACTGCTTTTCAGATTGACTTCAAATTTTAGTCAAAAATTAAGGCTCATATGGGAATGACCTGGTAAAAAACTAATTATCCGGGTTGCACAAAAATCAAGTAATATGTTGGAATCAACTCACAAAATTCTGGTACAAATACAAGATAGCGGAACAAAATGGCGGCTTAATAAAATATTTAGAAATTCAGCCTGAAAAAACTACTTAATGAACTGATTTCAAATTGTGCCCTAACTAATTGAACTAATTGTAGTATAGAGATGAACTAGTAAAGCTGTGGTGTTAATTCAAGATGGTAGAACAAAACGGCGACCAAATAAAATTCTGTCTGTTCCCGGTATAGCTAAAAAACTGCTTACACGATTGACTTCAAATTTTGGTCAACCATTAAGGGTCATATGGGGATGACCTGGTAACATTTTGGTAAAATTCCAAAATGGCAAAACAAAATGACGGCTTAGTGAAATGTTAAAAAAAATATTACTAAGAAAGTGCTTATCCAATTTATCTCAAATTTTGCAAAAGCATCAGTATTATATTGAAATCAAGCGGTAAAATTTTGATACGAATACGAATCCTAGATGGCGGAACAAAATGGCGGCATAATAAAATATTTAAAAATTCAGCCTGAAAAAACTGATTAATGATTTGGGTTCAGAATTTGTGCTATAACTAATTGTGGTATAGGGATCAACTAGTAAAATAGTGGTACTAATTCAAGATGGCCGAAAAAAATGGCGGCCAAATTAAATGTTTGTAATCGTGAAAAAATCACCCTCTCAGGTTATACACATCTTTACGTTTTAGCGTCGCTAGATGCCAAAAAATACGTTTTATCAATTTTGTCGGCCCGTCTGTCGGTCTGTCTGCCTGTCATTCCGCGGCATAGCTTAAAGACTACTTACCCAATTTACTTTTGGTCAAAAATTAAGGGTCATATGGGGATGACCTGGTAACATTTTGGTAAAAATCCAATATGGAGGCCTAGTCAAGTCTTAAATAAAATATTATTAAAAAACTACTCGTCCAATTTATCTCAAATTGTGCAAAAAACATCAAATATTATATTGGAATCAACTAATAATATTTTGGTGCGAATCGTGAAAAAATCACCCTCTCAAGTTTTACACGTCTTTACATTTTAGTGTCCCTACATGCCACAAAACACTATGTTTTATCAATTACGTCGGTCCGTCTGAAAGTTCATTTCTTGTCACTAACCATACGCCTGTTTGACGAACCGATAAATTAAAAATAAATAGAGTTTCAAAAGTTACATTTTGAATAAAACATTTTAACACTTGCTGAAGGCGGAGACATGTACAAAAACTTGTAAGACTTCTCAAGAGTATGGAATACTTCACGGGATTGAACACTAAGAATCACGATCTAACTAGGTTGTTTCTCGCTTAAACACTGAATACTAGTACTAGCTTGAATACGCATGAGATAGACTAAATGCGTCTACCTGAATTGTTTCTACTCGAAAATTTTAATTGTCACCTAAACTTTTTCTGCCTCTTGTGATTAACCCTCTCGGCACTATACACGGCTTTCATAAGTGCATTCAGAGTGGAGCGAATCCACAAACAAGATCATACTAGGGCACTAAGTGCAACTGTGCCTTTTTAGAATCAAATCCTGGCGATTTCCCTGCTTAAGAGCAAATAATAAAAGTATTCAATGTTAACTATCTGATAATTTACGTCGGACCAGGACGTACTATGATTCCCTCGTTTGGACTAGTAATGGCGAAGCAGAAATTTTCAACAAAGTCAGTCGGAAGAGAATTTCCACGCTGGGCAGATGTAGCGCTGCGAAATAAGCTCCCATTTTTCCTGTTATCCCGGGTTTTAAGATGCTCGGATCGAACCGGTACTATTTTTCGCGTATTCTACGATTTTTTTTACGGAATTCACTGAGCGGAGTTGCTTTCGTTTGCTTTTATCTTTATCCGTACAGAAAAGTCGGTTTCGAGACGGATATGTTAAATGTTAGATTTTTGATTTTGACCATCTTCACCAGGTCGAAATCGGTATTAGCGTTAAGGTTTATGAAAACAGTTATTTAGATAAAAAATTTTCAGTATTTTTCCCTTTGCTATAACGACTTCCTCGAAGAACTAGGATTCGAGGTTTTTAAATTTTGTTTACCGAGGACATGAAAATTTGTGTTTTGAAGTCTTTTAGGTAGAGAAAATTTAAAAAATAAATGTTTAAAAATCGAGAATGTTTACAATGTGAAAGTAGGTAATTAAGAACACCTTTCTGGTAAATAACTTTTTGGTTTTGGCTGCCTCTTTTTGTTAAGTTAGGGTTGGAGAATTTGTGTTTTGACGAGCAAGTCTTTTCGGTATAAGAAATTTAAAAAATATATTTTTACAATTCGAAAATGTTTCCCAGAAGAAAAACGGTAATTAACCTTTTTTCTTAAAGCCTTTTTGAGTTTCCGCCATTAGTTTAGCTAGGACGAAAGAAGTTTTGTTCTGATTGTTAAGTGTAATTTTTAAAAATCTAGAATGTTTACCATTTGTGATATTTGGCTACGACAAAAAAATATGTGTTTTAGGCCGTAGAAACTTTTCCAACAAATGGATTTGGCCCAAAATCATTTATTTTAAGACCCGGCGATATCTTGAAGGAATTTCGTCGAGGGATAATAAAGTTCGAAAAATGACTGCCAAAACCTTGTACTTAGGAAATTTTTTACTTTTACCTCGGTTTGAACGATTCTTTAAAAGACTGTAGCAATTTTGTTTTGCACTAATCTCAAACTTTTTCATACTCAATCAATGGCTTATAAGTCTTCATTCTTAACTGTGTTGAAGCAAAATTACAATCCACTTAATTTCAAGATTAACTAGTAGATTTTGTTTGGAAAAATGAATTTTGCTTTGTTATTTAAAAAATCAGTTTGGCACATATGGTCACATTTTTTTATTATATTACTTCCTGAAAAATGTTCTATGATATTCATATCATTATTTAATACTTACCATGATGAATAACTCTGATGCTGTAACCTATTCTCTGCGATATTTTTTGTGTAATATTTTCTACTTATAATGTCTAATACTCAAAATATTTCTTTACAAGTTGGCAACATAATGAATGCTCACAAATGAGTATTTAAATGAATTATAATATATTTGGAAACTGTATCTTTTAGTTCCAAATATTCTTGTCAAAAATCAGTTCAGACAAGGTCCTCTTCGTTTCTTCTCAGGGTGATTTTAAAGTAAAGTTTGTCTCATACAAAAAAAAATAAAACTAATTTTAATAAATTTATTTATAGCCAACAATTCATGTTATTATACTTCATAACAATTCTGATTTCCTACAATTTAAATAAATAATAAAATAAGTTTTTCAACAAATACTGATGAAATATTTTCAGAAAAATCGGTAATAGCATGGTTTTAAATGTGTGGAAAGATTCTGATCTTTTCTAGAAAAAGACAGAGATTTATATTAAAAAATAGCAAACAAGCCAATACAAAAATGATTTGGAAGCACAAATGACACTACCCGACAACAAATTATTAATATTCGTCATATACCAATATTAGGTGGTTTTGATGCAACCATTGCGGTGGCATTAACTACGGCGTGGAATATATTGTAGATTGGCGCTCGCCAACCCAAAAAACGACGAGAACTGGTACATTAAATCTGTATTGAAATGTTTAGATACAAGCGGTTTATAAACCAATAGGACACTCTTTATTTAATATTCAGCTTGAAAAGGTTGGAACAGTTATTAGATTGTCAAAGCATAAATAAAAAAAAGTCAAATGCAGATTATTTACATTAGTATATCAGAAGCAATATATTTAGGTCACTTTATTATAAACATTACTTGTGCTTGTTACTGTACTCATAATTTAATTAAAGCGCTATTCCGTCACTAGAATATTAAAAACATTTGAACAGTAAGCGCAATTTTAACGATTCCTCAAACATCTAAAGATTACTTATAAAAATACTAGTTTGTTAGGAGATATTCAAAATTAACCAGGGGGAATCAGAAAGATTTGATAGACCTATTGAAGTTACAAAATATTGATTGATACGTATTAGTATTTTATATAACTATAATTCATATTACAAAATGTGGCTTAAGTGAATTGTTGGACAACACTAAATATAAATTTTAAAAATCGACTAGTCCTATTATACTTCTGGAATTGATTTTCCTATAAAAGCGTTTTTTCCCGTATATAATAAAAATAATTTTAATATTTGTATAATATTAAGGGATGCTACTAACAGTGCAGGTTTAGATATATTTAAAGGTTTTAATAATCTTGGTATGCTCTCTAATGCACTTTAGACATATTCTATTATTAAGTTATAGGTATCCCTCATAATATTTAATAATCTTTTCATATTTTTACATTTTCTTTTAACTATCGATTTTTATTGTAACTTTATAGATAATCTTTTTCAGAATGTTACAACAAATCTGCATTGCACAGTTTTCAAAGATGTTATATTTTAAACTAGGAAATTATGTAATTTTTCACTTCTGGTATGCCATATATATTTCCAAGGAAACAAAAACTGATAATCTTTTTCAAAACATACAAACAAGCAAACAAAAAATAACGCTAGTCAAGTAAAATATCACGAAATTCCTAATCTAACTGTAATATCCACATTCTTTTTAGTGTCACTTTATAGATACTTTAAATAGTTTTAATTTTCACATCTTAATATTTTTAGTAACTAACCCAGACTTGTTTCTAATTATAACTAATATATTAAATATATGGTATTTTCGGTTTTTGATCTACATGTGAAACTAGAAAATGATTTCTGAAAATAGGTTATTCCATTGAAAAAGATAAATTCCTTACAATCTGTCAATTGCTTTATTGTATTCCGATTTACACATAACAACTAAAACTAGATTTTTGTAGAATCTCCTCAGTTTTCTAGTAACGAACATACTTTTTTTAAAGAGTGTTTTATAAAACACTCGCAGTAATCTATAACTTCTGAGAGTAACTTATACAATTCCCATGAAAGGCCTTCAATAGTGCTTCGTAACTTAAACTGTCAAAGCCTTTGGTCATAAAGATATGTATAGATATAGTATATAAGATAGTCCTTATTAATTTGTGTTTTAGATTAATGGATCGGACGAAAATGGGTCTTTTCTTTATTATATATATATATATATATATATATATATATATATATATATATATATATACATATATATATATATATATATATATATATATATATATATATATATATATATATATATATATATATATATATATATATATATATATATATATATATATATATATATATATATATATATATATATCTAATTTTAAAAAACAAACAATTTTTAGGTTAAAACAAATGATATTACAAGTGTGAAGCAACAGTTATGTTTGCTATTTTGTATTTCCAACTCTTCATTACCAGACTCGACATTTTCTCTGCGGATTCATTTTCGAACCAACCGGACAATTGAAATCCCCAGCAAAGTCATCCGAATTGCTTAGAGGTCCTATTACACGGAAATGGGCGGGCGAATGGTACCCAGTTAAAATTCTGAGCTTCAGTGATTCCGATCTGTATTTTGAGCACCAGCTGTTTGCTGCTGATATCCAGAACATCTGGCTAGGAGTATAATTCAATCCCGGCAATACTGATTCTTGCCCATGTCTTTTCATCCATTGTTGGTAGGCGTGGTAGGCTTCCTTTATTCCTCCATTGTCGGCGATATTTTCGCCTTGCGTGTTTATCCCGTTCAGCTACAAATAAGGTTACAAATATTTAGATTGTTGGTAAAACAATACACTAGAGCAGGGTCTTTTTTTTGTATTTATTTATGTATTTTGTTTATAACCCCAAGGTGAGGATTATGTTTTGTCATGTTGCTTTGTTTATTTTATTATGTAAGTAATGTTGTTTTATTAAACAACTAATAGAAATAGTTTTTCTGGATATTTATTTTCTTTTGATGCCTGAGAGGCGAATGAAATATTTTTACATTAAAATAATTAGAAAAATACTCGTTCAAGTTTTAAGCGTGTTTTATAAAAGAGATTTCAAGAAGTTTAAAATAAGCAATGTTTATAAACACGTTTAAAATATTTTAATAATAAAATTAATAACCCTGCTGAGATAAAAATATAAATAATTTCTATTATATAATAATCCAACTAATTTGACTTTTGTATGATATAAAAAAATAAAAAATATAGTTGCCATAGCGTTATCTGTTAGTATATTATTATTCTATTTACATTCCATATCTAACTAAATTACCTAATCTCAGTGCAGTTTGAAATGGTGGATGTCTGGTGGAATACTATATCAAAAATGTATGTTTGTTTTGCTTGATTTTTCGGTAAATATCAAAAAAGATATTTAGATTCATGAAACGGCTTTATTTAATATATTTTTATTTTCTAAACTTTATTTACATGTTTATCAAAATATTTTTAGAACAGGTGTCTTATATGATTTATTATTTCGACATTTATTCTGAAAGTTAGTTCAGTATTCAGATTTATTATTTGAACCGAGTATAAAGTTCTTTAAAAAAGGTTAACACTGAAAACCTAAATTGCTTTTGGCGAAATTATAAACCACGAAAGCCGTGAATTCCCAATACTATTTGGATAATTTAACCCGTTTAATGTATTGTTAGTATCTCTGTATTGTAACTATTGGCAACTATAAATGAGCAACGGCGTTAGTAGAGGAAAATAATATGTTATGCAACCTCCGAACACAACCTATATAATAAGAGTATTTTAAGTATACGGAATTGACACAAAAGAAAGTTTTAAAATGTTTTGATAAGAGATCAAGATTTCATGAATATAATTTTAGTACTGCTGCCTTAAAAATAAGGATCAAGAATTGTATGTTGAATTGAAGGATGCGCAGCTGTGGTTATGAAAGGAAACCTATCATTATTGTGTGGGGGGAATAAGATAGGATTACTATAATGCCTTATGAGATCCCTTATTTATTGATTGAAAATTTATTTTGTTCTAAAACAACATACAATACAAAATAATGATACGTTTCACGATATCATCTTTGTCAGCAAGTGTCAAAAAAAGTATTTTAAAAATTGCATTATCTATAGAAGACACGATATAATAATATGTTTTAATAATAACACTACACAACGACATAAACAAAAAAGAACATCAATACGGACTAAAAACGTCACAAAACCAATCCGGTTAACTATCTTTTTAGCTGCAAAGTGCTTAGTCTGAAAATGTCATATTCTGAGAAGTGAGGATTCTAATTGTAAACTAGTCGGTCAACAAATACACTAAACTCATAATTTATTCGGTCGTACCTTTCAACAGCTGCGATTGTCGTGTTCTCCTAATAGGAACTAAAAACGGGACTGATTCCAGCAGCATTCTACAATCAATCGCCCCATTGACTAATTTATGCCAAAAGACCAGGCACTTCTGGTCTGGTCTTTCTTCTAAATTCAAGGGTTTGAAGACCGCAAAGAAGAGCTCTAGTATTAGATGACAGACCTAGATATGGGAATTAAATCTTTGTAAGAGGTATTTTGAAAACTTATTTTGCACCCTTTCAATTCTGTCGATGCGAAGCTAGTATGATGGACTCCATACTGTACAACAATATACTAGAACGCTACGAACCAATGACTTATAGAGACACCCAACTGCTTTGGTATCAGTTACGTGTTTCGTATGTCGCTTTATAAAACCCAGTAGTCTAAAACCCTTAAGTACAGTGTTATCAATATGCAGATTAAAAGTTAGATTTTCATCAAAAATAACACCTAGGACCGTGAAAGAACTAGCAACTTCAAGAATTACAATATCTATGAAGTAGGTGGAGAGTATGGGATTAATACTTTTGTGAAAATGGAGCACTTTACATTTGATGATGTTAAGAGAGGGATAATTAGTGCTGCATTATTTGACGAGCCTTTCAATGTCAGAGTGCAGAGGATTGGAGTCTGAGGAGACTGATGAAAAGAACTTCAAGTCGTCTGCAAGACATTTAGAAAATTCGAAAAAAGACGCTATATCATTTATAAAGAGCAGAAAGAGAACTAGTCCAACATGCGAACCCTGCGGGAACCCGATGTCACATGAATCTTTCTGGAAACTAAGCCACATATGTTGACCTACTGGCGACGATCAAATAAATACGATTTGATCTACTCAAGATATTTTCCATAAAAAACAATTTGCTGGTTTACGTGGTATGTGCTAGATTTATTAAATGTTTAAATTTGCATAAAGTTCTGTATGATAGAGACCTTTTTAACATATCAACCAAAACAAAGTAAATATTAAGAAGCGAAGGAAAATGTTTAATTGAATAATTATTTATGATCGTAATGTAATCTGTAATGAACGGAAAATTTGGAAAAGTTGTATTTCATTTGAAATGTGTGTATTTTTGTTAAACCTTATTTTTTTACAGCTTATAAAAATCGATGAAAGGTGAACGCTACATAAAAACATTTTGGAGTAGAGTTACTTAGTACATAAACAGTGCGCATGCATTTAGTAAATATAAAGGAAACTTGTACCTATATTGCTCCGCAAGCCTATTGATTTTTGTTTTTCTTATTGAAACTGAAATTAAATTAGAATTACATTTTTAAATTGGTTAGTTTCTCTGTCAAAATAAAAGTTTAAAGAGAAACAAATACGAGTAGCGGTTTTTATTTAAATTTAGAAATATTAAGAAATATTTATCTCATTTGAACGTTCCCAGTAAAATTTAAAGTAAATGTTCTGGTATATGTCAGAATATGAGTATTTTTGTGAAATTTCTTATTTGAAAATTTTCCGTTCTATGGTTTGAAAAAGACCAAAACGTTACCAAAGCATCAACTATATATTTTAAAAGATTCCTTCTGATTTGTCTTTAAATATAATAACCTTAAACTAAGAAAATTAAGAAAAAGATATTATTGAAAAAGAGTCAAAGAATACAAAAGCAAAAAGAAAAATTTATATATATATATATATATATATATATATATATATATATATATATATATATATATTGCTTGAGGGCTTGCTTTCAACTAACCTAAGACATAGAATACCCAATTTTTTTCCCACGACTTTTACTTCGTTTTGGTAAACCTACAACTTAAAATTTAAAAAACCATTAAAAACTTACCTGAATTATATAAAAACTTCAGATTAGAAGTACCCTTTTAGTGCATTTTATTGTTTTTTGGTGCAATTATGTGTATATACATTATTATATTCATGCATACTAGCCTTACAACACATAAGCCACACATAACTACATACCCTTAACCTGCACACGAAGCGCCTACCTAACCTAAATCAAACAATCAATTGGACCAAAGTATTTTATTAAAAACGCCTTTGTATATAACGGTAATAAATTAACAATAATATAATTATGTACTAATATCTAAATAACTACCATTAATAAAAAACACATTTTTTATTATACATATTTTAAGTGCTACATCTAAATTTGATATTCAACCTATAAATCTTTAGCTTTTGGAACGAAAAATAAAAAGGGGGAACTTCTGACATGCAGCCTAAAATAAGTCATTTATTTATTTTGTTTTAGAGACTCTTTTGATTAGAGATCAGTGTTAAAGATCAATTTAAAAATCTAAACATAACATTTAATATTTGAGACATGCATATTTTAATACTTTGAGGCTTCCCCACATTAAAGGTGTTTTAATTAGCTTGATGTCCCTAAATTTTATCAAGGTTTTAAGGACACCATCGCCTAATAAAGAATAAACAATTAAATATTGACAATGACATTTTTATACGAAAAAAAAGTGAGTTTTGCTTAATGGCAAATTAGTATAAAAAGCACTGAAATTTAATATTTAAAAATAACAATATCTTATTCCATATATTATCTTACCAAAACGCTACCATATTTACATATAGACCTATGTTTACATATTTGGATAGAATAAAGTATGTATAAAATAAATGAGTAATCTATTACAAAATGTCACATTGATTTATAAGTTCATCTCAACCTTATTATTATAATTAAATATATATCATGTAATACGTATTTGATAGATATTTTTATATGGTTCTATGCAGCAATAGCGACTTCCAAATAATAGTATTATTAATTTTAGATTATTTAATTAAAAATAAATAAAAATAAGTTAAAAGGAGAAGAAATAACACTGAATGCCTTTTTTTGGAATGTGTCTGATTTAAATCTAAATTATAACTTTTCTATTTGAATATAGCTCAATTTATTGCTTTTCTAAAATTTTTTGCGCAACTGTCGAAAAGAAGTTTTTAGGAAAGATGTGCTTCAGTATTCGAAATTGGGACAAAAAAACTTGTACTTTATTCTATCCACTAACAATATTTACATCTGTTAAGTACATCAGTCCCATAAAAAGCAAAAAAGGGGTAATATGTGATTTAGATCTTTCAGTTAATAATATGACTAACGTATATCTATAAAATATATTTCAGACGTCGTGCAAGGTTTTACTGGCCGCTATTTTTACAAAAAAAGTTAAAATTATCTTTCCAAAGTGATACTAAATAATAAAAGGGTGTGAATATGTTGATATTTTTTTGCAAGAGATCACTAGATTGATACAACCCATACTAACCCTTGCGAAGAATTTCACAAAATATAATCTGAAAATAATTAATTTGGTGTCTCATCTCAGCACCATGGTTAAGCATTTTAACAAATGTTTTATGTTCTGTTAGGTTATGCATACTTAGCTCTAAAAAAGTTAATTTTATTTAAATAAAATAAACGGCATAAATAAAATGTGTGCTATCAGTAAAGTCCAAATAAAATATTAAAAATATTATTTCTGTTTAAAAAATTGGTTTTTATTTTTCTATAAAATTGAACATTTTTAGTTCAATATTTTGGCAGGTAAGTTAAGAACCGATTTAAAATTGTCCTCTGATGCAGAGTATAAAATTGATATATAAAGCTTCTACTACGTATAATCTGTGATTAAAATAATCTAAAAAATATAATCACATAATACATTTGCAACTCTTTTACAAATCGTGTTAATTAGAATGCTTTTTTAAATTTTGTTCTGTAATACGTATTTTTTAATAATATTATATAAGTTTTATTATTATCTATTTTTAAGAAATAATTATAATTAAATGAAATATCATATCTCTAAGACCAGAATAATTGGGACAGGCAAAATACGGCTAGTTTTTAATATACTACACATATAAACATTAAAATTAATTTAAATACTTGTAAAAAAAATCACACAAGACATAAAGCAAGTCGTAATTAGTGCTATTTTCTAATCAACATTCAACTTCTTACAGCCGTCACATTAAAATCAATGCCGCTATGACCCACGCTCCCTCTCTACCACACTTCACATTTTTTAACAGGATTCATATTTGATCCCTTTGGGCAATGAAAATCTTCTGCAAAATGTTCCATATCACTTAAAGGAACAATGACCCTATATTTATCAGGGGCATGTTCATCAGTAATAACCAGCTGCCGTAATTCCTCATCTCTCGTTACTGAACACCAAATACTGGCAGCAGACACCCAAAACATTTGACGTCCGTTATAATTTAGGCCCGGTAGGTAAGGTTCTTCTCCGTTTCGTTCTATCCATTTCCTGTACGCTAAGTAAGACTCTTTAATACCACCAATATCGGCAATATTTTCTCCTTGGGTGTTTATACCATTTAGCTGTAATAGGAAGGTTTAGCTGGTGTTAGTATATACCATGCACAATGCTGTAATATACACAGTCTAAGCAGGTGGGTGGATAGTGTTATCGTGGAGATTTGTACAATAATTTACAAAGTTTTAGAATATAAATACTTTTTATATTCTCATTAAATTTAAGGACTATTATGATTATTTAAAGTTCAGCTGAAAAAATTACCCTCAAACTTGAGAAAAACGAATTTTTAATTATTGCTCTATTAATTGATTCATTTAGAGTTCAATACTGATAAAGTCTCGGGTTCATTTTCAAAGTATTTGAGGAAAACAAATAAATGACTACTTAACAAAATATTATTAACCATAGTATTTTTTGTTTTTTACCTAAATATTATTCACAATTTTCTGAGAATACTCGAGTGTTGATTTGGGTTTTTAAGAAAATATATTTTTTTGAATCGCTTCATATTCCTCTTTGTATTTATTCGATTTATCACCAACATGAAAAAATAACTACATTAGTGTTTATTTTTTAAAAACCATGATCAACACATATGTCGAACCACAAATATTTGTTTATAATATATATTTTGATGAAGACGGTAAGACAGCCATTTTGATAATAAAAATAAGTTAGAGAAACAGCAAAGATCCAATAAACCTCATTATCCCAGTCCACGGATGTTTAAATGTGACCCTTTGTTATTATCATCTAGGACTTACATTCTTAACGCTAACTTCCTAAAACCGAGAAACCTTTTTTAAAATACACATTTTTTTAACAACAATACAAAAGAGCATATGGGAAGCTATTAAAATAGCCATGTTAGTTATAAAGATATTGCAGGATACAAGTCTTTGGTCTGTTTGAGTAATTAGAAAAATATAATTTTTAGATTTTTTTACCATATAAGGATATCAACATTTTTTCTGAAACAAAACATCGTTTTTCAAGTTTTTAAAGCAAATTTCCTACCCTCTGAAATTAATTTTAGACTTTTCGATATTTTATAGTATTTTAGTGAGTTGCTAAAAGGCCTATGTACCGAAAATTTATTTTTCAGATAATTGAGTCTGAAGTTTTTTGTTCGGTTTTGTAACTTTTTTGTCATTTAATCGGAAAAAGATCCATCTAGAAATAATTATAGGTACTTAAAATGTTCATTTATGCCAAAATAAAAATTTTACAGCCCATTACCCACTTGGGTCTTCAATTATCAAACGCAAACTAAGAGCTAATTTTAAAAAATGACGTGTGAAGTTCCGCCTTCTAACTATTAAGCTTGGCAGAGTCTAAATGCAAAATTATTATTTATGTAAGTATACAGGGTATCTCAAAAATGTGTAGTTAGCTGAATATGTGTGTTTCGAGGTTGCTATATGTTTTTAAGCTTTAAGAGAGCGAAAACTGAAAAAATAACGCCAATATAATTAAAACACTGTTTAGATTTTCACTTTTATTCACAACTTGTGAGATATGTTTCGCTAACACTGTAGCTTCGCCAGACAAACGGTATTTAAACTTACAATTTGCTAAACGAGCTTGATTTTTATAAAAACATATTTCTAGGTAAAGACTTGTATATCCTAGGAGAGTCCTAAATAACATCTGAACGGATGCGAAACATATGTCACAACTTGTGAATAAAAGCGAAAACCTAAAACAGCTTAGTGTTATATTTACATTATTGATAATGGATTTTCATCAGGTAAAGATTCAGTCAATCAAGTTTTTCAAATAACGCCAGTTTATAAACGAGGTGACAGAAGTAAGGTGTGAACTTCTAACTGTAATCCATCAGTACCAGGAAAAAATGTTTGAATCTATTATTACTAAACAATTGTTTTTTTAATGCTAAACAAAACATCGCTGATGACCAGCATGGCTTCTATCGTGGACGATCTATAGCAACTAACTTAGTGGCTAATGTACAATACATAACTGAGTGAATGAAGAGATTACAAGTGGATGCTGTGTTCAACAAAATTTCAAAAGCATGTTTATAATCCAATATTATTATTACAACTGCATAGTGTCGGCGTACATGGTAGCCTTCTTGATTCCTTTAGCACATGCTTATCCGATCCGATAATGTGTAAAGTTAATTATTCATCGAATAGTGTTACTGTAATATCGGGCATCTCACAAGGAACTTATGTCCACTTCTACTTTCTTTGTTTATATGGAATATTCATACCTATTTCAGCTTTGTTAATTATTAATTATACTTGAATGTCTTGACTGACATATCTGTTAGGTTGATGTAAGATTGTCTAAAGTTTCAATTTGATATTGATAACCTTGCCAAATAATGTGAGGATAATAGACTTGTCTAACTACCAGTAAATGATATTTTATTACATTTTCTAGGTTAAAAAACACTATTTTGCATATATATTGGATAATAGTGCTTCAGTTCAGCAAGTTTTCAAAGACCTTGTTGTTATAATGGATTCTAAGCTACTATTTGACATATAAATGGCAGTTGGTAATACCTATAAGAACTTAGGTTTTATCATAAAATTTAGAAACTTCAAAAACTCCTCTTCACTATTCCTACTTCTGAGCGTTTGTAAGACCTCATCTTGAGGTTGCAAATATTGTGGGAGTCCCCAACATCAGAAATATATTGAAGTGATTAGAAATATAAAAAAATATAATTTTCATATAAACTATAGATTTAATGCAGAAATGTTAAATAGTAGTTACGAACAAATTAAAAAAAATTGTTGTTCTTGTTTACAATTAAGATTGTTAACAATTTAGTAGAGTGTATCAATGTTACGTGGGCTATTTGCTTAAACTAACGCAATGCTAACACCCGATCCTCGGCACTTTTTTACCATACCATTTATTAAACAAATGAGGCGAATAAGAATTTACCATTTTTATTTTTCCCACATAGATTTGTTTCAGTCTTCATTAGCGCAGATGAAGCATCTTGCCTATATTATATATTTGTGTACACTTATTGTATTAAAATGGTTTAAATGAAAATTATAATGTTCTTATGTTAGGATACCTAATAAATGAATAATATAATATAATAAGTGCAATTTGACAAGCTCCCTGCCATAAAAGGCAATGTGTTAAAAAGGGACGAAAAACAATTTACTACATAGAGGCCCCAATGGAAAAGCATTGCTTTTCATTGTCGGGTTTTTTTCTCAGATATTTCACGGGAAGCTTTAAAGATAATTTCATTTTAAAAATGTTGTTGGGTCTGCTACGCATTTTGAGATATCCTCTATACATAAATAATAATTTTCTATAAACTACAATAAACCTTACACCTTTTATATTTTACTTTTTTACATTTCCTTAAATGAAGCTAATAGTGGGGTTGGTGAAATATGAGGAAAGACGCTGTATATTAAGACAGAAAATAATAAATACATTTAATCCTATTGATTACTGTTATATTTGGCATGGTTTTAGTCGACAATGGATCAAGATGTGCATCAATGTCGTCAAATCCGTTTTGATTTACTTCTGACACACGGAAATACTATGGCGGTCGTTTATTGATTTGTGTCTTTAAAAATATATGGATTTTTTATTGTGGCGTTTGCCTGGTGTATTTAATACCAGCTTGTGAGTTATTCAGACCTCTGGATAAAAAGAAAATGATATAATTCTGAGCTTGATATATAAGACAGCTCTATAGTAAAAGTAAATGCAAAGAGTAAAACCAAGCATTGAGATTTCCAAACCTTGGTAGTAATTTACACAAATACTACGCTTAAAATTAATAATGGACGGAACTTCACATATCATCGCACATCATAGCAACGCATGTCCAGAGTTCTGTAAAATAAAAGGAAAGCAGTGAGGACAACTAAAGACCTGAAGAAAGGCATTTATATAATATTTGGAGTTTCTGATATTGGGTAAACTAAATAGTATCTAATCTGAGGCTCAAGAAAACTGCTATGCAAATTAGATTTATGTGCATTAGCTGGAATTCATTTAGTAAATATAATCATAGTATATTAAATATTTAAACAAAAGATGTATATAAATTTGTTTCAATCTTAAAAGTGCTATGCGTATCTTGTTTCTCCGTTTTCTTTAGATTACTTAAAAACAGACAAAAATAAATATTTAAAGTCTTATGTTTATTACTGCAACTCAAATTTGTTCCTCTTTTGATAAGTATTTTCTACAAGAAGGTAAAATTTAATATTTTTTACAATACGCACTTTATTTAGTTCTTAAAATATGCCGACCTTTTCGAAAATGACAATATAACGAAAAATTCAAAATATCTTAAAAATAAATTAATTTTAACCATCCAAATATATCAACATTTTAACGACTACTATACATTATTTAATATCAGTCTGTACAACTAAATTTAAGAATTCCTTTCAGTGGTTTGTCTAAATATTAAAAGACTCCATCAGCATTTTAAATTAAAAGTTAGTGATCCTTTCTTTCATGCAAATAAATCTCTACCGATATTCATTTATCAAACTTTCTATTCATTATGTACATTTTTCTTGCGACAATAGCAATATCCAAATATAAAACACAAAACAAAACTGGGGTTCATATTATTTGCAGAATATTCTAGTAAATAAGCAATTAAAAAATATAGGCTTATTCAAGTAAATTTAAAAATATGTATTTTTAAACTAAAACTTTTGACATATTGTTTTATTTTTAGACCATATGACAAAATTTAATTAGCTTTAAATATTTTTTGTAACGAATTTAATTTTTGTAATGGTGGTTTAATTCAGATAGAATTAAGTGTAAAAAAAAGAAATTAGTGACACCGTTCCCAGTAAACTCCTTCAAAGAGTTCCAGACAGATTAGGCTCATCCACTTAGACCCTTAGTTGAAATGGATATTAAATATTACTGCAAACACGTTGCAATTCTAGTGAAACTCTTTTTTACTATTTTTCTTGTAAAATAAATTGATATAATATTTAAAGTAATCTCAATTATTATTATAACTCTGTTTTCTACTATACAGTGACCTTAGCATGCTATTCAAAACTGTTGCTAATTAAATCTATTTATAGAATAAAATATAACAAAAATTTAAATTCATATTAGCCACATAACTAGAACGACACATTTTTTTTGTGTTTTACTTTAATATATTAGCCAGCATTATCTACATAAGCTCCATACATAAGAAATAACTTACGTTTAATTTTAGTTCAGGGACTGTGTAGTTTCCGTATTGGTCAATAATACACTGTGCCTTCTCGACAAACGCCTTTTTAGTTTCCGGCTGCCACCAGTCAACCAAATTGCCTTCTTTGTCAAATTGTCTGCCTTGGTCATCGAAACCGTGTGTGATTTCATGCCCGATTACAAATCCTATGGCCCCGTAGTTCATATATCTAGGACGGTCTGCGTTGAAAAATACCCCTTGGAGGATACCAGCAGGAAATTCTGGAAAGAGGTATTGTTAAATAGGAGTCAATGGTGAAATATGCAGGGTAAATTTAGTCCAGTGCATTGTAACACAAACTTATAAGTCGGCACATTTTAGAAGTCTTTCTACTCAAAGTTGAAGAATATATTTTTTGCTTAACTGTTTTTGATTAAATTAACTTTGCGCTATTGTCCTGATTTTAGAATTATTTTTTTAATATATTGAAAATATAAGGCAAAAACCTCGCCGATTAATTTAGTTTTCTAGTTAAGATAATTCTGCATTAGGTCAAGTTCGATGAAAAAAGTGAAGAATTTACTTATAAAGTAGTTCACGTAAAGAATATTTACTTGAAATTAAAATTAAAATATAGCGAATCTTACCACTAATATCGAACACGTAAAATATACGAAGATGGATTAAACATCTTTTCATGAAGGGCTAAACTGCCAGCTCTATAGTGTCAACGAGATACCATCGTGGTCGAATAACTCTGGTACAGTATATTAGCTATTAGACTAATGATTATATAAGCATGCTGTTAATCAGTCAAAACTCTGTTTATATCCTTGTCAAGGCTCATTACTGAATTTTGAAGAAAGAAATTATAACCTTGGGTTGAGACCGTTCGTAATTGGAATTCATTTTCGGCAGCTATTGCAGGAGGTATCTTCAGGAATCTTCATTGCGCCAGATCAAAATACTGAATGAGCACCCACGGGTAGAGTTCAAATATTTTTATCCGACCTGTGTTCGTCGACTCGTGAATCATTGTGAATAATGATGTCCAGGCACAATGTAGTGCATATCTCGAGAATTTACTAAATTTTCAGGGTGCTTGATGATTTTAATTGAATTTGAAATCCTCCTTATATTATATCTCAAAACTGACGCATCTTTTACAATAACCTATGTTTTTGTGCTGGTATTCAGGAATTTCATAAATCCTTTCTGATTTCAATTACATCTTTCCGCGAATTTAAGCATTGCCCAATCTCTTTGTGCCTATTAAAGATTGTACGAAAGCGCAATCCGTTTGATTTTAAAAGTTGTTCTGCGTTCTTCCGAATGGAATCTGCATCACCTATTGACAAGCCTTAAGGACCGGTAAATTGATAACTGATTATGTCTGAGATGGATGATGGGGAGAAAGAAAAATTAAATACCCATTCATATGCGTCGGTTTCCTGTAAACCAAATGACCTATTGAGGTGATCTACTTTTTTTGCACTAACAAATCAAGGCGGGGTAGTACCATCTGAGTTAACTTCCATAAGTAGTAGATTTTATATTAGATTGCTGCTGGTTCAGATGATTTAAAAATGTATTTAAATTATCTTTTCTATGGGGCAATATTAAAAAAGTATCATAAACCAGCATTTAGGTTGTAAAGGATTAGAGTAGAAAGAAATTCTTCACCACAGGAGATAGAAGCGATTCCATGGCCGCGCTTGAGATGACTAGTGCAATTGCAGGAGAACCGTCAGAGAGTAATTCCTCTTGACTTGACACGGTCTAAATCAAAAAACCGTGATTTCTCATTTGACTCCAGTCGTGAAAGCTTCTGTACAATTTTGAAGGAACATTTGTTTTGTGTTGCATTGTGTAATTCAAATAGCAGTTAAATAAGAAATAACACCCAAGGGCGTTGTTATGAAAAAAAAAACGCCCTGGGGCATTAAAAATAATACAAATATTTTACTTACTCGGACATTAAACGTTGAAGTGACTTTATTGTTATTATATATTATAAAGGATAACGCTTTCGATCGGCCAGAGGTCCTCTGGAAAGACTGTATCGACCTCAAGTGTTATTAGCCGTATAATACCCTTGGTACCTTAATAACTATAACGTTATACCTTGAAGGGTATTTTCCCTCAATATCAGTGGCGGCTCCTCAATTAGGTCAAATGGTCAATGACCTCCCAATAAATATTTCCAAACAGAAACAAATAAATAAAATAATACATAATTGAAATTATTTAAATTTTTTTTTAATTTGAAAATTCCCTCTATTATTCTAAACGTATAAACTCGTTGACCGTTCTCTTAATTCCGCGACACACTATCCATGCCTCGCACCGCGATCTCCGGAAAGGTTTCGTTTCATTTGCAATGTATCACGGCTGGCGGTCCGCGTTGACTCGGTGGTTATAAACGGAGGAGAGTTTTTCCCGATCAAATTCGCATAGGGACGCATAGGTAAGATACGGCTTACGTTGGCAAAGTTTGGGTTAACAACCGCGCCGTGGAAACTTAAATATATTTGTCAGTTGATGTGTTTAATGTGGATCATATGATAGGTTGTGGTTACGATGGCGTATTTTTATAGATTTTATTTTGAAGATTTTACATTTTGTTTGTTGATTTTGTGGTTTAAATTAATGTTTTAAAGAAAGGTAGCTACAGTGTTTTAAAATATTAAGACTTTATAATCTGTTTTCAATTATATTGGCGAGCTGAACTTTGAGAAACGACTCGAATTTAAGACCAGTAGTCGACTTTTGCCAAAATTTAAAATATAGCAAACAGATAAACACAAAAACAAACAAGTAAATCGTTATTTTCGTAGAAATATGTAGGATTTATGTGCCTGGACATTGCAGGTTGCGAAGTAACAAAGGCATTTTATTGTTTCGTGTGTCTGATTTTTTCAGATGAAGATGTCTCTTGTGGTTTATATGTATTGACCCTCATGAAAAGTTGACCACGAGCCGCCACTGCTTAATATGAAAAAAGGCTAATATTATTGCAACTACAAGGATAAGAACTCAAGGGTTTGAAAGACCTGGGAACAATGAGTATTTACCAATGATCGAATGTGGGATTTTATAAATATTTTTCACCAAATACCAGATTATCAATCAGCCTTCAGAAGGCTTTTTAGTACCACAAGATTAGTAAATATTTTAGATGATATTAGATACTATGGGGAATACAAAGCTTCCATACTTCAGATCATGTTCTGTTTTTAGCAAAGTTACAAACTCAACAGGGAGTAAATTTTATCTTAAATTTTCTCAGCAATCGCTTTTGCTATGTTGCTATTCGGAATCACGAAAAAATTGAAAAGTTAAGTTATTTACCTATAACAAAACAAGTTCCTTAATCATCTTCCTCTTTTGTTCTCGAAACATGTTGCAGATTAGACATGAAACGGATATTTGGTTACGATACGGCATCCGGCTTATCCGGCCGGATAGTAGATACGTAAAATAGTAAGTCAATATCCGGCCGGATGCCGGAGAGTGCAAAAGAAATCCAATTTGGATTGAAATCAAGTAAACAATGCTAATTTCCATTTAAGAAAGGTATAATACCTAATAATAAAATACGTGCCAGACCAACGAAAATTCAATAATTTTAGATCGTGTCTCTATTGTAAACACAGTTTACCCTCAGAAAAAACATTTCATTGTACACGCTATTGCATAGATCTAACAAGTAAATTCTTGCGAATTTTCTCAAATTCAAATATTGCTTTGCATTGACTAACCAAGAAAGGTAAGGGTCGAAACTACGATTGATACGAGCTGTTTTTAAATAAAGGTAAATTTCGTTTGAAATCGATTTTTCTGTGAGCTTCTTTAGCTTCGACTACTCCTAAAAAGTTTATCTTAAACCACGGATCCAGAAAGGTTGCAATTAAATAATTCGTATCTTGTCCTAAGTGGATGAAATGCCTCCCCACGAGAGATTTGCATTTGGCACAACAAACTTGCTGTTGCCTTTGCTAATATCAAAATATTGCCAAATCGAAGATCTTTTATTTCGCGTTGACATTTTCGTAGATTGTTTTTACCACAGCTACAATAGTTTCGCTTGTATTTGCTTTTACTAATACCAACAAATACAACAGTTCAGTTTACCCACACCCGAACACAACAAATCGTAATGTTAACTCAAAACAAAACAAACAAATGCGTGAACGAGCTTGTACTCTTCCGCCAGCTATCCCCACCCCGCGAGTGTTATTCTTCTGTCGTCGCGGACGGGAACAAACATGTTGCAACACAAATATAGAGGAAATTGCATTTAACTCCTGCCGGATATTCGGCCGTCGCGTCGGTCGTAAGCCAGCCGAATATCTGGTATACGTTATCCGGCTAAATCACTATCCATTTCATCTCCATTGCAGACACATATTCAAAATTACAGCAGTAAGCACAACTCGCAAATTTATCTTCCAAAATAAATGAACATTTTCAAGAATCCGAAGAAAGGATCAACTCTGACCTGCACAACACCACAAGGAATTATTTGTATCACGAACAAAACAAACATAATTTTTATTGAATCACTTCGTGTAGAAAACGAACCAATTCCCTTAATAAATAAAGCAAAGAATTTAGGAATCATCATTGACAGTTCTTTGAAATTTGAAACTCTTATAAAAAACAAACTTGGTTTGGGCACTTTTTGCCCTCCAGAATCAAATAACTTTTCTAGCCTACTATTATAACTGCTAGATTATCGTTGTTTATGGGAATTTTGCTCACTTCAAAAATATCTCATAAAATATAAAATCTGAAAAACTCTTTCCTAAGATTTTCTTTTGTTATTCCATTCAGGGATCATATAATCACATCAAATAATAATCGAATTATAAATATGGAGAATCGACGCAAGTAACATATGCCCCTTTTTTATATAAAATCATATATAACCTTATTTAACAAGTTATCCCGTTCACCCATGATCACCAGATAAGAAACAATTAAAAATTTCAGTTGCCACAGTACCGATCAGCTAATTTTCAAAGATCAGTTTTCATAGTCGCCTCAAGAATATAGACGACTTACCGAATTCTACACAAGTTCTCTCACTAAACAGCTTTTGAAAATATATTAAGGAATCTCTTATAGCATCACAATTCAATTCTGCTTAACAATAATCGTAAAACTTTTCATTTCCTTTTGAGTATTATAACTCTCCCTCCCTTTTTTAACTCAACCTGCTTTGGACTCCGTTTTTTATTAAACAAATCGTTATTTCATTTTACTTTAAATTTGTGAAATAAATAATATTATAAAACGCGCTTGCTGCTACATTTGTAACGTATTATTGTCAATATCATTTTGATAAAAATGTGATGAAGAACAGATTTTCGTAGCGTGTCACCTCATTCCCTCTCGTGCTGCCTATATTAGAATTTTTTTATTTTTATTTTATTTTACATACTTAAGTTACGAAATAAAAAAATTAGTCTGCTTCACTTTGTATAAATCCAAGTAGACTGATCAGAGTTAACGGTTCTTTTATAATCGCCGAGCGTTTTTTATTGTTTTTATATAATGCCTAATATATAATCCTTTGATTATTGTACTATATAAAATTGAGGTTCATATGCTACACAAAGATAAATAAATGTATTTTAAATTTTATATTTAATACAAATATCCTGTATAATCTTACCCTAACTCAATTATCGAAATATATAAATAGTTTAATATTTTTTAAATTAAACTTTAAGTATTTTACAACAAAAGGTATTAAATGTTTTTCAACTTACGGATACTATTTTCAATAGCCGAATAAAAAGCATTGACTACTGCGGGTCTGCCATGAGTGATCCAGTCGGTTTTATTCACAGGTTGTCGTAACCTCTTGAATGAAAATCGTGTGCCAAACAAAGTTAAGTTTAGAATGGAAGGCAGATATTTTGTTTCATCTAATTCCAGCTAAAATAAAATAAAATAGCCTCAAAAATCGTTTGAATTTTTTTTGTCAACCATTCAGCTTTTCTCTCAATTACTATTCAAATCTTATTAAAAAACAGTTTTTTTTTAAATATGAGTGGCAACGTATTAAGCGGAACCCAAACTACTTACATCTCCATAGAATTCTTCAAGTTTCTTATTATCCAGCATTTCATCCGGATAAGCAATATGTGTGGCCATTGATTTAGCTTTATCTAAAGCATTCTCTTTAGTTTTTTCATCCATCCAGTCGACTTTTTTTAGAATACCTTCGAACTCTGCCCTGATATCAGCTACCATTTCCATCGCATTTTGTCTTGCATCTTCATTAAAATACTTCCGAACATAGAGAGCACCCGCAGCAATGGACATACTGAAAAATTATTTTACAAGATTCTTGCAACAAATTGACAATAAAAAACTAAAATTAGTTGTAATTTTAATGAAGGATAAGTTTCAATTAACGGGGTTATATTCTATTTATTTAGTAATTATTCACTTTTAAGGACATTCACATGTAGGTACTAATAACTGTGTACCTGCCAGCAGAAACGTCAATGCACTCCTTCCATCGAGATTCTCTCTCAGTTCTCCCTGTTACAATAGTGGTGTAATCAAGTTGTCTTTTTCTAAGATCGTCATTTAGGTAAGACACTGAAGATGCAGCAGCTCTCCACATGACATAGTTTGCCTGCACTCTTTTGGGAGTTCTTGCTATTAGTGCTTCGAAATCTGATATGTACTTGGGAACGCCTACAACTATTGTCTAAAAATAGTAATATTTGATTATAAGCCACAACAACCAAACAAACAAACAAAAGTATGCTTTATTGTTGCAGGAAAATTGGACAAAGCGAAATTTACCTTAAAACAAAAAAAAACAAAAACAATGAAAAACGAAATATTGATCGAAAAAAAAATCATATTTTTCAATAAGAATATAATATAACAATATAATATAACGACAATATAACGAATATAACATTCGTTATATTCGTTATATTGCCGTAAAGCGGTTAATGAATCCAAGTGACCTAACAAAAGGAAATAAACAATAAATATGCGAAGTGAATAATTTCGATGACACTGAAATTAAAATTTCGCGGACTTAAACTCAACTCGATTTTGTTTTCGTTATACAAGTAAAATAAGTGAAGTTAAATAAAAAGTGTATTGAACTAATATAGTAATTAAAGTGTATTAGAAAAAAGAGAAAATGTATAACTTTAATCTAATATGTAACAAAAATAATTAATGCTAACGGACTATCAGACAGTTCATTCCTTATAAAATATTTTTCAAATGCCTTTGCCTGACATTATTCATTATAAAAATCAATAACGCAGTAAAAAGGTCTTTCAGTGAGGTATGCTTTGGTTTTTTTTCGGAAAAGTGCAAACATAGGGATTGTTTTAAATGTTCTGGAAGATGATTGCAAAGCTTTATGGCGTTGTAAATAACTGTTTTTTTTATTAATTCTGTGGAAGGAGTGGAAAGGTATACGTCAAGCCTTGAGTTTCTGGTAGGATATACGTGTTGTGGCCTTTCAGGGAACGTGCTTATATGTTTTCTTATGAAACAGACGGTTTCTAAAATAAATAATGCAGGAAGTGTTAATATTTCATGTTTTTTGAAATAGTATTGGTAGTTCTATTATCACGTCAGTTCTTTTTAAACTGATCGAATGACAAAGCAGACGGTAGAAAGTTTTTTGTTTAGGTGTCAATATGCTTAGACCATTTTAGGTTGTTATTTATATTCAAACCCAGGAATTTAACCGACTCGACGTATTTCATATTGCCGTTAAGTAGCTGAAGTGGTTGTAAAGTGCTCTTATAAGATAAGGCCATCGTTTTATCCACATTGAAGCAAAGCAGAATGGAATCGGACCAAGTCTTAATCATAACAAGCTCGCTGGAAATATTAGAATGTAAAGACGTTGTATCAAAATCACTCCACGTAATGCTTGTGTCGTCCGCAAAGAGAGATTTTTCCATTAATTTTTAAGTTGGTGATAACATTAACATATTACAAAAAAAGAATAGGTCCCAAGATCGAACCTTGATGGACTCCACTTGTAATCAATTTACAATCAAAATCGGAACCATTTGCTTTACAAATTGTTGCCTTTTCGCGAGATAAGATTTAAACCAATTTAAAGAAATACCATTCCATAAAAATTCAGCTTGCTTATCAAAATTTCATGACTAACGCAGGCAAAGGCCTTTGCATAGTCACAAAAAACTGAGGCGGTGGGATGGTTGTTATTGAGGGATAAGTAGACGTCGCTAAGCAACGAGAACATGGCGTCACTGCTGCACTTGTTGGGTAACAACCAACCTGATCCGGGGATATTATCTGATGTTTAAGGAGAAATGGCATCTTTAGCAACTTTTCAATTGTTTTTGATAGCACTGGTAGTAGTACAATTGGGCGATAATTGCAAGAGTTAGTTTTTTCGCCTCTTTTATGAAGAGGAATAATTATAGCTATTTTAAGGTATTAAGGGAATATACCTTGTATAAGGGATTCATTTATTAGTGTTGTAAGGGCCTCCATGACTAGGAGCGGCAGGTTCAGGAATATTTTAATTGATAGGCCATCAGTGCTACACGTAACAGGGCTTGAGAAAAGGCTATCAGGGACATTTTTCGTTGGAGGGAGAAACGAAAGAGGGTTCAAACTTGGCGAGATACCAGAGGTAACATTTTTGCATACATTAATAAAATAATCATTTAGGTCGTTTGGCCTTAGCAAGATCTGAGTTTCAGTGTTCGATTTGTTTCTGAGGTCATTGATAATGGACCAGGTTTCCTTTGAAACGTTTTTAGACTTTGTTAGAATATTTTTTTGTTGACTTGATTAGTTTAATATAGATCCTCTTATAATTAGAGATATAGTCGATAATAAGAATGGAGTCGGTGCATTTTTTTATATATAAGAGGAAACGCATATTTTTACCAGAAATGCATAGTCCTTTCGTGGTCCACGGTTTATGACGCTTAGGTTTGATAGTCTTAAGCGGGAAGGCCCTATTAAAAGCACTTAAAATTGTATTTAAGGAAGCTCTAAAATTTGAGTTAACATTTTCAAATTCAAAATTCTAGTCGGTGTTTAGGCAAACATTATGAAATTCTGAGAAATTGGCGGCCGAGAAAATTCTGCCATTATAGCGAGTCTCAGTAAGGGCCTAAGAGGAATACTAAATTTGGAAAATATTGCTTCGTGATCGGAAAGACCTGTGGTACAAACCTGAGATTAAACCTCTGATGGAAAAAAATCAGACGTTACTTAAATAAATTCTAGTTGGAGACGATACACGCATTGCAAGACCGAAAGAGTCGAATATAGAAATTATATACTTCTGGGCACAAACAGTAGCATAGTCAATATTAAGGTCCCTGCATCGAATTTTCCGACCTTTCACTGGTAGACTATCTAAATTACGAATAACTTGTACAAGATCAAAATTCACACTCTTCTACTTAACCTAATTTTGGTAAATCGCCAAAAACTTCCGCAGCAATTATAAACATTAGATTTATAATTTTGGTATTAAAATTTATAAAGAAAATATATGGATTGTTTTATCTACATAAAATAAGTTAATAAAAGTTTTTTAAAAATTGAAGAATGTGATTTTTGAAACAAACATAATAGAAAATCTGAGTTTAAAACAGAGTGCTTTATAAATTGTGTTTTTGTTGTTGTTAAAAACAACCCTAAAGACGGTGGCTATTTATCTGCACAATATTGGTTTCGCTTAAATTTGCTTTTACTAATATCAACAAATTATTGAATTTTATAAAGAAAGTGCGAATGTTAGTTTTAAATTTGTTCAGATTATTTATTGCGTTTAGATTAACAAACAAAAATCTGTTTTGGCTTCTTCGCAACTGAATAAAAATATCTAACTTTAAATTGATTGAAGTAAATATTTAATAAAATTACATATCTCAACATGTAGATGTCTACGGAATGTTTCGATACATAATACAAACAATATTATTTAAGCAAGCATCAGAAATTTACAGGGATTTTAATAGACAGATCGATGGTTGGACAATGTAAGTTTTGCAAAAAAAATCAAATTTCGGTTTATGAAACAATGAATGAAAGTTTTGTTGCAATTTTATTTGCCAGACATATATCTAGCCATATGTTTTTGCTAATACATAGCACAGTTAAATATATTCTCCTAAAACATTGGGAATGTGGGTTTTTATTCTACATTAATCTAAATTATTTATAAAGCCAGTACCAGTGCTCTACATTAATTAAAAAAATACTTTAGTAATATCAAACAAAACGTAGTTACATATAATGTTTTCTCTTAATATAATATCAATTGTGAAAAACTAAAAAATATGTGAGTATATATGTATTTCTATTGGCACAGAAGGGAGAAACTCTCGCTTTAGATTCGTGGTCGCTGCACACTAAAATGTACTAATGTGTTCAAAAATTATGATTAGCTAAACCGATTTTTGTATATACAAACACGTAGTTACGAAAAATGTAATTATAATTTAATTACATTTCGTAACAGATATTTTGCGTATCTAATATTAAGTCAGTTTTTGTTATTATCAAATATTTTAGGTGAGGTACAAGAAAAAAGTATTATAGAAAGAGTTAATTAACATTATTATATTGGAGGTACACTGTGGTCCAAATTAAATTGGAACCTTTTTTAAACTTTATTATTTTTCTTATTTTTTGACAGATTTTAAATATTTTTGGATATGTTTTAGTTGAATTATTTCTGAGTTACTTGGAAAATCTCGACTTATTTTTTTGTAGAGGGTGCGCAAACAAATCAAAATTTTCAAAAACGTTGATTTTAAAGTCGTTGCAAAAATCAGGTGATTCCAATATTTCTACAATTCCATGTTAAATTGGAAATGGATAATGACCAGCAACTAAAAGATTTTGACTGAATTAAATTTTTAATAGTTAATTTTTAAATTTAAGTCGCATGCAAGAGCTATTTAATCGGCTAAAAAACCTATAAGTTTGTATTTTGCTGAAAAAAAGGAGTAAAAAACAGGAAATATAATATAATAATACATTTATTTATTAGACTCGACAAAAATGAACTTTAAATTATTTTATTATAAACAGTAGATAACATCAACAATTTATAAAAACTGATAGTGGATATGACCACCTTGATTTTCTACAACAGCTTGTAGCTTTCGGCGCCATAATCCGATAGAATTTGTTAATATTTCTTGGTTAAGATTTTTTCAGCACATTATTATTCTTTTTTTTAATTCCTGAACAGTGTTAACCACCACATCTTCGTAAACCATTCTTTCCATAACACTCCTTACTGTATAATCCACTGGATTAAGAACCTAACTGTTTGGGGATTCTATAAAATCCGGGCAGTTCTCTCGTAAATATCTAATGGTACTGTTGGAGGTATGTGCAGGTGCACCGTCTTGTTGGAATGTATAGTTATCACAAATATATTCGATTTCCGGTAACATATGAGAAAAAATTTTTCGTTGGTAAATTTCAGAGGTTACGTTCTCATCTACAAAAATGATGCTGGTTTTTCTCTGCATGGAAACTCCCACGGAAACCATCACCGATTTCGAGAAATTCACCGTTTCAACTAGCATCAGATTTAAAGGAATATCTCTCTTTTTCATATCAGCGTCAAAATATACTCGGTTATTTTGAGGGTTTTTTGGTTGTCGAAGAGTGAATATTTTTTTGTCAGTAAACCATATTTTTTCGATATCTCGCCGGCACTTGAATCTTTGTAATAAAAATTCACGTTTTTGCTTTACGTTAGCCGTTAACTTTTGACAATAAATCTTTTTAAAAGGTTTTAATTTTAAGTCATTTTTTGTTATCCTTCCTACTTAACTTCTAATAATTCTCGTGGTTTTAGATATTTTTCGACAACTTACTGAAACATAAGCCGCGGCATTTTGAATAATGTTGTTGTTCAATGTTGACAAGGCTTCTGGTGGATCTTTTCCTGCCACGTCCAGGCATTACCCACACAGAAGCATTAGTTAAGCGCAAATGCTTCACAAAGTAACTAATTGTACTAAGCTTCCAATTTTTTCGTGGAAACATAGTCATTAACTTTTTAGCTCCACAATTTAATGTTTCTCTAAGGGACTTTATCAACAATTTATCGTCTAAACTAAGAACTGGCATTAGTACTTATAAAGATCACGAGAATAAGATTTCAACATCTCAAAGAAACTGTCAACATTCACTATCAATCTGTTTTCTTTTGTTTGAAATTTAATCAAGGCTCCCATGATTTTTAGTTGGACTTTTGTACCACACAGTTCAATATGTTAATGCTTAAAAAGACATCACGCAATATCTAAAACAACGAGAATTAGTAGAAATTCAGTAAGAAAAATAATAAATAATAAAGAATGATATAAAAAATGAGTAAAGAATGATTTAGAACGACAACCTTTTAAAAATGTTGTCGTTGATGTTATTTACTTTTCATAATTAAATAATATAAAGTTCAATATTCTCGAGTCCAATAAATAAAAAATGTATTATTATTTAATAATTCCTGTTTTTTGCTCTTCTTTTTGACATTTCTGAAATTTCAGAACACCTACCTAATTCAGCAAATACAAAGTTATAGATTTTTTAGCGCATTAAATAACTCTCGCATGCGACTTAAATCAAAAAATTAACTATTAAAAGTTTAATTCAATCAAGATCTTCAAGTTGCTGATCATTATCCGAAAACCAATGAACCATTTTAACATGAAATCGTAGAAATATTGGAATCACCTGACGTTTTAGAAAAATTCGATTTTTTTGCGCACCCTGTGCAAAGAAATAAGAGGAGAAATCAGAGTTAACTCAGAAACGATTAAACTAAAACATATAAAAAAATCTTTAAAATCTATTAAAAAATAAGAAAAATTATAAAGCCTAAAAAAGGTTCCAATTTAATTTGGACCACAGTGTAGAAATAAATTAATACAATGTACAATGCGAAAGCCAATAGTTTCGATCCTTGATGATTTTTACGTTCTCTTAAGTTCAGGAAATATTTCAGACTAAAAACTATGTATTCTTATGTCCTAATGTAAACCACTACAAATTTTACCTCGTCATTTGTAACTTGGGTGTCAGGTGCCAGAAGAGTATTGATGTATTCGATCCAAGGTATACTTGGGAATTTTCTTTGCAGTTCGTCAATACTCATAGGATTATATAGAGCAGTAGCATTTCTTCGTTTTTCGCTTGGCAGAGAAATCTGAAAATTATCGATTTTTAGTAAACCATTACGGTTTTCACGTCAATATGTTAGTTACAATAAAACCAAAACTTGAGTTGAGCTCATGTAATAAATTCAGTTGTATCCTTAATAATAAGAACTCACCCTGTTATTAGTTATGTGATTTCAATGATCCAATCAAAATGCTTATTCTTAATTATTAAATTTTGCTACATGAATCAAACTTTATATTATTAGAAAAAGTACTCCTGGAAAGCTATACATTCTAAGCTTGTTTTCTATATAACGGTAAATATTACATTTTGTGTCGGTTAAACATAAACTCTTGTATTCACTAAAAAAGTTTAAGAGTTAAACCAGGTCTAGTTGCCATTCAATTGTTAAAAATGTCATCTTAAACTTATGACTGTCAATTTAGACCTGGGGTGCGATTTTGCACTTATCATTTCGTTAGTTAACGAAAATTTTCTCCGTTCGGAGAGCTGTGCGGCATGACAATCGGATTTTCCGATCCTGGTTTGTTAAACACCAACCTACTACTAAAGCCGCCATTTTCCGAATCTGTCAGTTCTTGAGTTTTTGATAATATCTAAATTTACTGCCTTGGAGTTTTATTTCGTAAGATAAAAAGTAGTTTTGATTACTTGAAAGCTAAGCCATGATATATTAGCATATGCATCATACCGTAAATAATCAACAGATGCCAAAATATTCAAGAAAATCATGAAAACATGGAACCTCCAAATAGGCAGCGAAGATAGGAAACTCGTAAATCATTCAAATTAAACAAGGTAAGCTAATCTGTTTAAAAAATATTATCTATGTAATATTATTACGAAACCTGTATATTTTAGTTATTAATGAATCATTATTTTTAATTCAGTGAATTCTTCTTTCTTGATCATGTCAGAAGTACGGGAAAACATAAAACGCTATCCTCAAAATGTACTTCTTTTTAAGAAATATTTAACAAAGTTGTGAATATTCTGTTTAAATATTAATTACATTATTTGCTATATGGTGCAAAATTCTATATTACGTATTTTATTTTTAAAGAAAAGGGACCTATGTTAATATGTATTCCATCTATTCTAATCCAGCACCGCGGCTGTTATGCAACCACATAAACATCATACATTTATCCGCCTTTGAAACGGGGCGCGCCTTCCACAGAAAAATAATATAATAATATAGGCGAAATGCGTTCCTCGGGAGAACAAAGCGTTTTAAACTTAGAGTAAGAATAAAACTCTTACTCTAGGTTGTAATTGCCCGTTGTTACTGGGGAATGGCCCGCCCTATTTTAAGAATAGGCAGTATTTTATTTATTTTGGTCTCTCGTAACCTAACCTAACTTTTATAGTTCACAGATACACAGTAAACAAGTCGAACAGCTGATGGATCACTTGCGAAAACATAACAGTGGTTTAATAATGGTGTATTTAAGTATTGCAAAATTGAACATCAATACCAGTAACTAGGAACCAATTTACGAATAATATTTTCTATTGATGGAAAGACTAAAGAAGCAATAAGGGCATTTGAATCTAGATTATCATAATACTGTTACAGGTAGGCATGAATTTGTATATTTTTAAGCAAATAGACTGTATTTGCTAAAATTATATTTTATTGTCTATGTCGAGGTCTATGTATAACTTGTAAACAAAAGTATTCCTTAACAGGTATTATCAAAGAAAATTTATAGTGTAAGCTATTATTTTCTTTGGTATTATATATTTTCACTGTTGAGGACGAAATGAAATAATCTTTGTTTTTCTTTAAAAGAACTATAGTTGGAATTATATAATGTTATAATTATTAGAGTAGGGAAATAATTAGTTATATTATATTACACAGTATGTGGTGTATGGCACATTTATTGATTATAGCAATATTTTTACTTTTTTGCAGAATATGACCTTAAAAAGAAGGGAATGATACAAGAAATGATGTCAAGTATTTGATACAGTATTTTCATTTACCTTTCACATACTTAGTCAATATAAGGAAGAACAATCACCGAAGCGCAATTACAAATTCCTCGATAAGCTATTTTGTTGATTCAAATTTGAACTCGACCATTTTGATTGTAGAAGTAAGTATTAATTGTGATTATTTTTTTTTATAAAGAAACGTACTATAATATTAGACTTAAACAGATTAGGCTAGTATAATTCATAAGCTTATGTTTAACAAAGTCTGTACTGCAAAACATACCTATGAGTTTGTTATTATAACAAATTATCAGTTTACAGTATCAAACAAAATTTAACACTTGAAACCTTGTTTAATTTGACTAATTGTTTTTGCACTGATATTCTGTCGGAAAACAGCAGCAATATAATGCATAGCAACTCAACTGATGAATGGTGCACTTATTTTTTTATTATGTCATCCATTAAACTTTGTGCTAGACACCTCATTATGTTTTATATGTTTGTCTAATTTCTTACAGTGTGATACAAATATGTTCAAATCTATGAATCGCTTTTGAAGTTTCACATCACAATAAAAATATTCCTATGTAAAGTTAGAGATTGATACCATTATGAAATTAGTTATGGGTGGTATTATATATGAATATTTAATTAAATTTCCAAAAGTTAAGGTATGAACGTAGAAATATTTATTTTTCAGTTCCAACTGTTTCTTTTGTTAGTTATGTAAACTCTCCAAACGTCAATTTTTAATTTTTATACGATAAAATTACTCTATTAGGTATAGGATCAACTGTGCAGTAATTTTATTATTTTTAATGCAATGAAAAAAATGCAAAGTAAATTTTCTTCTTCCCAGTCATATGGTAATTATCAGTATCTTTGAAATATATAGAGAGTGACAAAATATCTATTTTTATTAAATGAATACCCTGTCTATTTTTTACACCTATGAAAAGCTAAAAAATATCTTTCCAAAAAACTTCATGCCAAATTTTCTGATGTACCCACCTATGATATTTAAAAAACTAAAATTAATACCTTCCTGCAAATGGCCATATTATTTTTGAATATATAAATTTTCGTAACAGTTACAAATAGAGTTTTTCTTAAAAGGGCTTCTTTATACAGAGCATTCCATGTAAAAAATTACACTGTCTGTAATATTTTTTAGTACGAGAAAAAATAAAAATATTAGAGAGGGACCACTTTAAATGGCAATCAATTTCCCTCGTACAGATTGTCACTACAATTTGCTGCATATTCAAATAATTTATTAGGCCGTCATTTACTTTTGTCATACAAGATTCGGACTAAAATTTTACCAGTCTGTCTCTGTTTCTCACTTGAGTTTTATGCAATTTTATTTCATTAGGCCGCCATTTTGTTTCGCCATATTCGATTTTTACCAAAATGTGACCATTCCGTTGAAAACTTAAATTCAACTGGATAAGTAGTTTTTAAGCTATGCTGCGTACAGACAGAATGACAGAAGTGGGAAAACATGGGGCCCAAGCACCCCAAAATGCAAAGTTCTGCAAAAATGTTAAAGGGTTAATTTTTCATTTTTTACTCTTTTAAACTGATCTAAATGCTGGTGGTTGCCCTTCTTCAATAAGGACTTTTATTTATTTTAAACTTTATAATTAAATGGTAAAAGTATTAACTTCTATTTGTTTATTTTTCTAATGATTTAATAAATCCTATTATGTATTTTAATAATTTTAACACAGAATAAGTGTGTAAGTTATTTTATTAAGACCATATTACCATTTTATTAAAAAAATTAAAATAAAAAAAAAACATATTTTTATTACCAATTCATTAGATAAATATAGAAAACAAATGTATTTGAAATTAAAGTTGGAAGTTTCATTTTGAAAAAATATTTAATTCAGAATAAATATAACATTTTGACTAGTACGTCTAAAACTAGTCCACTCTAATAAAGATAGGTATGCATTTATCACTACAGTACATTGAATTTGTAGACAATAAAGAAAAAAAACTTAAGCTCTATCTCAAAATATGACTTCCTAAGTATTCAACAATTGTCTGTTGAAATTATTAGATTTTAGTTTAATGTTGATTCTTTAATAAATGTTTGCTTAGTGTCCTATTTATTTAAAAAGGTGTTATGTATCTTAAAATAGTTATTTTCTTCCTCGGAATACCTGACAGTGTCTTTAAGAATATCATATTCTCTAATGTCTCTAAAATATCTGGAAATACAAGTGCAAAAATATTATATTACGCCTTTATAGTAAGGTATAATAACATTAAAATCTGTTCTGGAAAAGCACAATATAATATCCACTAAAATGTTCACTTTTTTCACTGCACTCACATGTAGCGATTAATTAAAGTCAAATTTAGGTCTCTTGAAATCACCACTTATTTGTTATCTTCTGTTTTATTAGAATATTAGTAGGTATTAGGTACAATATTATTCACCATCACCAATTGATGCCAACAATGCTGCTATATCTTCCATTTTAGAAGTATAACAAACACAAGTATTAAGGATCTCCAGGCAGACCTTAGTAGCTTCAGATTTTTAACATCACCTTTTAATTATTTCCAAAATAATAAAGTATACTTAATTAATTAGGCCAAACAAATGTGTCGTGTTTTGCTCAACGTCAACAAAATAATTTTAAGGTTAACAGTTATTGTCAAATCGTAATGAAAAACTGGCTTACTTGACTTCAAAAAATACATGCAATTTTCCATTTAAGAAATGGATGCTACTTCCAACCTTTGTCAGTTGTTTCGCTAAATCACGTGATTTAGCGATTCGTTAACTAACGAAATGATAAGTGCAAAATCGCACCCATGGTCTAAATTTAAACCTCTTTAGTGAATACGGGTGTTAATTTTTTACATAGACAAACTAGTCCTGCCGGACTTTCAGTTCTTTTTATTACCGTTTTTTAATTATCTGAAGCATGCGTAGTCGAAATATATCCGTTCAGGTTTCACCAGGAATCTGGAACCATTAGAGAATGGGAATATTCGTATTCGCGTTGATATTGGAACCGTTCTGGGTCAGAGAACCATCAAAATCAGTTCTTGATCTTGAGGTTGATCTGTTTTTGGGTAATTCTTCTACGAACGCCTGACCTGTTATTCGGTATTTGGATTTCTAAAGTTTTATGTATACATTTTGCATTTATTCCAGATGGTTTTTCTGTTTTTCAATTAGTTTGAATTTTTTTTTGTGGCAGGATGGATTTAAATAAGATAATATTAGATTTAAGTTCTTCGTCGCCATCTTTTTCATAAAGCCATGAAAACGCTAGCGAAGTAGTTTCAAAGATTTTGCTGCCAGAAATGTTACAAAGCTATAGAGATGCGGAACTTCTTCCAAAAAGGTTTCCATGAAATTTCCATTTTTTTGAAATTTCCAAACGGATGCTTGAAATTTCGGAGAAAAAATAGAATATTTCGCGTTTGCCAAATGCTGATAACGGATTATCAACGTTTTCAGTCAAATCTTAATCTTGAAGTTACATAGCTACAAGCTAAAGCAACATCGATTTAAATTTTTGTAGATATTCAAAAATTGTATAAAATTCATCCTAATCTAGAGCTTTTCTCCCGTGTAGTAAATAACCTTGTTTAATATTTGCTTTCACTTCAGTTGTTTTATAATAAACTTGTAATTCTTTCGAAGACACTTAAAAAATCAAAATATCTCCTTATCTAATTTTGATGAGCAAAATATATTGCATCTTGCAGAAGCATAATAAATAATTTTAAACAATTTAAAAATGTTAAGGTTAGTTTTTTCTTATTGGTTTTAACTTTAAAATATAGTAAAATGTCTGAAAATTTCCCTGATATTTTCGGAAATTTCAATTAAATTTCCCATTTTAGTGTATTCCCAAAACACTAAACATTAGATTTTATTTTATTTTTTGAGATTTTGACAGATTTTCAATACACTTTCCTATAAAAAGGATTTTCTTGAAAGTTAAAATAAAGAGTGCTCTAGGACCAAACTCGTGCACAAGTAGTTCTGCGCAATTCGAGGACAGTTCCATGATAGGTTTTAAATAGCCTAAAAATAACAAAAAGGCACTAGTCCTATGCCATGCTCCCTAGTTTCCTAAACCGAGAAGTTTTAAGGTGTTATTTAAAGTAAGATTTCATATATTTCGAGAATCTACGCTAGTATTACTGAAAATGTCCGGATTTTTTCCTCTGAAAGCCGTATTTAAAGAATTTCTCCTTCGCTTTTCTCACTATGCAGAACTTTAGCCTCCGAACACTGCATTCGGTGCTGGTTTGATCAGACGTGTTTCGCCAAGACTAAATTTGATGTTTCTCCATTTTGTGTGTGTTACAAATGCACCTTGACTTTTATCCTAAAACAGAGTGTTATCTTCCAATGTACAAACCACCACACTCACATTGGGTGTGATAAATGAATTATTGTTTCCTGAAAATATTCTTTGGCTCAGGTTTCTTTATGATTTTTCCGATGTAAAAGAGGTTTTGGTCTTGGTGTATTAAATTTTTGGCTTCTCTTCAGATCTTTTTAGATGTTCCATTGATATAAGATATTCCAAGTTGCCAAAGGCCTATTTTGTTGTTGCAGAATGGTTAGAAGATGAGATATCAGCTAGAGTGTGTGGGCCTTCGCTACACTGAAGTTTTGATGCTTTCTGCAGATCTCCTAACGAGAACGTCAAGGAGAGGCAAAAAGTAATTTTCTTGCTTCTCCATCGCAAGCTTAATAGTTCTATCTAAGCCAAAGTTTAGGTTTGATTTGTGCAGCGTTAATTGGATATGAAATAAAAAAATATATATATATATATATATATATATATATATATATAAATATATAATATATATATATATATATATAAATATAAATATATAAGTATACATATATATATATATATATATATATATATATATATATATATATATATATATATATATATATATATATATATATATATATATATATATATATATATATATATATATATATATATATATATATATATATATATATATATATATATATATATATATATATATATATATATATATATATATATATATATATATATATATATATATATATATATATATATATGTGAGCCCATGGCACAACCGTCTAATTGTTGGTAAAAATTGTTTTTATATTGGAAGTAGTTATTTAGGGTTACGATTTTTAATGCTTCTATAAAATCGTTGCAAGTTAAAGTTGTAAATTCTTTTAGCTCATTCCATTTTTCTTTTATATATATAGGTATATAGTATATATTATCTAAAGATATAAGTTTGGAGTTTGGTGGTAATGTGGTAATTTTACTGAATCAATGAATTGCTTAAAGGTAAAAGAGTCTTTTATGTAATGATTGTTTTTTTCTGTGATGTTTGATAAACATTTGGACAGATATTTTAAAAATTTATAGAAAGGCGATTGATTGAACACAAGATACAATTGGTCTTAGAGAAATGTTTGGTTTATACAATTTGGGTAGTCCATAAATTTTAGGTGCAACTGCAAACTAATAGATACTGACAATAAAATAAAATAATAAAAAAAGAAAAGTACGCTGTTAATTACAAGCAAGACATAAAAAATCTAAGCCAAATTTATTATAATTTAATACATGCATTATAACAAAATATAAATAATTTCTCCATCACCTATATTTATTAATTTACGATAGATTTAAATCGTTATCTCGAATTACTGATTCTACCTTGACTAAGCCTTATAAAAAAACGGAAAAAAATATGTTCCTCAAGTGTTGATTTTTAAACAAATTAGTTGGCAAGCAGATTAGCAACCGACAAGTAAACAATAAACAATTTTCGAGGTATGTACCAATTTCTGTTCCTGTTTTTGTCCCATTTTCGTTTAAATTTTACAATGTATTGTCTTTTTTTATTCTAAGATCTACCATATTTTAAATATAAGTTTTATATCAATGTTAACAATTTGTAAAATTTTAAAATTATTTTAGGTTTAACATGTAATTCAAAATGGGAAAAAAGCCCAAATAATAAATAAGACCTTTTGAAAAAGCCTACTAAGACGGGCGAAACGTCAAGGAAATAGCAAGTTTCATTATAAAACATAAACCTATACCCAAGAAAACTAAACACTATATTATAATATTTAAGGTTTATATATATATATATATATATATATATATATATATATATATATATATATATATATATATATATATATATATATATATATATATATATATATATATATATATATATATATATATTTCTCTTCTTGAATCTTACAATTTATGAATATCAAGTACTTTCTTGGGATTAGGTTCATGGATTGAAACAAAAAAACTTTAATTGACGTTTCGCCTGTCCATTTCAGGCTTTTTCAAAATATGTATTTCTGTACATCTAAAAATTAAATACAGAAAGTCTATATACATAAGTTAAAAAATAAAAACAATTAGGTATAACAGCACGCTTTAAAATTATTAAAAACAATAAGTTAAAATAGTACAGTACATACCTTGAGAAAAATGTTATTTTGCCTTGCAATTTTAGTTTACAGTTTACTTCCGAAGTAGAAAATGATGGCCCTATAAACTTTTTGGATTTAACATTAATAAGAGACCACAAAACAAATGGCATTAAAACTAAGTGGTACACCAAAAAAAAACCTGGTCCTCCCGCTACCTTAATTATAATTCCAGTCACCCAAAATGTCAATGTCTGTGATGATAGGATTAGTTGATCGTGCACTAATACTAACATCACCTATATACCGAGTTGACATTTTAAATAAAGTTAAAAAATACTTTCTTAAAAAATCGTTTCCCATTAAAAGCCATCGAACGAATTATAAAACGAAGAACCCATAAATTATACAATGGCACAAAACGTATTGTAAATAATCGCAACAACAATAAAACCACTACATAGACATCTTAAAAGATTAAACACATTCTCGGTAAACACGACATAACCGTATGCCACAATCCAACAATACCCATAAATCTTTATATACACCACTAAAAAGTCAAACAAATTAAAAAACGATCAAACGTAGTTTACAGCATTCCCCGCCTAAACTGCCCCTAAAAATATATAAGCATGACCACACAATACCTATCAAATAGACTAAATGAGCATAAGTATACAAAAAATGCTTCCACAGCATTACATAAACACGAAAGAGATATGGAACATAAATTTGATTTTTCGGGAACAACGGTTTTATCAAAAGAACAACATTACCATAAAGTAACCTTCAAAGAAGTGGTCGAGTTAAAAAAAGAAAAACATACAGTAAACGATCGAAAAGACATTGACAATATCAGCCTAATATATCACAGTCTAATTTAATTCAATTATTATAACCTATTTCCACCAATCATAAATATATACTGTATACTGTCAGACTCACACAAATACTTTTAAAACAACCAGTATCCACCAATAGTGTCAACAATGTAAATATAATAAAAAAAAATTAAATAATATATATAAAAAAAAACAGTAGAATTCTTTAACCAGTGTATCACGTACCTCCACACTGCCAAGCAAGGCAAAATAACATTTTTCTCAAGGTATGTACTGTACTATTTCAACTTATTGTTTTTAATAATTTTAATACGTGCCGTTATACCTAATTGTTTTTATTTGTGTATATAGACTTTCTGTATTTAATTTTTATATGTACAAAAATACATATTTTGAAAAAGCCTGAAATGGACAGTCGAAACGTCAATACATATCACAAGTTGGCCTTTGGTTTTGAAAAAAAAAACGATTCTACTTAAAAAACAAAATGGCTACCTTCAGTGCTAATAACAGTAACTGACAAAAAATGTATATACAATTTCAGTATTAGGATGTTTCCTTTTTGTGTTATAAATTGGTAAAGCATTCGCATATGTTCAAATAAAAAAGTCAAGATTTATATTTTTTTTTTCAGAAAATCTTTTTTAAACCAACTTTTCTCGAAAATTCAATTAAATAATTTAAATGTATATTTCTTTACAACTTTTCTGGTGCTCTCACGCCCCGATGTTGGGTCAAATTCGACATACGCTAATATGTTGATTTCAGCCTCTTCCCTTATTATATGTGTCTCCTCAATATCTTGCCTATCTAGCCCCCTTTTAGGGTCTCGCTCTAGCCTAATGAAATAGTCTGATGCAGGATAATTTGGATTAGGGTACCTTTTCGTATAAAGTCTTTTCTTATCCTGGCCATAAATCATGATCATGTCAATTGTATCCTCTAACGTGTAAATTGGATCAAAGTTTTACTATTTTCTAATACCTATAATCAAATTACAGAACTGAATTTATAAATACCATTTACATAACAATTACAATAATGTTGCTATGTCAAAGATTGAATAATTTATTTATGTTCACAATTCACAAAATAGTTTTGTACGCTATTCATACAGCTTGGCGAGTTCTTTCTTTAATTGTTTTCCCATGGTACATATATATATATATATATATATATATATATATATATATATATATATATATATATATATATATATATATATATATATATATATATATATATATATATATATATATATATATATATATAACTTTTTCAGTTGAATGTTTCAACTTATCGCTGTTATGTACTTTATACCTTATTCACTGTTTTAATTTTTTTATCAAATTAGATAATGAACTGATTTCAAGTATTACTTAAAAAGTTTTATTGTAAAAACACAATTAATATTTTATATAAATTTTCTTAAATGGGCATTTAAGAATTTTATAACAAAAAAAAAGTAAAACAGCTTATAAAGCTCTCTTTATAATAGTAGCTGCATAAAACTAAGAAAAATAACTAATAAGTTCTTGTTAAATGATAATGTCTTCGTAATACATACAGCTATAATATTTGTGCAGAACTATATAATATTTTTAGTAGGTCAAGGTCATCGATTCGCAACGTTAAGGATATCAACCTATAAAATATCAACCTGAAATGGAAAATATTTGATATTGAATATACCTATCATATATCGATGAAAGGAATTGGCGAAAGAAGAAACGCGAACTAATGACCTTGTTTAGCAAATATACTACCAGCTTTAAATATTGAATAATAAACTAGTATGTACAAACCGGTCAGATTTTTACAAAACCAGAAACATGTTTAAAAACATCTTCAGATTATCACTAATAGTTTATGCTACATCTTTAAAAAAATTTATATTATAACTGTGTAGTTATAAAAATACTAGATATCAGGTAAACAATATTTCCATTTTTATATTCAATAAAACTTTTAAATTTTAATTATTACAGATGGTGGTTCATTTTACTTTACAATATTTTACACATAACCAGGACTAATATGAACAACGAAAATGTTGATGATAAATGCCCATGCATGAGATTTAATAAGCTTTGTTTTTTTTTAGGCTGACTGTCCTATATTTTCCCAGATTTGTATCCATTTTATTTCTTTTGAAGTAGGCTAAACGTCTCATATCAACGTTTTGGTGGCCTCTTTGAGAGGTGACAGCCGTTTAGATTTTTATTTTTATTGTTTCTCTTAGTTGGTGACCCATTCTTATAACCTAGTTCTTTATAACATTTTTTTTAATTATGGTATATTTTACAGAATTTTATATTGGGCATGCCTTTCGAACTTGTTTCATTATGGTATTCTGTGATATGCTAGTACTAACTTACTAAAATTTGTATGCAAAAAGTTGACAAAAATCTTTTTTTCGGAATTTAAGTAATAAAAGAAGTGTTGGAAAAACCAAATATTTTTGGTATTTTTCATTCCTTGAATGACTTTATCTCGCATTTTTTTTCAGGAAATGGCAGTTTCCAAAATTTTGATAATTGGTAAAGAAATAAGTGTTTCTTTTTAAATTTTATACCTTTGCACCAAATTTTAATTGACTTCAAATTTTCTCACCTTTTTCATCCTCGTGCTAATGGGTAAACAACCTAGAATTAAACTGCACTTTTATAAATAGAATCATTAAATAAAAAATGTATTCAATTGTTTAAGTAGGTTACGTCATAATTTATATAAGTATATAAATTTATCTGGTTATTTTAATACTTTAAACAAAGTTCTATTTATTTTTAGAAAAAGCGATAAAAAATAAATATAAAGGTTTCCTAAGTTTTTTTTTTATAAAAAATATATGTTAGCTTAATTAATAATAAAATTTAAAAATGTTTTACAATAAATTGTGAAACCCGGATATATTTTGCATGATACCCATTTATATTTTCAATAAAATGGCGTTTTGTTCCCGTGTTGTTCGTGCAAGTTTTATTTATGTTCCAGTTAAATGTATAATTTAAAAAATGTGTTTGTTATATTATGATATAATCTTCAGATTTTAGTTTTAAGAGAAGAATTCCATTTCTTGTATTCTGATGAAGAACATGTGTGGTTGGTTAATCGACACGTCAATATTTTGTAACATGTGACTTTCAAAAGAAACGTGTTAATTTTCTTTTAGAAGGACCCTAATCCAAGAAAATAAAAAAGTAAATTTATATAATAATATATAAGGTCACAAAATATATATATATATATATATATATATATATATATATATATATATATATATATATATATATATATATATATATATATATATATATATATATATATATGATTGATTGAAGTAATATCATTCACCCTTTATTGTGGAATCGCATATATATATATAAATCGAAAAAGTATATTCTACGAAAGTCGAGTCAGCCACAAAAATCATCAGTAGACGTCGATAAATTAGTACATATATATATATATGAAAAATATATATAATATATAGGAAATCCCGAAAGAAGAAATAATAGCTGGAGTGGAAGCTGTCCTTGACTCCTCTGAAGAAACAAAAGCAGAGGAGATTCGACAAGAGGTGGCAAGAATTTTAAGAACAAGCAAAACACCAAAACAAAACCTAAATGCCACTGAACAAAGGGCCCTAATAAACCTTCGAAAAAATAAAGACATCACAATCCTTCCAGCAGATAAAGGAAACGCAACTGTGGTTATGAATACTCAAGATTACGTACAAAAAATGCAGGATATCCTACAAGACAATTGTTATAGGCCTGTTCCAAGGGACCCGACAACGTACCTAGAAAAAACAACTAAAAATAAAATAAAAAGTTCACCAATAAACCCCGAAATTCAACAAAAAATCATACCACGGGAAAAGTCGAGCAGATGTCCTAAACTCTATGGTTTACCAAAAATACACAAATCAGGGGCGCCTATCAGACCTATTGTTAGTGCTGTTAATTCGCCGCTACAAAAACTGGAGAAATACCTTTCTGAAATCATGCAACCAACTGTAGAAAAAGCTGATTCATTTGTAAAAAACTCGGAGCATTTCACTCGAATTATACGAGATATCGTCCTTGAAAAAAACGATATCATAGCAAGCCTAGATGTCAAATCGTTATATCCCAGTATTCCAATCGACGAAGCATTGGACAAGATTGCTATGAACGAGGATTTCCAGGCACATATAATAGAACTCTCGGAGCATTGCCTCAAAAATACTTATTTTTCTTTCAACGGGCAAATGTATAAACAAATGGATGGTGCTCCAATGGGATCCTCGCTATCACCAGTAGTCGCGAATTTATTTATGATATACTTCGAGAAAGAAGCTCTTGAGAAAGCAAGTTTAAAATCCAAATTATGGATTCGTTATGTGGATGACATATTTATTATATGGCAACATGGTCATGCAGAGCTCGAAAAATTTCTGACTCACGTAAATTCAATCCAAGAATACAATTTACTCTAGACCTAGAGGAAAACAACAAACTACCATTTTTAGACGTTTTGGTCACAAAACTACATAACGGACATTTCGAATACACCGTGTATAGAAAACCAACACATACAGACAGATATTTAAATGCAAAATCACATCATCACCCAGCACAAATTCAAGCTGTGGCAAATACTCTAATATCTAGATCCGTGCGACTAACTGAAACACAGACGAGACAAAACGAACTTAAGGTAGTATCTAGTGCTTTAAAGAAAAATGGCTACACAAATCGCACCATAGAGAAAGCTATTAATGCACAGGTTTCCCGAACAACGAACAACAAAAAATATGAGCCGGGAAAACAACGAGTAGTCTTACCATATGTAAAAGGCACAACAGACAGAATCGGAAGAATTCTGAGGAAACACAACATACAAACAATACACAAGCCACAAACAACTATAGGTAAACTACTCGGAAACCCAAAAGATAAAATCAAACTGGAAAACCACGGAGTGTACAGCATTCCGTGCCAGGACTGTGAAAATACGTAGGGCAAACTAACAGGCGAATATCAGCAAGAGTGGAAGAGCATAAACTCAGCATCAGGAATAAACAAACAACCTCAGCTTTATTCCTACATAAACCGGCCATAAAATAAATATGGGTGTAGGGAGATGCCAATATAGAACATTATAAGACCAGAATAATCCGAGAAGCCATAGAAATTGAAAAACAAGGTGATTTGAATAAAAGGGACGAATCATTAAAACTACCAACAGTATGGAAGACAATAATCGACAAATCTAAAATCGCAAAAACTCAAGCGCAATTAGCGCAACAACAACAGCACCATCCGGAAAACATAAATAACGACCAACGCCTGCGCAGATATAACCTTCGGCCCCGAGTGGGGTATAAAAGGAAGCGTCGCAGTCACCAACACTTCAGTCTCTATTCGGACGCGAGAAAGAAAGCTTTGAAAATGCCAAATGTGATTTTGGCGAAACGTCAGCAAAACTGTTCTTTTCAGAATATAGTGAACGGATGTACACCCGGAATGAAAATACATATATATATATATATATATATATATATATATATATATATATATATATATATATGTATAATATATATATATATATATATATATATATATATATATATATATATATATATATATATATATATATATATATATATATATATATATATATATATATATATATATATATATATATATATATAGACCACCGCTATTGAATTTAATAATAACGGCTATAATACGTAACATGCAATTCTTCAGTTTTTCAGGAGTTGCCAAGCTTGACTCTAGACTCTATCGAGTGCCTATGTAAGGTCAAAGAAGCAAAAATAGTCAGATTTATGTACAGGGTGGTTTTCTTTCTATGATATTATAGGGTACATGGTGAACGGTAAGAGATACAAAAAAACTAAGATACGTGTCCCTCTTCTTTAGTGTTTAGTTTAATGGCGCAGTCAGATCTATGCTAACTGGATTGGTTTAGAAAATATATTCTCAAAATCTCCCGTTTCTTATTATCTTTTATTACTCGGTTATTTATGGAGATAAAAAAAACTTTAAATAAAAAAGTTTTATAACTTTTTATGTAGAATCCAGCCGAGTACTTAAAGAAAATATAGATGTTTTAATTTTTGATATACTATCAAAAGTAGCATTTTCCTAAATGGGACACCCTATATCTAAGTGTATAGAAAAATTCCATTTTTTGTTGCGATGGAAACAATATATAATACCTAATATTTTTCTTTGTCCTAAATAGCCAAAATACCAAGAAAACATTTTTTTTTAGTTGGCCATGGATTGAAAAAACAACAAAAAAAAAATAATAACAATTCAACAATTACCTTGAATACTTAACGATTAGCATAGTTGTTTAATCACAAAAGGTGCTAAAATTGACGTCCATTCTGCACGATACATTTTTGGACTCGGTTTGCAACTAAACGAGTGGCGTTATAAATATGAATATTTGGCACTCTTCCAATGCAATTAATAAAAGTTGTTCTAAGTTCTTCTAAAGTATTTCTTCGGGTTTTATATACTTCATTCTTGATAAATCCCCAAAAATAAAAGTCTAGCGGCGTCAGTCCGGGAAACGCGGAGGCCATTTGTTTAGTCTATATGTACCATTTACTAACTGCCAATTTTCTCCGAAGTTGACAGTTCGTAAGTGCTTTACCATATGGCTGTTATGGGCTATTATTATTTATTATATCTATTATTTCTTGCAGCTAATGGTTTGTTATCCAACTCGTTTATTACACATTCTTCTAAAATTTGGATGTATCCTTTAGCATTCAAATTTGCGCCTTTATTTTTAATACTCTGAATATAGCATTCAAACATGTTTAACTTTTCGTAGTTTTGAATAACATTCATTTTGGACACCTTTTTTAAAAAATATAGTCGAAAATGGAATTTGACAATCAATACTTAACTGTTATTTAATTTTGTGACATGTACACAAACAAAAAACAAACGCTTAAAGAATTCAGTCCATGGCCAACTAAAAATAAATGTTTTCTGGTATTTTAGCTATTTAGGACAAAGCAAAATATTAGGTATTATATATTGTTGAAATCGCAAGAAAAAGTGCAATTTTTCTAGATACTTAGATACAGGGTGTCCCATTTAAGAAAATGCTACTTTTGACAATATCTCAAAAATTGAAACATCTATATTTTGTTTAAGTACGCCGCTGGATTCTATGTAAAAAGTCGTAAAACTTTTGCATTTAAAGCTTTTTTTATCTCTATAAGTAACCGAGTAATAAAAGATAATAAGAAACGGGAGATTTTAAGAATCACGCTGTATTTTCTAAACCAATCCATTTAACGTAGATCTGACCGCGCGGTTAAACTAAACACTAAAAAAAATGAGACATGTATCTCAGCTTTTTTGTATCTCTTACCGTTCAGCCTGTACCCTATAATATCAACGAAAAACACCCTGTACACATTGCCGTTTAAGCCTTTTAAGTACAGTATAGTATGAAATTCATTGTGGACACAATGGAAAACAATGGGAAATGGTTGCTGTGGAATATTTATATTAGGGTATAAAAAATATTAAAGAATACGATTGCTAGTACTTCCATACTTCCATAAGACCTAGGTCCTTTTCGTGTTGAGTTTTTGTAATATGTCCCCGAATCTCTTACAACATAATTTAGTGGTGTTGTTTCCGTGTGAATTTTGAGTAGACAGATGATACTACCATAACTATTCTCGTTCCAATGGGGAGATTTACAAGGAAAATAAAATATAAAATTTTATCATTTATAATTTGTTCCAGGTTAAAAAAAACAATGCTTACATAATGTCAGGTCCCTACCTAAATGTCAAAATAATTGAAGCCTTTGTGAACAAGTAGGAACAAAATAACTATCCGTTGTGACAAATTTATAAAATACATTCTTTATGTTATATTCAGGTTTAAGGCTAACTCACAATATTCGTTTCGTTTCCTTTTGATATCCTCTTCTTCTCTTTTATGCAAAATATTCTTCAATGAGAACACACATTTATAACTTCATTGAGCCATGTTCAATATCTTGACGAGCAAGTCGAAACGGGTTATAACCCGCATTGAACATAGCTAAATGCGTACAGTATCAGTTCCAAAAAATTTGACGAAATTCAAGATTTGCAGTGTCGGTCTGGAGAAAAATCTCATCGAGCTCACCCTTGATATTGGGCCCCCTACAAGATTTACGAAAAATGTGTAATCAATAATAAGTACGCGGGAATGTGAGGACTTATTTTATCAGATTGTTTTTTCGGTATTTTATATGTATCGCTATAAAGGCACACATTAAGCCCTGATCGTTCACACTCGGACCTCCACAGCAAAAATCTCACCGGGCCAAAGTAGCTCAGCTCACTGACATTATAATGGCAACATTTGTACAGGATTAACTAAGGAATTAAAAGGTAAGAGAAGAAAGACAATAACTACCTATTAAACTCGCAGAACTAAACTTATTGTATCCTTTATGGGTATCTTACCAAATAATTTCTGAAATTTGTATTTTGTTTTTTTCCGCATTTACAATAATTACTGGTAAGCAAATATAAAAAATATCTTGAGTAAACAAAATCCGACTAAAAGCACGAAATTGATTTTAAAGTTACATAGAATATAAATGAAATAAAATAAAGATTAGAGAGATGTTGCTCCTTAAAGATGCTAAGCTGATATTTAAAACTTTTAATACTCATTCGAGATTTTAAAAATACAAAAAAAAGCATTTTTATAATAATCCAAACGAAGATTTATTAAACTGCAAGAAAAATCCGACTGTTTTACGTCTGTGTTCAGTTTATTTACAACTCGGAAACTATATTGTGCGTATTATTGAATCACATTGTACTACTTACATTAGCCAATTTAATTTCAAAGTCAAGTGAATCTTTCAACTCTTTGGTCGCCCTGTCTTTATCGGCTCCAAAAATGACTGCTATGTCTATCATATAATCGTAGTACGCCTTAACTAGTTTATCTTCCAAGCCTTTAGTCAAAAATTCTCTTCTTAAACCCAATGAAGCTTGATCAAGCTAAAATGAAAAACCGTACCGTTAATAAAGCTGGATCGATTTTTATATCTCTACACCATAAATTACTTTTTGTAGAGTTTTATATTATCTAGATTTAGATTATGTAACACTGATTTTAATTATTATATATAAGAAAATAGCTAACAATATATATTTAAACTTTCTCTATCCGAACGTATCTATATAATTTTAAATATGGATAGAAAGAAACTCACGTCTATAATTCTTCTCGTCGAATTCTTTACATCAATTCCAACGGAGAAATCCATAAAATAATCTACACTGTATCCTGTTTCTCTGAACTTATACACTGATTTTCTCCAATCAAACTCTCCTTCTCTCCAGTTCTCTCCTTCCACGGCTGGCCATCCCCCCATCTGTAGGAGAATTCGCTTTATTGTAGTTAATCCTAAAAAAATATAAACAAATTAAACCCAAATTACTCAGAATTCAAATTTATTATGGCTCTTACATAAAATAATTCAGTTTGAAATTTATTGTGAAAAAAGAACAAATATTAACCCACCCTCAGGTTTTTGAGAACTTTACTTTTTTGTGTCTTACATAAAATATGTAAAATAATGTAAAAAACTACTTATTCAGTTGCCTTCAAAATTTGCATAGAAATCGAGTGTATAAGAATTAAGTAGTAATTTCAGTGCGTACCTAGAATGGCTGAACAAAATATCGCCTCAATAGAATATTTAAAAAATCAGTATAAAAAAAACTCTTATTCAACTGGCTTCTAATTACACAGAGATTAAGTGTGATATATATAGACATTTTGGTGTGAATCCAATATAAAAAAACAGCTATTTCTTCAGTCGACTGCTGATCATCAAAATTTTTCTATTACACATTTTTTGCATTTTCAGATACGCCTATAACAAAGTTTATGGTCAAAAAAGCAGTATTTTATATAGATGTTTTTACAGGTAAACTACCCCCAGGTTTAAAATATAACTGGTGTACACAATACCACATATTAGGATGGACCAAATGGCGTTCAGTATATTATTGAGTGATAATAGTTCCTTTGCAGTTTTTATTAAAGTGTCCCTTACGATAAATTAAAAGATTAACATTTATATCGGGCAAGATGATAGGCATAATAACAGAGGGACTGAATTTAGTTGATTTGAAAAGGTGTTGTCAACTATCTCACATAGAACAAATTTTTGTTCTATGTAATGTTGTTGCTAACATTAAAATTAATTTTTAAAGTGGTTCTAATACTGTAATAATAACCTCTGTATTATTTCATTAACGATATATAATTGTTATATATTAACAAATAATTATTCAAATAACCGGTTTTTTATTTATTATTACTTAGAAACCGACAACACCGCCGCATGTTTCTCAATCGTAAAGTAGACAAATTTGCAAATCTAATAAATCAGTAAACCGAAAATAGCGGTGTTGACTTGAATGGAAGCATTGTTTTGGGAGATTTTTGTGAGATTTGGGTTATTTTTGATAATTCTTGGGCGAGTTCTTGGGCAATATCTTGCGTAAGTACGAGGTTTACAATTAAATTTAAATTTAACCCCTAACGTCACTTTTCATAAATAAGTCAAAATGTTATTGTTTTTCTGTATTAATTGGCGAACGCGATACGATATTCTTCCTAATATATATTTATTTGTAAGTACGGTTAGTTACTTTAAGGGTTAGTAGTACTTATAATTTATATTTTATCGTTCAAAATTCAATAAATTCGGAGTACGTAGATTCAAAGAATGCAGGTGTATCGTATATAGACCAATATGTCTTTATACAAATATTTGACATAAGATATAGTTATTACAATAAATTATTTTAAAATACTGAGTAGGTACGTTGTTTTGCAGTCAGAACAAAGTAAACAAAAATAACCGAGCTTTGGTACACATTTTTATACATATTGTAAAAAATATATTAGATATGCCCGCTGTGATAATAGATTTTAATTTGGATTGGCAGTAAAACGATTGTGATATAAATGGGTTAAGTTATCACTTTACTTGAGACCAAAATAATAGTATTCAGCGCTGTGTATAGTACAATTCTGCGCGAGGAAAGTTGTGGGTAAAGGCAAATTTACCGATTTTTTTAAATTACAATAACTAAAGACATATCTATAGAAAATTTGCAATTTTTTTAAAATTGTCTAAATTTTTTTTAATAATTATATTATTATTTATTTTTTATACACACACACATATTTATGGCTCACACCATTTTTCGATAAGTAATTTCTAAATAATGATTTAAGGGAGATGATTTTTTCAGAGTTACAATATTTTCTTCTTACGAGGGAAGTACAAATATTTATTATTAATAAGATATTGGTTAGTTTGTCCTGACGCTTAGTAACGGGATTTACATAGTTTATTCTAACAAAAAGCTGCAGTTTATAATGTGTGTTCCTTCGTTCATTGCCCACAAATCTTTAATGTGTGGACAAGGTTAGGCGATATTTATTACAAAAAAGTTTTCTTAATAGACCTAAAAACATAATTATTACTTATGACAAATCGACTTTTTATTTAACAAGCAAGCTGGATACTTTGATCACACTATGTTAGGTCAGATAACAATTTCAGGCATCTGTTATAATCAAGCCAAACCTAATTCAACCTCAAATAGAAATATTCCTAAAAAGTTATTATGAAAAAAAATGGAATTTTGATTAAATATTTCTACTTAATACACATTATTATTATTTGCTTACCATCGGCTTCTATTAATGTTTTGTTCATGCATGCCCTGTACAGCTTCTTAGTCAACTGGAAAGGTTTAGGTTCATTTGGTTGGATTGGTTCCTCAATCATCGTCCGCAGTTGTTCTTGTAAGGTGTCACTAATAATACTGGAAGACAATTTTGTTGAAATTGAGATGTTTTTAGTTTTATTTAAAGTAATATGTGTCCAAAACAAATACTACGTTATTGTTCTATAAGGCAGCATGACATGACGTAATTCAGTGAATGCCATGCAGGGCCTATTTTTCAAAATTTTTATGCATTTTAACAAAGTTAAAATCTCATTCTTTGTAGGTAGGTATCTAATTTTTTTAATTACACCATATCAGGACAGTGATTTCCCTGAAGATGCTTCGTGAAATCGATGCAAAATTTTAAAGTAATTATTTATGACAAAAATATTAAAACATGTAAAATTTCTATTAAACTGCTTTTGTTTGAAACTAATATTAAGTTGTCGACGCAGTAATATTGATGGTAATAATAATCTAATTAACCCCAAATTTAAATTCTACACAAAATTGCATACATTTTTTAAAATTCATATCTATACTAAAGTTCAATTGTTTCCAAGGTATTGACAATCGAAAATTGACAATTTGTGATCTTAAGAGAACTTATATAATAAATTTAATTTTATTTGTGTTGAACAGGTTAATGAGTTAATCCTCATTTTCGATTTTTCTGTTTTGTATAAAGAAACCGTTAAATTAAAAAATCTTGCCATTTTAAAACTCACTTCTTATTATTCTGTTGTTTTTGGTGTACTCATTATATGTTAAATTAGCGCTGTGCTATAGTTAAAAATACGTTTTGTTTACTAAAAATTTTATGGTTAAGCAAAAAAATCATTATAAAGTTATAATAATTAAGTATCTAAATTTAATTATAGAATAACCTCTATTTTGATCCAGTATAAGAAAACAATGTTTTTTTTTAAACAGAAAACAATTAAACAACTTTCTTATTAACATTTTCTTATAATAAATAATATATTTTTAATACAGATATTTATTTATCCGTTGGTAGGCAAATCCTTGAAAAGAAAATGCGATTTAGAATTACTCAATATCCACTTCAGATGAACTATGATAATAAATAAATAAATACGATAAGCATTGTTCTAACCATACGTTTTTATTAGAACGTTTTTTTATTACCTGAAAGAAGTTACTGAAGATTTGTCATCTGGAATGTTTGTCTTCTTCATAAAAGTTCCGCAAGTAAATTCGTAAAAGTCATCACATGGGTCGACTGATTGGTCCATATAGTCCAGTACCCTAAAGTTAATAAACAAACCTATAAAATATCTAAGCTGCATAAAATTTATCTAGTAATCTCATTTTGTTTAATTATTTATATTTAAATCATTTATGTACTCCAACAATTAACTACACTAAAAGAAATAAAATATTTTTTATTAAATAATATGAAAATAATAATAAAACATATTGTAAAAAAATAATAAAAAAAGATATGAAATAAACCAAGAGTCAATATTTTAAGTTTTTCGTATTAAAATTCTGCTGTAATGAATTAACTGTGGCCGTTTTTCTTTAATAAATATAAGGCAATAATTATCATTAATAAAAATTAGTTTATTTGATTTATTTTATTTTATACACGTTACTAAAGTGGAAGCTAAGGCTCTTCACTTAATTTGAAAGTGTGCTTTAATCTTCAACTTTCCGAAAAAATGAATTAGATCTCATTTTTCTTTAAGACTGCTAGAAAAAAACATATCTTGAAAATCATTGATTAACTGAGTATAACTAATCCTAAAGTAATTTGCGCGTATTTTAAGGTATAAACATTCCCCGATCTAGAGGAAAAGGAAATCTACTTTCTTATAATGTTATTTCGATTATTAGAGATATTAATGGAGTTGAAAATATTAAATAACTTTATTCTTCGCAAAAAAATTCTTTTATCAATAAGTTAACTGTATAACGGAGTGGGAGATTATAGTTTTTGGGGGCACAAATTACATTAATTTTAGTAATTAATATAATTTTTGACTATTTGATTGATGATTTTTTAATGCGCGGATCAAATAAAACTTTATTAGATCTCTGATTTGTACAAAGAAACCCAAGAATATGAGATGCAGCATATATACCTAAAGTGTTTGGAAATAGTGAGTGACGTTTAAACTATTAAAGATAAAAAAATCCTAGATTAATATTTATATTAATTATATATATATATGTATATATATATATAAGTATATATATATATATATATATATATATATATAATATATATATATATATATATATATATATATATATATATATATATATATATATATATATATATATATATATATATATATATATATATATATATATATATATATATATATATATATATATATATATATATATATATATATATATATATATATATATATATATATATATATATATATATATATATATATGTTTTTACCTAGCATTGTTGATACTGTTCGTTCAAAAAATTAATTCAAAATATAAAATTTTATTTAATATGGAGTATTTAGGCGAGCCTGAGGAGGAGTAATCTTTACCTTTAAGTGGCTCACTGACCACAAGCCAAGTACCATAATGGAGTTCTACCATGGTTGATTTTTTTAACCTTGTGAGAACTACGAGAGCTGAAAACCTAAGTAACAAGTTTGTTATGTTTTAAACATCTTTGTTAAAAGCAAATGTTCTAAACGCATTTAAATCACCATTACCAAATAAAACTATTTTGTTTCATTTATATTTAATCTGGTATTCTTTGTATCTTTACCAGGTACACATATATACTTTTAAAGAAAATAAAACCGGCTTCAGAGAAAAAGAACACTAAAAAGTAAAAAATAATAACTAAGTCTATCTTAAACATTTTACTTTATAGTCAGTCAGTTTCAATTACTTAACGACTAAAATGATATTTATGTATGTACCTATTTTCAATATCTAATGCCACAAGTATTATGTCTATCTTTATTAATTTAACAGAGACTTCATTTTCTAGATGGATAACAAATTTACTTTTTGCTTTTTAATTCTTTTTTTTTACATGGGTTACATATTTTGTATACATTTTTTTATTTTATCCTTTTAAGTTCTTTTTATACAAATTTTTCTTGCAAAGTGAGCTTCAAATTTTTGGACCTCTAACCCTAGGTTAAAATTTTGGACATTCTTAATAAAATAATAATAAAAAAATGCGAGAACCACGATAAGTAATATTATATAAAAAGCGCTATCTATGCATTCCTATAAATATCTATTGATAAAATTATTATCCCAAAAACCATATGAATCTAGGTATTTTAGATTACGCCTCTCCGTTCCCCTTTATTGGATTCCTTTTTGCCTCTGCCTGGGCATACATTTTATTTATTGACAGAACAAATATTTTATGCCAAAAATAAAGAAACTAAAAACCCCTTTCGAGAAAGTAGACCCCCCCCCCCTGTGTCAAAGAAGGTACCTTACGAATACCTAAATTACTTTTTTTGGATCATTCCACTTCATAGATGAAATTTTGAGGGAATATAATTAAGCATTTTTTAAAGTTACCGCGGAAATTTTCTCGTAGAAAAAGATTCAAAATAGCGCTAATCTGCTTTTTTTTCAGTACGCTCGCTATGGCATCACCCCAGTACTACTCTAAATATTCCCTGAAGAGTTTCTCCAAAATGGTCAAAACATTCATGAATAATCGGAATATGTACATAATAATAATAATAAAAAATGTTGAAGCTACGCAGCAAAAAAAAGGAATATTGTAATGTACAGTGATACTTGATTGTGGAGAAATAGTGTTACTTACTTGGTACTGTGGTTATTATATGAGGAATAGTCGATTATGAGGCTAATAATAAAGATGGAAAAGTAGTCACGAAACGTTGGTAAATGTATTATACTTAACTAAATACAACTTTATTCGTATTTTTTATTTTATCTAAAATAACTTGTATTTAAGATGGTCTGGGATTTAAAGCAAAACGTTTGTTTTATGTTCTGTCAAAAAAGTTGTTTGCCCTGTCAACACATGTTTGCTGGTTCCGACTTTAAAAATGGTTGCTAAAGGTTCGGTAGTAAGTAGCCCTATAACGAAAACTTTCTAAGGGACATTTAGTTGACCCTGACATGAAAAAATTAGCTTAAGTATACTGACTTACAAAATTTATAATAAAACATTTATTTTAAGCAACTGCCCCTAGTATTGCCATGTGCCCAACTGTACACACTTATCATAGTTAAAAAATGACAGGATGGTCAAAACATCCAGAATTAAATGAAGTTCTTTCGGGAGGTTTTGAAAATTTTCTTTTGCTTTGCTCTTTGTAAGACAGAAAATAGCATGCATTGTTAATTCGAGAAACATCAAAGTTTTACTTTCCGTCCAAATATAAATATTTTACAATATAAGATAAGTTGACAAACCGTTTTAGTTCTGAGGCCAACATGAGTGCCATTTCTCATATTAACATGGATTTTCTTAAAAAAGACATTTACAATACTGATGATATTTTGTGTAAACATAACAATTTCTCTATAAAATTACCTATTTTTCACCAAGCTATTTAATAAATAAAAAATTATTGTAGAAAATTCAAAACTTTGTCTTCTTTTCAGAAAAAGACGCCTACTTTGAAGTTCATAATTTTACATTAGCAGAAGAGTTACAATACCTTGAAGCTGTGTGTATACATCCGGGAGTTAAACATATTTTCTTTTCTGAACTTGAATCTTCGGGGGCGTTTATGACGAAGGTTTTTTGCCCTTGTAATGCTTCCGCCGTGAACTGGTTACCTGGAAGAAAACAAATTTTTTTAAATCAATGATTTGATTATTTAAATCACATAATTTATACTTAATGCCGACATGTTCACCTGACACTAAAATCTATAATTTAAAAGTAAATAAAATACTTGTTTCTTCAGTAAGCGCATTAACTAGTTATTTTATATAGACTATAGGCGAATTTCCTGAAAATAAGTTTATATTGTTAATGTTAGATTGATTGTCGATAATTCATTCTTCTTTTGTAGTGTTTCATAGTCCATTTTTTGATATAGGTATATTAATCTATTACTACAGCTTTATCCTTTTTTCATATAGTCCAAATATATTCAGCTTGGTTTCCACTGTGCACTCTTTCGTCTATGCTGTTCCTTCCTACGGATTTAACTTATGTCAGTAAGTATTAGGCAGAAAAAAAGTAAATTTAAATTAACTTATTGACAAAGCTTTTTAAACTTTTCAAAAATTATATTAAATTTATTACACGCAATTTAGCATGCAATATATTTGCAATTCGGATATAAAATAAAATAAATAAAAATAATTTTTTTTATCACATATTCACAGCTATGTCTCATACCTCAAAAAATGGATGCATAAGAAAATACAGTTTTTTAAAAAATACTAAGAGTAGTCCATGCCTTTCACACATTGTATATAATAGCTGCAGACTAATGAAAATCCAAATTGAAAGTCCGTATGTAGCTTATCCAAATTGATAAAATGGTCTTTATTTAATTCTGGAAACAAACGTTTTTATTGCAAATTATTTTATTGATTTCGTAAGAATTATGATCATACTTACCAGATACTTGTTTTATTTAGGTATGAGTAAGAAAGTAAAACAATATCAATAATTCTCATCACTAATTTTCTAATTGTACTGCACCCTAAAAAGTTAAATACCATTCGGTTCAAAACACACTCCTTAACTTGAAAATTTTTAAATTTACTGTTAATTATGTAATTATTTTCTCTTAATGATTTCAAGAAATACTTACATTTTTTAATGAGTAATTTGACCATAACATGACACGATTAAACTCTTCTTAAAACATTTCCATCAATATAAATGTGTTATATTAATATAATAATTATGTTGATTTTAAATATCCAATATGTTTCAGAAATAACTTGCACAACCACACAAATTAAAATTTCTAAGAAGCTTTTTAATCAATTATTATTCTATCTGAGTTTTTGCATATTTTTATATGCAAATTTGTCACAGAAGACACTCAGAATTTACGGCTTTTTACTAATATTATATAGCTCACTGGGCCTGATAATGTGTTGTTTTTATTGGTAATGATACTTGGTATACTATAATAAAATATATTCCAATAAGCTGAAAACCGAAATTTAATTCAATTGCGTATGCACTTTATTACTTTTTTTTGTATTATTTTAATAGTTCTAAATATGTTAATCAATAAACAGTTCTCATAAAACTGTAGTGAGCAGTATGCTTCAAATAGAATACAGTGGCGTAACTTGAAAAAAGTCTATTATAGATACCAAGGAATAACAAGTACTTATCAATACTTGTTATTCCTGATATTTATTTGGGCTTGGCAAAGCAATTCCCTATTAGTACTATATTTTAAACGGAGTATATATTTTCAAGTTGTCCATCCCTGGTATATGCATTATCGAAAAGTAACATAAGAAGCTATGTAGCCACCAATGAATTTAAAATCTTGCAGAGTATACTATCATATTATTTGTCAGTTGTCGTTTTCTCGAGAACATATGGAATGCTAAATAAAATAAGTCTATAGGCAGGGTGGTGGCAAGGGTGTTAGCCGTCCTTAGGCAAAAGAAAGAACGCCACCCTTTAAATAAAATAAAACGTTAATTATGTTTTTTACTACGCGTTTCTTAACTTCACTCCATCATATGCATGTATGTATGTTAGTCTGATTCAAATCTTGTAATACTTTTTCAGCCACTTCTACGTAACCGATTAACCTCAAATTTGACGTGCATGTACAATCGCATTTCGATACAGTTTGACATTTTCATATATAAGAGAAATTAAGACGTTGGCTCCAATATGGCGAACACGTAGTGTCATGTTTGATCTAGTGGTATCAAAGAGTGCAAATTGTAGATTGGCTGATGAATTTCATCATTTGGGGAAATTCCACCTATAATCTATTTCGGAGGAGAGTGCAAGTTATGAATTTTTAGTCAACATTTAAAAATTCAAAAATTTGATGCCAACATGCAAAATAAATTTTGACTTCTGCGCAGATTTAGCTTTCAGCATTCAATATTTTCGAGGATGAAAAAGTATCAACTAAAGTATATATTTAATTCAATAACTATGTTTTATTAAACTGAATTAAAATTTATGATAATACCTACATTTTTTTAATATATAAATTTAATACAGGAAAAGAAGCATGGGGTGCAATTGAAGTAAGGTATACATATATATATATATATATATATATATATATATATATATATATATATATATATATATATATATATATATATATATATATATATATATATTAACACACCATGAGATGTCCAAAAAACATACTTTCAGCTACGAACAAGTGAAAGTATTAAAATCCGAACCTCAGTTGAAAAAAAGAGAATTTTTTGAGATTGTAAGATTAACTGTTGTTTATATACACATCCCGCTTTCCCGGTTCAGCTTTTGTTAAAACTGCGGGCGTTGCGTACGCTAATTGTTGAAGCTGGTTCTGGTTTTAGGACTGTATAACAAGAAAAGCAATTATCATTAAAATGATTTAATAGATAAAATCATTAATACCTGTTTCTCAATATCAAACATAAACTGAAAGGCTTAGGGGCAATGTAATGGGAAAAGTTGTAGATTGGTAGCGTAATCGACGATGAAAAATGAGGACGCTCAGCTTGATCGTACACACCGGTCACGCAGTCGTGCAATACTGAATTTTGTGTCTGACAGTTCGAGAGTTCAAGTTCATGAAACAGCTGGGTGCTGTGTTGCCGGTTATAATTCCCTACTGAACAATAAGTTGCACATTTCAGTTAAGAGGGAAATGAATAATAAATTTACCTTTAATATGAATTCGCCTTAACATGGCCCCCACCTTAAAAGTGCACTTTCAACACAATATCAATCGTATCCAGTGCAAAGATTTAAAAACTAAAGAAAGAATGAAAAATATAAAGGAACTAAGCTATCCTTGAAAAACTCAGAATCCTTATTAAATGATACGCTTAAATCTAAAACAAGCTTATAACACGCATCAATACAAAAGAAAATACTTAAAAACTAACACTCGTTGCCCTTAGAGTCCGCCACTGGCAAAGGGCACACCTTAACGACAGAGCGCTTAAAGGTTCCGGTAGAGGTTTTCACTGAAACAACGCGCACAATATCGTCGTCACCGGGATGAACCGCTACGATGCGTCCAAGACGCCATTTATACGAGGGGAGGTGATCGTCGCGTACTAATACCAATGCTCCAACCTTGATTTCGCACTTGTTTATTTTCCACTTTGTTCGCTGTTGAAGCTCCGCAATATACTCTTTCGACCACCTCGACCAAAAGTTTTGTTTGACCTGTTCGAGTTGTTCCAGATGCGACAAACGATTTGTCGGAACTGACTGTAAATCTGGGAAATGAACAGCCTGCAATGATCGGCCTATCAAGAAATGAGCAGGAGTCAGCACTTCCAAATCATTTGGATCTGATGACAATGGGGTCAATGGTCGTGAATTGAGAACACTTTCTATCTGAGTTAATACAGAATAAAAACTTTCAAAAGTTAAAACAACATTAGAAAGAACACGCTTGATATGGTGCTTGGAAGACTTTATACCGGCTTCCCACAAACCTCCGTGATGGGGAGAATAAGCAGCTATAAAGTGCCACCTAATTTCAAATTTTGTTTGTATTTTATCTAACAAAAGAGATTCATTAACCTGGATAAAATCTCCAAGCTCCTTTAAATGGTTATTCGCGCCGACAAAGTTGCTACCGTTATCACTGTACATGTGACATGGTTTACCTCGGCGAGCTATGAACCGTTGAAAAGTCTCCAAAAATGCTTGAGTACTTAAATCCGTCACAAGTTCCAAATGAACTGCCTTCGTGGCTAAACATACAAACAAACACAAATAACATTTTTGGATCTTACAACCGCGACCTTTACGATCCTTTATGAAGAAAGGCCCAGCATAGTCTACTCCAGTATCCATAAAAGGCGCTCTTGGATTAACCCGCTGCTCAGGTAAGTTTCCCATAATTGGTAGTAGAGCCTTGGGCTTGAAACGGAAGCAGATGACGCATTCGCGAACAACTTGTTTAGCTAGATTTTTACCGGAAATTGGCCAACAATATTCCCGCACATTGGCCAATAGTTGCTGTGGGCCACAGTGTCATGCCCTTACATGTTCGTGTCGAAAAATAAGTTTAGTTAATGTATGATGGGAAGAAAGAATCACGGGGTGTTTTTTGTCAAAGGAATAGGCAAAGTGTCTAAGTCGACCTCCTACTCTTATTAACCTGTTTTCCAGGAATGGAGTTAAACTAAGGATTTTACTTTTATTGCCCACGGTTCCTAACTTAATTAACTCTTGAAGCTCTATAGGAAAGGATTCTTGTTGGGAGATCTTCATAAGAACCTCCTGTGAATGATGTAATTCGTCAAACGTAAAAGTTTCTGTTTTGCGATTTAGTGGAAATTTGACATTATGAATAAACCTTAATATATAAGCCATAACTCTTTTGATTCGAATTAGAGATGAGAATCTTTCAAATGGGAACCATTTCTCAAATTGTGTTTGAAGGAATACTTGTTTTCGAATTTCGGGAAGTTCATGGTGTGGAATAGGGTTATAAATCGATTTATCTGGTGGCCAACATTCTTGTGGATTCTTTAACCACGTGGGCCCTAAAAACCACATATCCAATTTAATAAAGGTTTTAGGTAATACCCCACGAGATAGACAATCGGCAGGATTGGAATCGGTGGGAACATACCTCCAAGATTTTGTGCTGGTTAATGATTGAATTTCCGTAACTCGATTTCCTACAAACGGTTGCATCGTATGAGGAGCAGTTCGAATCCATGATAAAGCTACTGTGGAATCGCTCCACAAAATGTATTTGTCTATTTTAATGGTTAAAGAACTTGATACTTTGTTGAAAAGGGTGGCTAAAAGAAGAGCGGCACATAGTTCTAGTCTGGGAATACTAATGGATTTAAGGGGTGCAACTCTACTTTTCGACGTAAGTAGATTGACATGAACTCTATGATGTAAGTAGATTGACATGAACTCTATATCTACAGTGCGAATATAGATGCATGCTCCATAGGCTTGCTCGGACGCGTCTGAAAACCCATGAAGTTCTACACTTAATGGTGCTTTCACAGATACAAATCGAGGAATTTTTAAACTCTGAATTTGGAAAAGTTCATCTCTAAATGATAAGTACTTTTGAACAATTGATTCTGGAATTATCTGATCCCAAGAAATTTTTAATGACCAAAGAGACTGTAAAATAACCTTAGCTATGACAACAATTGGACCAATAAGTCCCAACGGATCAAAAATCCTTGCAGTTTCAGAAAGAATTGAACGTTTGGTGACTTTATTTAGATTCGAAGGGAGATCTATTTTAAATGAAAAGGTGTCTTCTGCGCAAGACCAAAGCATACCAAGTGTTTTTCCATCTTCTGTAGATGAAAAATAATGAGCATCTAATGACGACCTAGAATGTTTGATTCCTTCAAGAATTTTGCTGTTGTTCGACTTCCATTTCCTAAGCTGAAACCCTGCAGAGCTCAGAATAGACGAAAGCTGATTACAAAGTTCTATTGTACCAGAAATAGAGTCACTCCCAGAAATTGCATCGTCAATGTAGAAATCTTGTTTCAGCACTTGAGCTGCTTGGGGCGAGGAAAATTTGTTCTCAATGAATAGTTGTTTAATGCACCTGGTTGCTAGAAAAGGTGCACTGGTTGTGCCATAGGTGACTGTATTTAATGAAAAAACTTGAAGTTCATCCTCTGGTTTGTCCCTCCAAAATATAAGTTGTAAGGGTTTAAATTTATCTTGGACCAAAATTTGCCGGTACATTTTACAAATGTCCGCCGTAAAAACGTATACATGTTGTCTAAATCGAAGAAGTATGGAAAATAGGTCATCTTGAACGACCGGACCTGCCATTTGAATGCTGTTATAGGAAAATCCAGATGACGATAACGCACTACAGTTAAAAACCACTCTAAGTTTTGTAGTGTCACTACTTTCTCGGAGTACACCGTGGTGAAGGGCATAAAAATTGACCTCATTTTTTGCTGGTTTAAAGGGCGTCATGTGTTTGAGTTCCTTGTACTCTGACATGAAATCAACGTACATACATCTTAAATTTGGATTGCTCAAAAGCCTTTTCTCCAGTTTGAAAAATTGGGCTTTTGCAGACTGTTCAGACTCTCCTAGTAGATTAATAGATTCCTTTAAAGGAATGGAGACGACAAAACGACCTTCTGAATTGCGGGTAAAAGTGTCAGTGAAATGTTTTTCGGCAAGTTCTTCCTCTACCGAAAAAGAAGATTTTGGTGACACTTCCTCAAGTTCCCAAAATTTCGCCAATTGATTTTGAACATCAAGGGCCTTTGAAAAATGACAATTTGTTACCTGTGAATGTTTAATTTGCCAGGGACCTGATATGTACCATCCTAACTTGCTTTTTTGTAAAATTGGCTTATCTGGCCCTAAGTCTATTGTTGATTGGCATAGAAGTTTCCAAAAGGACCCTGCGCCAATTAGAATGTCTATGGGACTTGATTCAAAAAACTTAGGATCCGCAAGAGTAACGTTTGGAGGAATTTTTAATGAATTTGCTTTAAATGAAATGCAAGGTAGATTACTTGTAATGGTAGGAATGATCAGACAATTAAGATTTAATTTAAAATTAGAATAGTGTGATTTTAAATTAATATCGCAAGCCTTTGATACGCTAACATGTGCTTGGTGTATGCCACTAACAGAAACATCCACTGAGGTTTGTGGAAGTTTGAGTTTATCGGCTAGAATTTGGGAAAAAAAGTTAGACATGGATCCACTATCCAAGAGAGCCCTACAGGTAAGTGATCTACCCTGAGCATCTTGAACTTCTACTAGTGCTGTTGCCAGCAAGACTTGACTTTGAACGGCAGCATTAGAACATGTAAGATTCTGAAAGTTTTTGCAATTTTGGCTGTCGTCAGAAGATTTCGAATCTGAAACCTGATTTTCTGGATCATTTGGATCCTTAGAGACACTGAGCGAACTATTTTTAACTGAACTAAAATGTAAAAGTGAATTATGACGTTCCTTGCAATGTTTACATGAACCTGACTTGCAAGAATTTATTTCATGGCCCTTCTGTAGACAATTAAAACAAAGTTTCAATTCCTTGACTTTTTCCCTTCTAGTCTTAATAGATAAAGCTAGAAAATCGGGACAATTGTAAATTAAATGAGGCTTTTTACAATAAAAACACGAAATCATATGTTTTTGAATGGAATCATTCTCTTGAGCTAAAAAACATTTATCTTTCGGATGTTTAAAACTAGAATCGTTTTTAAATTTAACCGATTGAAAACTCTTAGGCCTACCCTTATGCATGTTAACCTTTTCAAAAAAGTCTGCTCTAGCACATAAAAAGTTTTTTAAATCGGAAATGCTTGGAAATTCAATGTCCTTAATGTACTGTTCCCATTCACGAATATTATCTATGTCGAATTTACTTTTTACCAAATATACAATTAATGGATCCCAATAATCGATTTTTAGACCAATAGTTTCTAACGATTTTAAATTTTTTGATAAACAATCGACAATGTTTCGAAAAGCAACCGGAGAATCTGCTTTCGGCTCAGAAATATTGAAAAGAGATTTAATGTAATTATGTGCCATTAATTTTTTGTTATCAAATCTCTGACATAGAATATTCCATGCCATCTCATAATTACTGGAAGAAATTTCTATACATTGTATACACTGAGCAGCAGTTCCCTCCAATGACGCACGTAAATAATGAAATTTTTGTATTGAATCAAGACTATGTGCATTGTGAATTAATGATAAAAATAATTCCTTAAACTCGAGCCACTTTTCACATGTACCCGTAAACTTCGGCAACTCAATTACAGGCAATTTTGCATTGACAGCCTTAAATGAATTTGGAGCATTAATTTGTTGATTTGAAGAACTGGGTGAGGAATTTTGAGGTAATGAAAATGAAAAAAGATAATTTTTTGCATCAGAAATTGTTTTATAATATAAACGTTCAAATGACTGCTCTTGGTTTTCTTTAAATTCCTCAAAATCGATTCCTTCCAATTCAAATTGTACATCATTGAATGCTGAAAGCAAGCGTCCTTCAACATCTTTTAAACGCGTGTCCAATTCAATCAAGTTTGTGCTGCTAGGTTCTGAGCTTTTTAAAGATTCTAAATATGACTTGAAACGTACTAAATTTGAAAATATAGCTTCTCTTTTACGTACGAGATTAGATGTTCTATCTGCTTGTTTTTGCTTAGGCATTTTGTTGTTTCAAATAATGACTAAAAGAGTATTAAAGAATCGTAACTCAATAAAATGATCTTAGATAAAACAGAAGTGCCTGTGCTTAAGCAAAACCAATGAAATGATTTTTTTTTTTAAAAACTAAGCCTAACATGATTTAAAAATGTCTGTAAAATGTAAATGTCTGTACCAACGTACCTAATAGATTAAAAACTATTTTAAACTACTACGCACTGCAAAATGTAAAATGTACTTCAGCTCTGAAGAAAATCTTGCACCTAGTCAAAATTACACGATGTAAATTTGATCAGCGTATTCGATGAGGCATTTGACACCTGCAAATCGTACATGGAATACTTCCTCAAAGTCTACTGCTGGACATGCGCCGCCTCTGTTCAACCTAAGCAGCTAAAGAAATGACAGCAACTCTGAATTGATTGCCAAAAATCAAGCTTCATCAGACGACCGAGAACTCTGGAACTGACCACTCTGTGCTGAAGGCAGCTTTCACCCAACGAAGCTCTCGAAGAAACGAATCTAATTAGCTTAAATTTTACCTTGTATTCAGCAGCTTGTTTCCAAAAGATGACCACTTTTTACAACACTACTTACTACACAGTTTAATGTTCAAATGAAAAGTCCCCACTGGGTCGTAAAATGCCCCGAAAATGATAACTTGCGAGTACACTGCACGACTACGATTTTTCAAATTTCACCTTATTCTTTTACGCTACCACAAAGATGTTTGGCAACGTTGCATGTCGTCATGTCAGACGACAATGATAATTATCCTGGGTCGAAGGATCAAAAAATGGTTATGTAAGATAAACTGTTGTTTATATACACATCCCGCTTTCCCGGTTCAGCTTTTGTTAAAACTGCGGGCGTTGCGTACGCTAATTGTTGAAGCTGGTTCTGGTTTTAGGACTGTATAACAAGAAAAGCAATTATCATTAAAATGATTTAATAGATAAAATCATTAATACCTGTTTCTCAATATCAAACATAAACTGAAAGGCACTAGGGGCAATGTAATGGGAAAAGTTGTAGATTGGTAGCGTAATCGACGATGAAAAATGAGGACGCTCAGCTTGATCGTACACACCTGTCGCGCAGTCGCAATGTTACCAATGCTCCGACACGAAAATATCCAATATTCCTCTAAAAAAATCCGATTTTTGTTCGAAAACATCCCAGATAGGGATGAAAGAAAATTAATTAGCTGAACACTTGTCGATAAAATTAAATGATCGATAGGTATACCTTAAAAAAAGTTTTCATATTGTTAAATATGTAGACTATTTATTAACTATAAAAAATTCTGTATTTATTGTTTTTTTAAATTTGCTGTTCGGAATTACGGAAAAATATGTCAGTTAAACCATCACCTTTGACCGAAATGATTAGAAGCTAATATCTAGTATATTTTCCAGTGTTTTTTTCATTTTTTCATGTTTATGATTAAATGCCTGCTTTAATATAGACTCGGAATTCTTTACAGCAAACCTAACCAATACTAGCCTAACCTAATATGTTTTTACTATGGATTTTAGTTAAAAAAAATATAAAAAGTCACGGCCTGCGTGGGACGGGGATCCATTGCATCCAAAGTGATCTTGCCACCATTCCTCGGAGAAAGTTTAACGAATTTACTGTGATATCTTCAATAATTAAGCAAAATGCCGCGATCAGCACCACTGAGAATATACAAGATTTATGCGTTTTTCAACGTGTCCGCACCTTGGATGTCCGCATTAGAAACATGACGAAAGTTAGCCAATCAAATTAGCAGTTGTATTCCGGATCATAATCAGGTACTTGAAAAAAATATGTACAGGTTGAATAATACAAAAACTAGGAATAAAAGAACAAGGAACAAATAGTATTTTTTATATATATAAAAAAATCAAGGAATAACAAGTGTTGGCTATTGCTTCGAACATCCAAACACTCTAAAATCTGCAAACAAATAAATTAAATTGATGTCTGATGGACTCGCACCCGTCTTTCATTTGTTATTTATTGCCATTTAAATAATGCGTTAGAGAAGGATGGCAGTCCTAAATAAAACACATATGTGTCAGTTTCGCAACCCGTTTTATTAGAGAGGAGCAAAAAGTATCGACTCGACAGATATTGCGCAGTTGCCGACTATACCTATTCAGTCTTCCCGAAATTTGTTTAAATTTCCCGATTGTCGTCCCTTGTTTTGCATAGTCTGTATTAGAACCCAAAAATCCGCCAAATATCCACTTATTACCAAAATATCCGAAAAAACTCCGCAATATATTAAAATCCGAAAAAAATCCACTCACTCTGAAAATATCCGCAAATCGGATTTTAATCCGCTAATTGGTAACACTGCGCAGTCGTGCAATACTGAATTTTGTTTCTGACAGTTCGAGAGTTCAAGTTCATGAAACAGCTGGGTGCTGTGTTGCCGGTTATAATTCCCTACTGAACAATAAGTTGCACATTTCAGTTAAGAGGGAAATGAATAATAAATTTACCTTTAATATGAATTCGCCTTAACAGAGATGGCTGAAATTCAAAAAAACAAAAACGCCATAAATGATAAAAAAGACATAAACAACCTAAATAAATTGTATATATCTTTACTGTAACAGTGTTCGCTCAGTAGTTTGTAATTTGTTTGTAATAAACGTCCACAATATTTTTAAAATGTAAATTAAATATGTGTAGTATATGTCAGATATGTGGATTATGTGTACTTTTATTTCAACTATTTTACGTTCTATGGTAAGTCCTAAATTTTTAGTATTTTATAAACTTAAAAAAATAGTGCTAAACAAATTTTAGGTTTGAAAAAGACCAAAACTATGGTCGAAACGTCACCTTAGAAACAAAATATATGTTTAAAAATATGTACTAATTTTGTTGTTAATGTATTGACCTCAAACCAAGAAAAATCAAGATAAATATATATTGAAAAAAAGGTCAAAGAACACAAAGCAAAAAAAAATATATAAGTATGGGTGAAGAAGTACTAAATTACAGAACAATTTAAAGCACATATGGACGCCATATTGTGAAGGAAATGAAAGAATATGAAAACATCTCTCGAAAAATTGCCAACCAAAAGAATAGAAGAGTCTTTTTATTGAGATGTAAAACAGAAAACTTACAGCCAACCTTTCTTAATCTTAAAATGTCTCATATAAAATTCGAAAATGTAAACCTTGAACGTAAATATAACCAGTTTGTCTTACCAACATTTATTTTAAGTACATTAAATTTATTAATTACAGAAACAACTTTAAACATAACAAATTTACGAAATAAATTCAAGCATCTCGAAAATCGCCTTACGGAAAATTTACCAAATACAATTTTCATTAAATTTAAAATCTGCAATATACAAAAAACTGAAAAACTTTTCCAAGAAATAAAACAAATCAATAAAAATAAACTAGACCACCTAATTTCAAAGCAAAAAGCTCCCCCTCAACAAAAAACAACATCAATGTGGGTGGAAAACCTAACAGATCAAAATATTCCAGATTACGCTATGGAAATTTTAAGCTTAGGACCTAATTTTGCAACGGAATTAAATAATGATAGACTATTGCCAACTACCGATATACTATGTAACATTGAAAACGGTATAAATCATTTGAGAGATGGAGAGAAAGACGAAATTAGAGCAAAATCTTGTAATATATTAACAAATTTTAAAACTAAACTGAAAAATCAAACAAATAAAAATAAAAAACACACAATAAACTTAACAAAAACTAAAAGTTTTTTAAAAAATAACCCTTCTATAAAGGTTCTAAAAGCCGATAAAACAAACAAAACAGTGTTAATGAGTTCTGCTAACTACAACATAAAAATGAATGAAATATTAAATGACACTAAAACATATAAAAAAATTAAACAAGATCCCACAAACCAGTATCAAAAAAGAAATAATGAATTAGTTAACTCTTGGGAAAAAAATCTTTTTATATCACCCGACACTGCTAAAAAACTAAAAATCCGCAATAGTGTACCACCCAAAATTTACGGATTGCTTAAACTACATAAAGAAAATATCCCATTACGGCCAATTGTCTCATGCATTCAATCCCCGTTTACACCACTATCGAATTTTCTAAAAAAAATCTTAAAAAATATTGTACATAAAAATAATTACTATATCAAGGACTCCTATCAATTTAAAGAAAAATTAAAACAGTTAGAAATTCCGGAAAATTACCAACTGATATCGCTTGATGTTGTTTCCCTGTATACCAGCGTTCCAATCTCATTGGCTACCAGAATAATTAAAAAGAAATGGTCTGAAATAAAAAAATACACAGTTATTCCTCAAGATGAATTTCTTAAAGCAGTAGAATTAACACTAAATTCTACATATTTTATATACGAAGATCAGTTATATAAACAAATAGAAGGTTGTGCTATGGGAGCATCTATATCAAGCGTCGTTGCCCAAATAGTTATGGAAGATTTAGAGGAGACTGTTCTAAGTAATGTGGAATTTAATATACCATTTTTTTATCGTTATGTCGATGATTGTATTACTGCAATCCCATCTGGCCAAACAGAAATTATTTTAAAGCAATTTAATCAATACCATAAAAGACTACAATTTACAATTGAAAGCGAAGATAACAACAAAATCAATTTTTTAGACCTAACATTACATCATATAGGAAATAAAATTAAAACGGAATGGTACACAAAACAAACTTGGTCCTCTCGATACCTAAATTTCAGCTCCTGTCACCCAATGTCTCAAAAAACATCTGTAATTATTGGTCTGGCAGATCGGGCAATTAAGCTGTCCGACTCTGAATTCAGAGAACGAGCAATTAAAAAGGCTAAAGCAGCATTAAATCTAAATCAGTACCCTAAAAAATTAGTAAATAAATTATTCAAAAGCAGAATACATAAATATTACAATTCTGAAAATGCCATTATTACATCAAATCTACCTAAAACAAAATACATTTCTCTGCCTTTCATAAATGGTTTATCCCAGCAATTTCAAAACCTTTTTAAAAAATATAACATCACGACAAGTCACAAAGCCTATAACTTATTATCAAAGAACTTCAGCAACTTAAAATCGAAAACGCCAATTAATAAAAAAAGCAATATAGTCTATCAGATCCCTTGCAATAATTGTAACGGTGTTTATATTGGACAAACAAGCCAATACTTAGAAAATAGACTGAAAAGTCACAAATATGATAAAATGAACAGCACCGCATTAACACACCATGAGATGTCCAAAAAACCTACTTTCAGCTACGAACAAGTGAAAGTATTAAAATCCGAACCTCAGTTGAAAAAAAGAGAATTTTTTGAGATGGCTGAAATTCAAAAAAACAAAAACGCCATAAATGATAAAAAAGACATAAACAACCTAAATAAATTGTATATATCTTTACTGTAACAGTGTTCGCTCAGTAGTTTGTAATTTGTCTGTAATAAACGTCCACAATATTTTTAAAATGTAAATTAAATATGTGTAGTATTTGTCAGATATGTGGATTATGTGTACTTTTATTTCAACTATTTTACGTTCTATGGTAAGTCCTAAATTTTTAGTATTTTATAAACTTAAAAAAAAAAAAGAGTGCTAAACAAATTTTAGGTTTGAAAAAGACCAAAACTATGGTCGAAACGTCACCTTAGAAACAAAATATATGTTTAAAAATATGTACTAATTTTGTTGTTAATGTATTTACCTCAAAGCAAGAAAAATTAGGATATATATATATATATATATATATATATATATATATATATATATAAATATATATATATATAGGTGGTACTTCATATTAATACTACTATTTGTGACCAGCAATATGACTGACGTCCTATGCCCATGATTATTTTTTGTAACAAATTTATATAATGTGTGTTAATAAAGTCTTACACAAATTTACATATATATATATATATATATATATATATATATATATATATATATATATATATATATATATATATATATATATATATATATATATATATATATATATATATATATATATATATATATATATATATATATATATATATATATATATATATATACGTATTACAGAAAAAATATTTAGAATTTTGCACAAATTTCAAATAATTAGTAAAAAACGGGTTATTCCATTTAAAACATATCATTTATATCACACAGTCTAAATGAATCACCCTTAATCATATACTTAATACTCACAAATATTAAAATACCATTTCATTAAATACCTAAATATGTTTTATTATTTCTGTCAAAAATAATTACTTGCTTTTTAATCGAATTTGTGCGACTTTTTAAATGTACTTATTTAGAATAAATATGTAATTAAAAGTGGAGTGTTTAAAAAATAGCCACTTATATTAAAGGATCTTAACGGGTTATCTTGTCTATATTTGGAACTAGTGTCAAAAGAACTGCAATTTCATAAGTACGTTTACGTATTTTAGCATTTTTGTCAAACATTCTTATAAAAATCGAATCTGTGCAAGACTTTATTCACGCACTATTTATGACAGAAAATTTTGGGCTACCGATATATAAACACATTTTTAGTTGTGTTCAGATTATATGTTGCGTTTAGATTGACAAACAAAAATAATTTTTGGCTTTTTCGCAACTGAATAAAAATATTTAACTTTAAATTAATTGAAGCAAAATACATACTTAATAAAATTACATATCTCAACATGCAGACTAGTCTGTCTACGGAATGGTTCGATACATAATATATTATGTATGCTGAGTATCACCTATATACTTCACTTCAGTGGCACTCCATGTTTCTTTTCGTATAATAAATTTATATATTTGATTATTAGTAATCAAGAGTTTTGAGACGTGACATACAAAAGTGCACTATTTTTTTTTGCAAATGGTAACTCTTAAGTGGCTGTTTAGGTATATGCAGAGTGCTTACACGTATGTTCAGAAAAAACTGTCCAAAAAAAAACGATTTTTCTCTCCCCGTTTTTCGGACCAAGAGAAAAATTCTTATTAACAAGTGCGTGGACAAATTTTGCAATAATTTAAGTAAAAATTGTTTTTTATTTCTACTTAAAAATCCATGGCTAAATAACATAACATAAAATTAAAAAATTATTTTCTTCCAAACTCAATTTTCGCAAAACTATGAGAACCGCAGAAAAAAGATCAATACCATTTTTTAGGTGCTCTATATTTTTTAAGCAATTTTGCTATATATGTGCCAATTTGGAAGATATTAGCCAAGGACTGCTTTTGATTTGGCCAAAATCAGTATATTCATCTTAACCCACTATTTCCTTCGTTCGGAATTCCACTATTTAGAATAAACAGTCTATATATGCATATAATTAATTAGTAATAATTTTATACAAATTCTATAAACTGTAATTTATCAGTCTATCCATGTTTAACATTTCAAAAAATCCATAAGGAAATAGAACATTAAAAATATTTAGGTAAAAAATATCTGCAATCCTGCATGCGGTCTAGAACATCCCATTTCATCGAAATATTGGCAAGTTAGATAACCGCTTCTGACTACTAATCGATCTTAAATAATTTTTATTAAAAAAATACAAGAGTTCAAAAAAGCTAAATGTCTAATTTAACATTCTTTCAAACAGAACAATTATGTGTAGTTCCTTAATGATTTCTGAAATGACTTCTTGAGATCTCCACTACTGTAGTGTGGTCACATGTTGTAATACTTGGCTAGAAAACATCGTTTTCGGGAAAGGTTCTGATTTGGGTTGTGATGTGATTACGAAATGATTACCACCAAGATCTAAAGCAGCTGATTTTTTCCTCGCTTGATAGAAGGTATACATTTTAATTTCTGATAGGATACAGTATGTATGTCAAAAAGTGAAAAAGTGTTAAAGCATGATTTTGATTATATTTTGCACTGAAAACCTGATATTGATGTAAATTTGTGTTCTCCTTTTTGACATTATCAATAACAGCCATATTTTTTTCGTGCATCTTTCTGCTGATCCATATCGAGTACCCTAGAAATTGGTTTAAAAAGTTTAAAAAAATCTTCAGCTATTCGTTTGATATGAATATTAGATACTTTTTGAAAAATCACTGAATCAGTGCCATCTTCATGTTCTTCACAAATTTACAACAGCTTTGTCTGACTGAAATAAATTTCCAAGCAGTCATAAACTTTATTCCATGGAACATATTGTTGTAACATTAGTTTCTTTCCTCCTTTTTGTGTGTACTAAGAAATTGACAAACGGGTATTTCGAAAGTATTTTACAATTTACACTACATGATCTTTCACAAGTCTTACTTCTAAATCATTGGAAAGCAAACTCAATATATATGAGCAGAACATCCGAACGTAAAAATGGGGTAATCTCGTGCTTCCACAACTTTTTTTGCGCACTGTTCATATTTGCTGGGTTGTCTGTAACAAAACCGGTAACTCTAGCATTATATTCATCTTTATATTTTTTTATTAAACCAACTCTAGGTATTCAACCATGTGGGGATGACTGGAAGTGTCAACATTTTCTAGAAGAACACTACTTCCGTCTTCCGTTGTCTAAACTGCACATATTATAGACTCTCGTTATGAAGATTAGACAAATCACCGATAGACATACAAAGGAAATGACCAGATAATTTCTTAAAAGATGTTGATGAAATCTTAAAAGTGGTTTGTAGCCTGATCTTAATATTTCAACAGCCTTAAGAATCTCTGTATGTTCAATTGCTTTAAACTGCAATTTGTGACAAAATTTGCTCTTGCTAGTTTCTTCTCTAGTTCTTTCTTCTTATCTTGACATGTTCTTACAACAAAGGAAGACAAGGAGGTTAAACTACTCCTGCTTTTACCAACTTGGTCTCCTAAATAACCGCCATTTTTGTTATTTTAACTGACTGGGAGCCCTGGGGACTTGTTTCTTCATCATCTAACTCAGTTAACTGTATGTTACACATTCCCCAGTGATGGAAGATTTTTAAGCCTATCGACTAGTTCCTGAATTTCTTTAATACATTTTTTACATTTTTCGCATTTTTTACATTCTTTGACGGTTTGAATGTTGTCACATACTGTCCTTTTTCCGGCCTCGACTACTCATAATAAATAACTTTGCGATGCGATGTGTGCCAACTTTCAGAGCAAAAAGGTAAATGCGAAACATGTTTCCATTTTCGCCTACTAACAATACACGTGCGCGACAGACCGTTCACGTGTTGCAAGTTTCTGCGAGTTTTAACATGGTAGCAGGCGGGCTTTCTGGTTTTTTTCTTGTCAGATATTCAACCGAAGTCCTAATATTGTTTTTTTGTATTCTATTTGAAAAAAAGGTGTTACCAACGGTATCAAATAAAATTGAAAAATACTTAAAAAAAGTAATATTTTTTAAATTAAATCAGCGATTTCTGATTTTTTTTAAATCATGATTTTTCTCAATCCTGCCTATATACCTTTTTACCATTCTCTTCAACTAAAAAAGAGCTGTATATGAATAGCTCTTTTTTTTAATTTGAATGGTGCGTTACCAAACAATTAATTTTTTTCAGATATTTTAAGAGATTCTTATAGAACATCATAGTGATCGATTGCGTTTACTTTATATTAAACACTCCGGGGAACCTTATACAATAGACGTACTTATAACTAACGTAATATACTTTCCAGGGTATAAGAGTTGACTTAACCAAATCGGCTAAGTTAAATGTGCTATATTGGGATTTTTTTAAACGGAACATCCCGTAGTTTTTTACACGGTTGGGTTAAATTTTCCAATAATTTAATATTTGGATATATTTTACATTTTACCTGAACCTACATGAAAATAGTTAATTTTAATTGAGGTCGCTATGGAATTCAAGTCTGAATGATTTTTGCTTTGACAAATTTGATATTTTTGTACAAATATCTCATTTTTTGAATTTGAATGGTGTGTTACCAAGCAATTATTTTTTTTTCAGATGTTTTAGATATTTTAAGAGATTCGTTCACTTAAAAAAACAAAATTTATATCATAAACATTTCGGGAACCTCACATAATATAGACGTACTTATAATTTTTCATATATAACACCATAAGAGAGAAAATTTTGTCGGCAAAATTTTCTGATTGTTTATGAAAGTTTGTTGCTTGGTAATTTCGCTCACAACATTTTTCAAAATTGTTACAAAAATATCATTCGCGCCTTTACCAAAAAGCAATAAACTTAAATATACAACAGGAAAATTTTACCTTCAAAAATTTTTCCCGCGTGGTATTCGACATGACTATTTCACGAGAACAATGTCTTACCGTCATTTGGGGTGGAATTGATCAAAAATAATTTAATTTTTAGTTTTTTTTGCAGGTTATTAAAATAAATAGCTCAAAAAGGGTAGAGATTTATAGTAGACGTTGGTAGAAATGTAATTATAAAAGCACATCAGCTTCAGGTTTGAAATAATAAAAATATATAGAAATAAAGGTGCGAACAATCTCATACACGTTTTGGGGATTGTTCACACCAGGTATATTACACAGGATGCAAGCAGACAACATATTGAATGATCAATCTCACCGGCATTGATCTATCTTAACTGGTATTGAAGTTAGAGCATTTTATACTGTTGGGGGTGAAATTGTTCAGTGAGGGTGAAATTGATCATGAGATTTTTTTATTCAAAATTACCTTTCGGCAAATTAAAACAAAGTAGATAATAATTATTATAAACCCTTTACTAAATGATAAAAACAAAAATACATAAATTCGAACAAAAGCAACACTGTTTTATATTTTCCAAAAGAAAACGAAATATGAACAGAATAATAAAAAACTACCTACTTCTACTTCATTTCAAAAACGTCAATAACTTTTTCGAAAAAGTAATTGTCAATGCCATCAATTTGTTTTATAGCCGGATTGGGTAAAATAGCTAGCACATCAGATATATCTGCCACGAATTCGTCACCGTCTTGAACTACAAAAATTTTCTTGGATTTGTCCATAGACTTCATACCCAACAAATCGATTTCTTTTTTTCCTTCTTCGTCCACTCGCACCTGCTGTATAATGGCTGTGTACCGATACATAGTTTTTTTTCTTGATCCGCCGTAGACCTTAATTAATACAATTTTTCCGGCTGCAACTTCATTGTCTTCGGGCTGGAAATACTCTGTCTCTGCTCGCACATCATCAGTCTCATCTTCCAGGGGATCGCCGTCGGAGTTATCATTGGTTAGCGGCCCATCTACATCTGAATCACTAGAATCTGCTTCAATACTTGCTGCTACAACGCTTTTGCCAGGTTCTACAGATAGTTTTTGTCTTTTAATATTCCTTCTTGAGGGTCCTGCTACAAAACGTTGCTCTTGCAAGTAATTTACAAGAATATTGTTCACAGAGGCATCAGTATCGTTGCCATTTTCTTCACTGGGGATTTTATGCAATACTCGTTCAGGATCAAAGGGCTCAATTCCTGTCGCTTGAAATGAAGCTATCAAATCTTTTTTTATAGCATTTTCCGATTTGTTGTTCATTTCAAGAAGAGAAGAAGCTAATAAATGTGGAAAATCTCTTTTGTCGATAGAACCCTATTGTGGATGAGTCTTCTTCCAATTTAATAACACCGACCTCCAAGCCATTTTAAATGGGCGAAAGAAACCAACATCAAGAGGTTGGGTGAGGTGGGTGGAGTTCTTCGGTAGGCAGACAAAGGCAATGTCATTTTCTTGGCATTGTTTTAAGACAGTGTCCGTGAAGTGAGACGATAAATTATCTCCCAATAGCACTTTACGACCTGGCAGACGTTTCGCGTGTGGTAAGAACGTCGATTCGAACCAATCTGTGAAAGTTTGGGCGTCCATCCACCCATGGTGGGTCCGATTGTAACGAGAACCCAAACTACAGCACCTGCCACTGCAACAAGGCTCACCTTTAGGACCCAGTTCTGTCCATTGCTGCCACATTTTTTCTGCCTTGTAGATGATGTAAGGAGGCAATAGTGTCCCAGAGGCTGAACCGCACATCATAATTGATATTGCTGTCTTAGTAAAGTTACATATGCGTTCTGGATACTTGGTTCCACGACGAAACAACATTTTTTGCTTCCCAGGGTCATCTTGCATATTCGTTTCATCGTAATTGAAGACATTACTCGCTGGAACATTTTTTAGCGTTTCTCTCAGATTATTAAAATATTCTACAATAATATCTCTTGAAACGTTGGCCCGAGCCCTTTTAATATTCGCCGACACTTTTTGACTTATCTCTCCTTTGTGTCTTTCTAGCAGAGAACGCGCCCAATCTATCCCCGGCATATTTAATTTAAACTTGCGCACATTGCGACCTTGGCTATCTAGGTAATTTTTAGCTAAATATCGTAAGTCTGTTAGTGTAAGAGGAAACCCCCACTCTCCACAGCAGTTTGCTGCTTTTATAAACGCCTTTTCTTCATTGAGTGTAAACACTGTTTGACCTCCGCTTTTCTTAATACGACTGCCAATGTATTTATTTCGAAGCGTGCCAAATGGAATTTTATAATGTACAGAAGCTCGACGTATAGACCAATCTGCATCCGCAATTTTTTGAAGTGCCAACTGGACGTTCTCGTCGGGATAATCCATGTATGAACGTGCCCCTAACTTTCGTTGGTACTTTCTTGGCATTGCTGAAACAAAAAAAAAAGATGAATAAACTAAACTAAAACAGCTTCAAACATACAAAAATAAATAGATATTTAATTACCTGGGGTGAGATTGATCAACAAAAATGATTAATCTCGCCCCATATATATGATCAATCTGACCCCCTGCTAATAAAATGGATATTATTTTCAAAATGGTTGAACCAGTTGTTAACGGCAAAATATATGAAAGTAATCAAGCATAAATACAAAGGTATATTCCCTAGAAATAACAAAAAACTAGTTGAAATCTGACTTACCAGACAAAGTTCTCGAGGTTCACTTTCACAGAAAAACAATGACTTGAGAAAACTGCAAGCGAAATATGGAGCCGATATAATTCACGTGCACACACTGCTGGCTACCATCTTTCTACTGTCAGATTTAGTCGATAGTGGCGCGCTAGCATATTAAATTTAGGCGCTAAATTTAAATATTTAAACGGATGATTTAGTGAACAATCTCACCCCGGGTGATCAATTCCACCCCAAATGACGGTACCATATATAATATCAAATAGAATAGTGAAATCGAAAGAAATAACTGTCAAGACCGCGTCTTTTTATTCGTTTGTATTGTAATATATAGGGTAATTAAGTTGGTAACCAAGAATATTTGACCTAGGTGACACTTGTCAAAATAGTAAGATCAATTTTTTACTTTAACCCAATAAAATTTTGTCGCTGAAAAACCATCTTGTTGATTTCGTTCAGGTAGGGAGAATTTTGTCCAAGTATGAGTTTTGTCAGTAAAAACAGGCCGTTGCTATGTCATTTTGCTATTGTAAAACAATAGAGTGGAATAGTCGATATACTTTACAGGGTGTTAGCCTTGACTTAACCAAATCGGCTAAGTTAAATGTGCTATATGTCGATTTTTTTAAATGAAATACCTTGTAGTTTTTTACATAGTTGGGTTAGTTTTTAAAATACCTTAATTTGTTGGTTCACATATCCTATATCTCAATCTTGTACTTTTGGGTATATTTTACATTTTATCTGAACCTACGTGAAAATAGGTAGTTTTAATTGAGGTCGCTATGGAATTCAAGTCTGAATGATTTTTGCTTAGAGAAATTTGATATTTTGGCAGTCCGTTCGAAAGTTATTTTACATTGTTATTATCTATCAGTTATTTATTATATTATTTAGTTTAGTTACTAAGAGTTGAATTTTTTATAATTTTGATACTACATTTTTCAAATAAAAAGCATTTTCTTTACTTCCCCGAGAAGTTGTGTTTGTTATCAAACAAAATTACAAAGTTCTAATGTACATTTAGATGTATATGATATTAATAGTGTATGTTTCTGTTGTGGAAGTTATAATTAAATCTTATTAATAATTTGTATTTGCCTTTTTGTCGATTCAAGACACACACGAACTATGCCGTTTATTGTATACCTATATCAGATGGGTACTTCGGTATGATGTTATTTATTTTTGAATGATAAAAATAGATATATAAAATGAATAAATATCAGTAAGCTTTTTATGTAAAAAATTGAGAATCAACATTAGGTATAAAAAAATCGAACTCCTCAATAAAATAACTAAATAAGATAATAAATATCTGATAAAGAAAATAACAACAAATCCGAACTAACAAAATGTCAACTTTGTCAAACAAAAAATCATTCAGATATAATTGCATTGCAACATTGATTAAAATAATAAAAATACCTATTTTCACGTAGCTTCAGATAAAATTTAAAATATTTCTGAAAGTATAAGATTTAGAAATAGACAACAAGAAACACGTTCAACAAAAAATGGAGGTATTTGAAAGGTTAACCCAAACGTGTAAGTAAATACAAGATGTTTTATTTTAAAAAAATCACAATACTGCACATTTAACTTACCCTGTACAGAAGGAGAAAAACTTATTGACGCACCCTGCGTAGAGGAGATCCATAGTGATATATAGTTCTGACCTTATCCCCTAAAAGTTTCTAATTTATACTGTGTAATCCATTTCGTTACACTAGTAATAAAAGGTGATTGCCTTGTCTATTATTTCCTGAAATTTCTTATGACAGACGTTTAAGATAATATGTAATTATATCTCAATTTCCTTTGTACCACATTTACTTTGGATCTTGCAACATAGCGAACTAATTGTCTACTGATTATATACAGAAAACTAAGTCAGGAAATATTACAGTACACTAACCAAAACAATTTAACGGTGTGTGCGGATTATTCTAGGTTATTTAAATTTAGTAACATTTAATGTTATACAAAAAATTAATGTGATAAGATAAATATATACTTCAAAATTCTTATTATTTCTCTTTTTCCACTTGCAATATTGTTAGTTACATTATTTGCCTTATTTTGTTAATCATTGAGAGAAGTACAAAACTGTTTTTCCTTTGGTATATTTGCCTTTAAATAAAGCTAGTTTTTTAATTTCACTAGTTTGTTGACATTAATTGTAACTTTTTACCCTTTCGAGTTTTGCTTGCAATGTATTTACTTATAATTAAAAATGGGCGATAATATCACCTATCGATACATCTAAGTTAAAGATAGTTATTGCTACCCATAGATAATGTGAATACGCATGGGCGATATTAGTTTTTGCCTATCGATAGAGGATAGTATATTACCTATCGATATATTTTATTTATCGATATGTCGATAGCTATCGACCTATCGATGGTGGTCCTACCTATCGATAGTTCGTTGCTACCTATCGATATATTTGGGCAAAATTATTCAAGAGCAAAAAAAGGCCATCAGTTCCATATGGCACTTAATTTGCTTGTAAATATGTAATCCGTTTATCCTAATTTCGTCCAACCTGCTCGCCCACGGCCTAATCGAATGAAAAAATCCAATAATGAAAATCGTTTTTCCATCTTAAAGCTAATGTATAATGTCTTCTCAATAAGACTTCCGATATTAAAATACTCCTAAAAGAGAAGTCAATACATTGTTTCTGTGCAAACGAGCACTAGTTAAATTCAGTAGAGTTTTGTGTAACAAATTTAGAAGGTTATGTTGCAGCTGATGGTTTCTGTAGGGACATAAAAATACATGGTGGTGTTGCAATCTATTTAAAAACAAAAATTTAATCTAACCCAATAAATTTTGATAAATTGTGCTCTAAACAACACGATGAGGCTGCCGGAGTATATCTTAATAAATATGAGATACAAATTATATCAATTTATAAATCTCCCAATGGTGATTTTGATAAGTTTATTACAACTTTAGCCTTAATTTTAAATAAACTTGATATTACCAAACATATTGTTGTGAGAGGATACTTCAATGTTCATTTTAACACCGAGGATTCCAAAGCTCTCGAGGTATTTAACCTTTTTCAAACGTTTAATCTGCATGGTGTTGTTTCTATTAACACGCGAGGTGAAAATTTTTTTGACAACATTTTCACTAATATGCCAATGATATGCAGCTTGATAAATCTTCGCCACCTATCGGATCATGATGGTGTTTTGGGAGTTTGCGTTATACTCAAAAAACGTGAAAGTAAGAGTAAATTACAGGCCAATTACTGAGAAAGAGCTTTTTGCTCTTTATAACAAAATAGAGAGTGAGTCGTGGGACTAGATATAAGATATGAACACCGACATTGAAATGAAGTTTGAGAGATTTGCTGACACTATCATCGATGCGGTTGAGGTTTGTTTTCCCCTCAAATCTAAACTAATTAATATATGCAGCAATAAATCCAAAGTTATTTGGTTCAACAATAATTTAAGAGATATGCGTAAACGATTACGTCTTTTTGTAAATTTGAACAGGCAAAATCACAGTTAGTTCCCGCGGAAATAGTGCGGATGTACAAAAAGGCATACCATAATGAGATTTCAAGATCCAAAGTCACTGCTCACGATAACTTCATTACTACTACAGCAAATCCCCAGTCAGCCATGTGACAGGTTATTAAAAACAATCAGCCATCCATCCCAGCAATCAACAACTATTTTTCTGATGTTGCTAATTTAGTAATTCAGTCTTTACCAGCCTCCAATAACCACTTTTCACAATACCTTCAACAATGTAGAGAAAAAATTGTTCCTTAAACAATCAAATTACTTATAGTGAAGTTAGATAGATAATTGGTGACGTAAGAGATAGTAGAGCTACAGACTGCTACAACACAAATAACAAAAACCTTAAAATATGTGATAATATATACCTTTATCAGATTTATAAACCAAGCCATAGCACTTCAGGTTTTTCCCAAAGTACTTAAAATAGCAAAAGTTACTCCCTATCTTTAAAAATAAGGGCTCTCTAGATGATCTCACTAATTATCGCCCTATCTTATTACTACCGATACTATTCAAGGTGTTTGAGCCGGCCTTGAAAGCACAGATTACAAGATACTTTGAGTCAAATAACAACAAAAGGATCAATAGCTCATGAGATTGACTGTCTTGTGAGGCATGTGATTGGGAGTTTTGAGAATGACTGCGATACTTATGCCTACTGTTTAGATCTTACATAGGCGTTCGACTGCGTTTCTCACGAGATCCTACTGAAGAAACTTCCTTACTATGGTTTTCAGCCAGAGAGCATAGGTCTCCTAAAATCATATTTATTTGATCGGACCCAGTTTGTACCTTTTAATCAAGTCACATTCATGGGTAGTGCAGTCAAGTTGATTTATATAAATGACCTTGACTAATTTTGCTTGCTGACGATACCAAAACATTCACTTTTTATCTTCCTTCTCAGATTGAACTCATGTTTCTCTGAAACTGCCTCAAACATCGAAGATTGATTTGCCACTAACAGACTGTGTGTGAACGCTGGTAAAACCCAGTCAATCAATTTCACTTTGAGTAAAGATAAAATGATCATAGATTTTTGGCGGATTTCTCCAAGGAAATTAATTTTCTGGGGGTAACTCTAGATACTGTGCAATCATGAAAAAAAAACATGTGATGCACCTTGATAGGAAACCAACAAAGCCCATTTATTTGATCAGGAACTTGACTAAGTGTGTATCTACTGGGACTCTTCTGGCAGCCTACCATGGCTACTTTGGCTCTCTCATGTCTTATGCCGTACTAGAGTGGGGTCATTCTCCACATGTTAAGTTGATTTTTAAACAACAAAGAACATGGGTAAGGCCTGTGACAGAGCTAAAGTACTGGGATCACTGTCGGCAGAGTTTTATTAGATAAAGGTTTATGAATCTTCCTTGCATATTCATCTTGCAGTGTCTTTCGCATGTCAGGCAAAATCTTCAGTTTTTCATCTCGCATCACGATGTCCATGACTATCAAACAAGGCATGGCACTAATTTAATAATTAACCTCACTAGGCCCAGGGTGGGCACTAACTATTATGGTCCAAAGTTTTTAATTGCTTACCCTCGCATATTAGAGCCTAAGAGATGAACACCTTTAAGAACCCCTTGAAAAAATACCTTCTGCAGAATGCTTTTTATACTTTTGAGGAGTATTTCAATAGTGGCTTCCACTTTTAGCTTTTAATTACTGTGTTTTTTTTTTAAATGTTTGTTGTTTTCTAATTGTATTTTATTTTGAAAGGTACATTTAAAACTTTTTAACATTACCCACTGACTATTATTCATCAATTTTCAAAATTTTAAAAATTGTTACGGAGTGTTTAATTGCAAAATTTTGCGTTTTACTTTTGTACGTTTCTAAGATATGTTTTTGTGCTGTTTTTGTTATCCTGTTCTTAAGAATGTCTTACATACATTTTTTATATAGTATTGTGCTTAAATCAACACGTAGGCATTACTTTCTTTTATAATACATTGTCCTTTATTCAATTATTGTTATTTGGACTTATGTAAATACAATTTTATTGCGTACTGACATCAATAATGTCGATCGGTACTTATAGGAGAACTATCGATATATCGATTAAATGCACATCCCTACTTATAATTAATTAACAGGCGAGATTTAAGTTTCCGGTACAGTTGTTTTTGTATAGACTCAGAATGGTGTTGGCGCGTTCTTTACAGCAAACCTAACCAATCCTAACCTAAACAAATCCGCATTTTTATTAATTCCTAAAGTTCTGTTAACATCCGCCCGGGCATTCAAATATATATGCGCTGCACCCAAAGCTCCATCCTACCGACGAGCTAGGGAGCCCATCCTGAACGTTCAACAAAAATGGTTTATACGCCAGCTCTCGCCAATCAAGCATCCAATCAATTCACAGGATTTAACTTGCGTTTACAACTGTATGAGAAACTAAAATCTAGTAATTAACAGAGTCTCTTTATCAAATTTTACCTTTCAAATACTCGTCTTAACCTTCATTTTGATTTTATTTTATATGCTACAACTAATCATTAAATAAACATTGTATTTTTCATTAAAATTCCGTTATTATTAAATCCCGTAGTTGATATGGCTAAACTTTCCTTCATTTTTCAATACATACATTTGCACCCAAGAATTATACAATTGCACTTAAGACATTTCAATATCAAAACTTTTAAGTAGGTACTTTCATTTGTTGGTGTTGTTTTGTTTTAATTTTTCAAGCTTCAAGTATTCTGTTCCATCTCCACCATGCCGTCAAAGCAAATAGCTGTATATAAATTTGGTGTTGGTCAGCGAGTGTATATTCTGTTTTTGTTATATATAAAGATTTAACCTTTTTTACTGAGTAAAGTAATTTAATTGACAAGTACGTATACGTTTAATCAAACCCTTTTTTGTCGCCTTTTCTACCATCTGTAATTTTCAGTATACTTATTTGTAAGTAGCACCGAGGATGACTAGTTAGTTGAGAGCACTTTCTAATGATATTTTAGTGTTAGCTGATATATGCGTTATATAGCATAGTTCTTTAAGTTTTCAATATTTTTTTGCACAAGGTTTTTTTTAAATCCATATTTCGAAATTTTAATCAGCATTATAAAAATAATATGGCGCACAAAGTAGATCAAAATCTAAAAGTAAATTAGCTCTTCATTCTAACTTCTGGGAACCTTTGTCCAGAGGGTCGCCATCATCAAACTATTATTTCTCTTTCAACAATATCTAACTGTTCTCAACTTTTTTGGCTAGGTCAACAAAATTTCCTATTTTGAACGCTGGTTTACTAATATGTATGCACTCATTGATGTTTTTTTGATAGTCAGACAATAAAATGACAGTCTATAGTAGAATTAGCAGATATATATTCAGATGCATAAAAACGGCCACTTTAAAATTTTACCAAGTTCTGGTCATGAAGAACTTTTTTATGAAATTTGATTTTTTCACCAAATGAGAAAAAATTATTCCATATAACATTATGCCGGCTCTTAAAATTGATCCGTCTACTGGCAGCACTAGCATATTCATCTTAGGCCACCTAAATAGAAACCAAACTTATAAGATATGCCTGACTTTTTTAAGAGGTACTGCTTCAGACTGAAGGGTCCTTTTCTTCTCTAAAAAGAAGTTTTAGAAGTAGGTATGCTTTTGAGAGAGAGCACTATGGGCTCCAGTAAAGCTATGAGCTCTCCCGTATGTATAAAAAATAAAATGAGCCAGAGCCAAGGCACTGTTAATCTAACAGAGAAGGTAGACAAGAAAAAGGTTAAAGTAAATCTTTTAAAACTGTATGTATGCAAAACACAATTTTAGTCCCATTTATATCTATTTGGGAGTGATAACAATTTGCGTTGCACAAAATTGTCTACAATTTATATACGTTGTTTCAATATTGTAAATAATACGGGGACTTTCAGCTCAAAGCTCGATTGGATTAAGATATACATATTAGTAGGGTATTGGTTAGTGTTTACTTTTGATATATCAATAAAACTGATCCTAAACAATATTGAGATAAGAACAATAATAAAATTTAGCGATACCAAAAATATAATTTATTCAGAGACTTCCCACAGAATTGTTTATGAATGGAATGCGATATCCATTTTCGAATGAGTATCTACATCTTTAAACAATAAACATGTAAATAATATGCTATTGTTTGTTTATTAGTTTAGCAACTTTCGCTTTCTTTTTGCTACATGTAGACGGAAAAAAATAACTGACAGTAAACATAATTTTTGAAAATGTCCTTACAACAAATTTAAACAGGAGTTATTTGGATAAATTAAGGGAAATTTTTATTTTTTTTTAAAATCGTTTTAACCTAAATAACTTGAAAGAAAATAGCTGTTTTGGAGCGTCACCTCACTTCGAATTGTTTTTTGCAAATTTTTACATTTGGAAATTAGTAGATTTGAAATACCGTTTGTAATAGACAGTATTAGCAACGCAATTTTTTTCTCTCTATATACAGTAAAGTATTGTAAGTTCACTTTTTGATTTCTGTTATTTCTCTTATTTATTACTTATTCTTCCAATTTTTTATGTACAAATTTACTTTAAATATCTTATTAAGGTGAAACGAAAATATGAATTTGGAATTGCATTTGTCAGTCATAGTGATCAAAATATACCTTTATTTAAAAAAAATGTGTGTTAAAGAAGGATTTTGTGATAGTTTTAATGAAGTTTTTGACAATCCTTGTGAGTCTTGGAAATCAGTTATTTAACAATTATTTTGTAACAAATTAAATTTTTAGAGCATGTGTCATATTGGTCATAATATATTCTGAATATCGAAAATATATGTCTAGAAGGTCTATATAGTCTTTTGACATCTTGAGTTTAGCTTCCTGACGAAACTTGAAAACCGAATATTTACCATTTGTTATGGATTGTTTGAAATACATGAGATTTAAATCTATAATCTGTATTTTTATTCACGATACTTATTGAAATATACAAAGTTGTAAAATAAACCAGGTTTTTAGCAGAAAACCTAAGAAAGGTAATTTGCCCTGTATGTAATGCATTCTTTCCTGAGAATATTTTGTTGGGTCTTACTACAGACAAAGAAAAGATCTCCAAATACAAATAAATTGTAATCAGAAGATTAATTAAGGCAAGGTAATACCATATTAAAGGAATTTAAAAAAATACAATGGAATGTGAATATATCTTATATATATATATATATATATATATATATATATATATATATATATATATATACCTTTTGTGCCTTATTGAGTATGTTAGTTAAAATTTCAAATATTAATTGCATAAAAACAGGTATGAATTTATATAATCTATACCTACACTATTAATAAATAAAAGAGAAAATATAATATAAGGAGGAATATAATAGTTTAACAAATAAAAAAGCTAAAATTAATTTAGCTGCTAGCTATCCATACGTTCTCAAGAAAGTATTTTTTTAAATCAAAATATCAGTTGGAAAAATTCGATTTTTGGTATTAATTGTCATTTTTTCAGATATGGTTAGGTATATCATTACCTATATTCTTCAAATTTACTAAAACTATTGCCACAACAAATATATTTTTAACAATGAAAATTGATATATCTTACTTGAAACCGCTTTATTCCTGTTGTAGAGAACTGTGGCTAAGGCTATAACTAAAGAGATTCCTAAGATAAAAACTACGGCTGTTGTTAATGTTAGACATCTTTCCATACTCGTCCTTCTCTTCCACCATGTTGGATTTCTGAAACAAAATAACATGAACTTATTACGTTGAAACACTTTTATTAAACGTTTTATGTTATTTATTTATTAAAAGAGATTTGCATCACAGCAAAACTGATTAAACAGCTTTCTTTTCCAAACTCCTTTGAAAACTAGTCTTGAAATAAGATATGGAATAGAAAGTATATAATAGTAATCTAAACTACTGTTCTAATCAACATTAAAAAAAACATGTATAAAATTAATGCTATTTTAATACTGCTGTCAATAAATATTCTATAAACTAAGAGGTTGGCTTATAACTAAAGTGACTGAAGGTCTTGAATGGTATCAAAACAATAGCATTATGAATTGTGTAATGCTGTAGCTTGAAAATAGGGCACGGAAAAGAAAGTTATAAACAGAAAAGAAATGCATAAAATAATGCTCATAAAAAACTGCTAACACCATATACACAGGCTAAAGGCTAGGCTTAAAACAAAACTCATATCTATAATGGTATAAAATATTATAACAATTAATTTTCATCAAATTAAATGTATTTTAAATTGTATTCTGGCACACCATATCCCAACTGATAAGTGCCTTTAAATGTGTTAATGCTAAATTCAGAATTAACCCTAAAGAGAGTGTAAAAGCTCCGTTCGCTTCTAATTTTGAAGTTTTGGAAGATGAACTGTTTAAAATCGGCGTTCAAAAATTTGCCTTCTACATCGAAACTGCTAGATAATGAATTATTTTTTCTGAAATCCACATGTCATGTTTAGCTATATCAAATTTTAAAGGGTATCTACTTAAATTATGTTGGAGATATTAAAAATCGATGCAATTAATCCACTGTGCTTGACAAATATTTAAAGCTTTACCACTGTTATTTCGTTCGTTATACGAAGCAGTTTTTACAACACTCGTGCCATTTGCCCCAAACGCCCCACACATGATTAGCGTTGACAGAATATAAAAATGCTTTCTGGTTGGAGTTTTCTTCACTTTTATTACATGCTTAAAAGTAAATCTTGTGTTAATTTCTAATTAACTCAAAAACAGTTTGGAACATTTGGTATTTGAAAAGTTTAAAGCTTTATAGGAAAATCTCTTTAAACAATAGGTATTTATACTTAGATACAAATTGTTTTTGTCAAAAAATATTTAACATATACATTTTGCGAGAAAGTGGCTGGGTAAATAGAAATAGAACATACTGTATATGCAAAAGAACTGACGATATCTATCTACAGAAAAAGGTGTAGAAATTTTTAAGAAAGACTATAATTTTTTTTGACAGTCTGGTGATTACTCTAATGCAAGAGCGTCGGGTAATTTTGTTTTACTTGACTAATCATAAAATGTTGAAATTCTTATTGTAATAAAAACATTGAAATAACTTAAAATTTAATTTGTTATGACCCTACTAAATAATTATTAACGCAGATTTTTGTATTAAAATAAATACACCACTTGAAATCTGCGAGTATATTTTTAATTAGTTTTAGCAAGAACAAAACCTAAGTACCCACTTATTATTTGTTTACATAGTCACTTGTCATCTTTTATAAATCATTTTTTCCATTTCAGTCTTGTCAAAAGTATCGTGTAAACTGAAAGCTTAAGTACTTTTAAAATAAATATGAATTATAAAGTTCTAGTTTTTCAGGTACTTTTTTACTTTCTCACATGACTGACGTATGTGTTCTAATTAGTTTTTGTTTGGTAAAAGATAAGGGTTTATGTGTAGATGAATATTGTTTTTGTCATCAGATTATTCTGGTATTTGTACATCCTTTGTCAGATTTCAGCGGAAACCGTAAGCAATAACAAAGAAAACAACATGTGTCATTTTAGGGAAGTTACAAATTCCTTTTGAGTCAGTCATTTCACGATAATAGGCTACAACCGTAGTATTTTTTTATTTACAGGTTATTAGATGGCATTAAATATCTAATTAATTTTTAAATTCCCTGTTGCAAAAAAATCTTTTTAAAAATGTAACAGATTACCATAAACTCCCGAGACTGTGTGGTAGCAAATACTAAATATACTCCGAATAGACAAATGGATCCAACAAATAGATAAAAATCCACTCCTTAAATGGATCCCAACTTTGCAATGTATTCGGTAAAGCAAAGTAAGACTAGTAACTTCGCTGTATCGGACGTTTGTAATCATTGATTTCATTTAAATTACAAGCACCGATTATTTTTACTGACTGTGAACCGAACGGATATGACACTAATATGCATAAATAGACCCTTGCCTGGCAATCCTATGGGCGAGCCGAGTTGCTTTATATTTAGGGATCGAAAAATGTCTTATGACAATTACCTGGGATACCTCAGGTAAAGGTAAATAAACTTACTGACGATTTGCAGATAATTTAATAATAATCAATCAAGTGTGTGCGTATTTCGAATCTGAATGTCGAGAAGTCAAAATACGCCTTTAATGATGATATATAGCTCTAATGATGATTTTATCGAAAAACCTGATCTAACCTAATGCTAACGGGACAGATCCACCTGACACTAAAGGTTTTAATTTAAAAAATCATTGTTTTAATATAGTCCCGGAATTTTGTTAAATCCTCGTACAACAAACTTGACCTAACCTATACATAATCGGAAGATTTATTATATTATTATTGTGATTTAACTTCTACTATAGCAAGATCTATACTAATGAAAAATGTTACAATCGGACAAGAACATAGTACAGTTAGAAATTGCCCAGCTCAAAAAATGATCTACCTGATCCTGATAGACTTTGGAGACAACTTCATCTTCAACATACTATAATATAGATCACGAGAGGTTTTAAGTCTTGTCCTTGAATGAAAATACTTTGTGTATATTACATACATATATTTGGAACTCCTATGGGGGACCCAAACCCACAGTGAAGCAGCCTATATCGTTTCTATGTATTGTCATTTTGAAGTCTTCAATTCCTCGGGACGTATTTAGCAATTTTTTGCTTACTAGTTTCCTGTCTTGTAATAAAAATGGCGTTATTTTCTCTGAAAAACAGCTGATTTTTGGCAAAAATGTTGATATGTGCAAATATAATTTAGTCCATTTTAAGGAATGATATAATTTTTAAACGGAATCTTTTAATATATACAGAGAGTCCCAAAAAGGGTTTGTTTAAAGTAAGGTCTTATCTAAATATAAATCTATCAACAATCTTATTAATTCCATTAAAGATTTTACTCTGAAATACAGAGTATTCCAAATTCTATTCTATGGATTGGGTTTTCAGCGAAGGAAAGTACGCATTCTATAGAGTTTTTTTTCAATAGTTGACTTAAAAAATTGAACTAAAAGAAAGTTTTTGCTTGAAAAATAATGCAAAACGATAATAACAAAGCTAGTCACCGTGATTTATCCTACCTGTCAGATTTGACACTTTTTTTAAAAATTGGCAGATAATTGCCTAGCTTCTACATATTTAAAATAAAATTGTTTTTTTTTACATTACCAGTCAATAAACTATTTAGGCTTTTTATTGTCCTAAAATCTATTAACTAAATAATTGCAGAGGGAAACCCAATGCAACAATGTATTTTATCGTAAATTCTATGCTAACCACATAATAGAATTTGGGACACTCTATACCTCATAGTAACACCTGTATATAGTTCACAGTAAAAGCTTTAATCGAATTAATCAATTTTTTTTTAGTTTTGCACTTATATTATCACCTTACATTATCACACTTACATTATCGCCTTAGAAACTCTACTTAGGACCCTCTATATAAATAAAAAAGTCCCGTTTAAAAATTGTTTTCTGAGAAGTAACCAAAGCTTTCATTAACAATAGAAATGTGGTTTTAGCCAATTATGAATTTGCATAATTCATCATTTTTGCCTAAAATCAGTTGTTCTTCAGAAACAAATAACACCATTTGTGTTAGAAGGCAGTAAACAAAAAATTGCCGAAATGTTCCCAGAGGGTGACATTCAAAATATCAATAATAACGGGGAAAACCTTTCTTTAGTAAAACAAACCTGGTTCAAAATTTTCCCTCCTTAAATAACTTTCTTTATCATCTTGTACATCGTTACAAAAATAACGTGAGAAAAGTATTCCCATGCGCCGACTCTATATGAAACAATTATTTAGAATGTTTATTCAAATAGGTTAAAAAATGGTGGGACGACTTCGTCAAACATCATGTCGAGAAAGCTTTTACCGTTCTTTTTGACGAGCAGTATATTTCAACAAATACTTGTAAAAAGTTTTACTTTCATAATGACCTAGTGCGATCAAACTCTTTTAGGGCACTGTATAAGTAAAAAAGTCCTGTCTAAAAATTGTTTTCTTAAAAGTAAACCAAAAAAATCCATTAACAATAGAAATGTAACATTAGCCAATTATGAATTTGCACAATTCATTATTTTTGCCTAAAATAAGCGGTTCCTCAAAAACAAATAACGCTATTTTTCTTAAGACAGTAAACAAAAAACCGTCAAAACGTCCCGAGATAGTGACTTCAAAATATCAATAAATTATTTCTTTAAGAAAATACACCTGGTTGAAAATTTTACTTTCTTAGATTACCTTCTTTACCACCCTCTACAACGTTAAAAATTAATGTGACAAAAGCATTCTCCTGCGCTGATTCTACATGAAACAAGTATTTAGAATCCGAAAAGTTTATTTAAATCGGTTAAATATCGGTTGCCTTAAAAACTCAACGCTCTGCATTATGTACCAATACGCCTTTTTCTATGTCATTAATAATATTTTGTTGGGCCCCAGTTTTGTTAATCAGGGGTGAATCAAGTCTCCAACCTTTGACATTTATCATAAAAAACACGTCGGAATATAAAATGTGTTCTAAATTATAAATATCAATTTATAAATATAAAGATGTAAACCTTTCTCTAAGTAAATACACCTCGTTCCCGTCAACAATGCCATTTATCAGTCTGAGCTATTTTTAACTAGTGATTTATTTTTACGCAAATTTACTATAATTAACTAACTGATTCGCTATAATATATGTATGCTGTATTTATATCTAAATACTATATCTCATTAATAAATAAACCAATATTTATTAGCATTAAGATAATTTGTATAATTATGACGTTATTTATTTTGTGATTTTATTATTCAACAATTATAATTAAATGTGAGATGAGACTCAATAAAAATCAGGTCAATTATTGTTTTAACAACTAAGATATGAGATTTAGCTAGTTAACGTTGAACAGGATACTTAAATTTGGCGACAAAAGTCAGAATATCAAAAATTAATTGTATTTTTTAACATCATGGAATTTTAAAACATGTCACTCCATTTAGTGAGTGTTAAACTAAAATTACTTTCCCACGTTTCGCCTTTAATCACATGAAGAGTCTTCAAGGATCGTTATTGCTGAGATCAAAACAGCTTTAGTGTGTTCTAGTATGACGGTAAAAAATTATATAAAAAATGTTTTTCAGCTGTTGCCACTGGCATACGCGTTGGTTAGTTTTGACATATATTTAGCGGAAAAAATATACGCCCATAAATGCTTTTATTAAATTATTTTTTTACCTTTTTAGTATTTTCGTAGGTTGTAGTTTAAAACGAAATAGGCGATCTTATTTATATGGAACTGAGGCACTATATCTTGGAAAATATTTATTTCATTTCTAAGAAAACGTTATTCTAAGTGTTATTTTTGATTTTGGTACATGGAAACTGTGATCTTATTACTTTTTTGGTAAAAGGGAATATTGTAATCGTGGAAAAATCACCCATCGCTAAAAAACTACTTATCTGAATTCAAATTTTGGACAAAGATTAAGGATCATATGGGGATGACCTGGTAATATTTTGGTAAAAATCCAATATGGCGAAACAAAATGGCGGCTTGGTCAAATGTTAAAAAAATTATTACTGAACTACTTATCCAATTTACCTCAAATTTTGCATCAAAATTAAGTATTACGTAATAATCAACCGATAAAATTTTCGTACGAATGAAAGATGGCGAAAGCTTATAAAATATTTAAAAATTCGGCCCGAAAAACTACTTAATGGATTGATTTCAAATTTTGTGCAAGAATTAACAAGAATTAATAGAGGTATAAAGATGAACTAGTAAAATTGTTTTACAAATTCAAGATGGAGTAATAAAAAGGCAACCAAATGAAATTTTTGTAATCATGTAAGAAATTCAAGGTTTCGCAGCGTAGCTAGAAACTACTTAATTGACTGACTTCAAATTTTGGTAAAAAATTAAGAGTTATGTGGGGGTGACCTGGTAATATTTTGGTAAAAATCCAAGATGGCGGAACGAAATGGCGGCCTAGTAAAATGTTAAAAAAATTATTACTAAAAAATAAATTATCCAATTTACCTCAAAATTTGCTCAAAAATCGATTGTAATCAGCGTATAATATTTTGGTACGAATTCAAGATAGCAAAACAAAATGGCGGCGTAATAAATTATTTAAAAAATAAACCTCAGTAACTACTAATGAGACTAATTTCAAATTTTGGGCAAGCATTAAATGTGATATAGAGATAAAATGGTAAAATTCTGGTGCGATTTTAAGGTGACGAAACAAAATGGTGGCAAAACAAAATGGTGGCAAATAAAATGTCTAAAAAATCAACTTATTCAGTTGACTTCAAGCAAAATTGAATCTGATACAGATATTAACTGGTACGAATTCAATATGCCGGTACAAAACGGTAGTCTTAAAAAAATCGGTGTAAAAACTTCTCAATTTATATTCAGTCATGCCAAAAATTGAATGTGTCCTAGGTAGTTCACTTTACTATTCCCAATAAAAGGGAAGATTTATAACAAGGGAAGTTTCAGGAAAAAGAAATTTACCGATTTTTTTCCTTGGAACAAATCTAAATTAATAAGTTAACTATTGGAGTGTGTATTAACAGACATTTTAATGTATTTCTCAAAAGCCATTTATTAAATAAAGTAAAGATCTGAAAAAATCTCAGATGGTGATTTTTTCACGATTACAGAAAAAAAACATTGGTGTGGCCTAAACTGAAAATTCCCAAAATATGATCTAAAAATCGGTGGCTTATCAATGTTTCGTTATTTGCTAACACGCAAGTCACTGATGGAAGAAGAACAATATTTTTGACCCTTTTAAGTCAAATTTTAAATAACAAATTATTAAAAACCTTTATTCTTTAACACTATAGTTAAGTGTCCGTCCCACGATGGAAATGTGTTTATCCCAGATTTAATGAGTTAAAAAACCTGAGTGTTTCCGTCTTGGACAATCCTGATTCCTAAATATTATTAAAAAAAATTTACATATAAGAATTTAAAAGGACAGGTTCTTAAAGAGGAAGAAATTATCAATAAAAAAGTTCGGTAAGTAGCCTTTGCGATGACCCAAAACCGCCCGTAACAAGTAAAAAAAGTTATATTATTAAATACCAATTAAAAACTTTAAAAAAATATGGTATTATCTAGACACTTGAAGAAATAATATTCAGTTGAAAAAGAAATATTTTCACTGATTTTTCTTTTTTTTTTCAAGTAGTGTAATTGCTAAACAAAAGCTACTAAAATATTTCGCTTTGTAAAGGCGTTATCACAATTATACTCTGTGAGATTATGACGGTGTGATGATTTTAAATGTTATAATCTATTAGTTAATAATTATGCAATCTAACAAAGAATTAAAAAATTGACGTTTTTTTGTTGTTAGCTTTAATTATTAATAATAAAAATATATGTCATAAAGTCTTCAAAAAGCAAAATAATTTGAAGTGGCTTTTGTTTAATAATTATGTGGCTTGAAATATAAACGAAAACTAACAAAAAAAATGTTAATTTACAACCTCCTTTTATGAAAAATCTGTGAATTTTTTTTCAGCGGGATATTGTCCTTCAAGTGTCCAGATAATATCATTTTTTTAAATTAATCTTTAATAGTGATAATTTAAATTAATCTTTAATAGTGATAATTTGCGAACTAAACTAAGTTTTGGACTAGTTAAGGTAGGGAATGGCATCAACTGGTTTAATTTTCGTAATTAAATTAAATTAATTTCATATTGGGTTGTTGTTAAATCAGATTATCTAATCTTTTGCATGCAATGTAATTTAAAAATGTTTCTTATTACAATGGACACTGATTTACATATTGTAATGTCAGGAAAAAATATAACCAGAGTGTACTCTAATTCATATCATCTATGTTTTTTACATATTATGTGATAGCAAAATGTATGACACAACTAATGGCTTAACATTATCTTGGTTATAAATTAATTAGATCTGGCATTTCTGTGATTTTTTTTAATAATAGATTTTGTGCAAAAACAATAAACACAATAATTCAAATAAAACAATAGTATAAGCTATGCTTTTCTGCTACTTAAAAAAACTTTTACATTTTACCTCTAGTTTTATTTACTGAGTTTGGCTTTAAATGGACTTAGGTAATTATGTAGTTTGGTATTATATCTACTACTACTTCAAGTTAAAACTTTATGTGCAAGGGAAATAAAAAAGTTTTAGCTCAGTTAATTTAATTTTAACCTTATCGGTTTCATTAATTAGTCAATGATTTCAAAAGTTAAGATAAACCTGAAAGGTCACCACCTTGAATTGGGAGTGGCAGCAGGGAGATCTAGATTAATATGTAGATTACAGGGTTAGCATGCTATATTTTAAAAGGTAAATGTCATTCTTTATATCTAATATGAACAATGTGTCGTCAATTATCTGTTGTGCGATGAAATGTATAACATAACAAAGTTCATAGTGTAAAGCATCCACCGACCTATCTTAATATATCTATAAAAAATCATAATTGTTTGTCAAGAACCTTTAATATATTTAAAAAATATATGTAGTAGGCCTCAGAACAACTTTTAGAAATATATCAGTATCATTTATAGACATGGTTTGAATAGTTTACTATTTTAAAGAAACTTTTTGGGCTTTAAGAAAATAATAGTTTTTAGGTTTGATGCCACCAAATATAGCAAATAAAAAAAATATAAAAAATAGATTAAATTAAAAATAGTTGTGTATGTCAACATGTTGACTAATCTGGTCACGATATTTTTAGACAGACAAAAAAATATTTTTTAAGCAGAAATAAATAGTCAAGTTGTGATTTGCCTTAAGATTTTACAGATGCGTAGTAGAGAATTTAGTATTTTCAGCCTTCGCCGTCTCGTAAGGGGCCGGATTTCAAATTTATTGCTAGTCTCATTTTTTGTAAACTTATATTTGATCAACTTATCATGCGAAAAATATTTAGAATCATTTTGTATATATGTTATGTGTGGAATCTCACTGCTGATTTTATATGCAATAAGATGCTTATAATCTCATAAAACTACAACTTACTTAAAATAACATATTTGACACGCTGTAATTTTGAAAATGTATTCAAAAAAGTGTGTATTTAAAAATGTTTCTATAAAAGAAAAACTCGCTCAATTGCCATTAAACACATTCTTTTACAGATTTAAAAAGAAACAATGAGAGACCGAGATGAGATCAGTTGTTCTTGTTTAAGACACTTAAGAGTCTTAATAAGTAAGATGAATGAATGGATGATTGAATTACGTTTTTCAATGAAATTTAATTCTTTATTAATTTTAAGTCGTATTTAGAAAATACTACTCAAAGCGTTTAAAGGAGCCCATTTTAGTATTTTTTTATAATTTTTTAACCAGTATCTTTACGCCTAAAACTCCAACAACGTCAGAAATTCAGCTGTTAGGATTTCGACATGACAAAAAACATGTTTTCAAATTTACGTTCATCTGTCTGTCTGTTCGCGACATAGCCAAAAACTATGTACCTTATTAACTTTAAATTTTGCTAAAAATTATAGAGACACACTGGCAACACTTTCGTATAAATTGAGTATTATGTCGGAACAAAATGGTGATATTGGTGGTCTAATAAATTGTTTAAAAAATCAGCATGAAATAATTAAATTAAACTGCTTTCAATTTTATAGAAAAGCCAATAGCCACCTATGGTGAAATATTGGTGTTAATCCAATATACCAAAATGACGGCCTAATAAATTGTTTTTAGACCTTACAGGGAGAAAATTTAATATTTTCAGTCCCCGGGGCCTCGTCAGCGCGCCGGATGTCAGTTATGTACTCAGTTACTCTCATTATTTGAAAACTTCTGTTTGACTAACATATCTTACTTAATTGGCTACCTTGCATGATTCCTTAGGGACGCTTTTGGAATTTGTAAAAGTCTTATTAAAAAAATGAATTGAAAAGAGCGTGTAATAGCGAAATTAATTCATTCTTTCTAGTATCAATTTTTTTGAGCCATATATATATATATATATATATATATATATATATATATATATATATATATATATATATATATATATATATGATAGTATGTTTTCATTCCACTTACACCAACGTCATAACAAGAAAATGATCCTTGTTTGGAACATGTTCTGCATCACAGCAGACACAATGATCCATTTTAGTCAAACGACGATCGCGATTTCGCTCTTATTAGAGCTCATCAGGCCGCCATAGACTAGCCAGCTCCGTGTAGGGCAAAGGCACAAAATTGAATCACAAAAACAACTACTCCGCTGGCTAATACCACGACCGGCATTGAATTACATTGTGACTCCTGGCTTTCGTTGGGAGTATTAAATGATAGTATGTTTTCATTCCACTTACACCAACGTCATAACAAGAAAATGATCCTTGTTTGGAACATGTTCTGCATCACAGCAGACACATATATATATATATATACATATAAGTGATGTTTCTATAAAAGTCAAGAAAAACACACTCAGTTGCCATTTAAACACATTTTTTACATGCTTAGAAGAAAACAATGAGAGACAGAGATGAGACCAGTTGTTGTTATCATTTATGACATTTTAGAAGCATTTTTTTCAATCAAATTTCATTCTTTATTAACTTTAAGTCGTATTTAGAAAATCTACCCAAAGCAGCATAAAATGGCCCATCTTAGTATTTTCAAAACTATTTAACCAGCTGTTTTACGTTGAAAACTCAAAAAAATGTCAGATCTTCACGTTTTAGGATACCTTCATACTAAAAAACATACATCTGTACGTCATGTCAGTCTGTATGTGCACTACATAGCTAAAAAATTATTTTTTAATTATTACTCACCCTATTATATTTAAATCTTGCTAAAAAACATGGAGATGAACTAGTAACATTTTCGTAAAAATTTAGTATGGCGGAAAAAAATAGTGGCCTAATAAATTGTTTACAAAATCAATATGAAAAAATGAATCTTAACTGCTTTTATATTTTGCAGAGAAGCCACCTAGGGTGAAATTTTTGCATTAACCCAATATGCCAAAGTGAGGGCCTAATAAATTGTATTTAGACTCAAAATAGCGGCAGAACAACACTAAAGTACCACTGAAATATTACATTCAGGAAGGAGATACATTTGTATTAGGCCAGAAATACCTATATAAGTCCACAAGCAATCTTTACAGGTATTGGAATTCAAGTATAGACCAAAAAGCTCTAAAATAAAAAGAAACAGCTTGTTTTTCTTTAGATTTAATGGCAAAAAATGTCGCAATATACAAAAAGTGTTAGTTTTTACAGTCTTTATTTAAAAATATTAATATTAACGGCATCTCAAATCGTTGCATCTAACTTGTTAAAAAAATGTAATAAATATATTTTTGAAAAAGAGCAGATCGATAACGATAAGTGTAAAAACATTATTTTCATATCGATGTTATCAAGATCCACTTCAGTTTTTGAATTCCCCGATATTTTTTAGCATGACATAGACATATAGTCCCTTAAGTTAAATAATGCGTTGTTCGTGTACTTTGAGAAATATAAGGGTATATTAATATATATCAGTGTTCCTTCAATTCTGTAACGATGTATCACTGTGAGTGAAATATATCAATACCTATAATTTAAATGCATATATATATATATATATATATATATATATATATATATATATATATATATATATATATATATATATATATATATATATATATATATATATATATATATATATATATATATATATATATATATATATATATATATATATATATATATATACATATATGTATACATATATATATTAATAAAATTATCGGTTTAATTTTGAATCGAAAAATATACTTACTTCTTTGAAGGAACAGTATTGATTTTATTGGGCACACCGACGTAAACTACATTAGCAAACGACGGAGCCATTTTTAGCACTTTCATTTAGCACGGTATTTAACGTTATTTAAAAACAAGTGAAACAATATGTCTTAAAGTCTAAATTGAGTACACCACTTTTTCGCAAAGACATTGATGGCAACTTGCTCTCGACCGCATTATTCACGTACAAAACTTGGACTGAGATTGAAACCCAATACCAGTTTTATCAATCGCTAATATAGATAATGATAAATGTTAATTTATTGACGCCAATTAATAGAAATTAATTGGGTGTGGATAATTTACGCATTGTTGAATGTTCGCTAGTTTACAGGACGTATCATTATTTCCTTTGATCATTGAAAACTTCTTATCTGCGATTCTAAGTAAGTATGACACCTTGAAAGCCTTGCTAAAGAATGATTTATTTTAATATCCGGAAGAACAATTTGATAAGAATAGATATAATCTGCAAAACAAGTAATATATATTTTGTAGGTTCAGATATAATGAATTTGCAATAACAGATTGTGCTTTTTGTGACAAATTTTCCAAAATGTTCTTAAGTTCTGGTTTGATTTAGGCAAGAACCACCACACCCGCAAATAGATGCCTACAATAAAATAAAAAAAATTCAGTCGATCGTCCAAAAAAATAAATATATATATATATATATATATATATATATATATATATATATATATATAAATATACATACAGGCTGTTCACTTAAGGGTTTTCACTATCCATATATTGGAAGTCCTTCATGTTAGCGCCTTGAAAAAAAAATTATAATGAAAGTGGCCAATTGTCCGCAAGGGAGCGCAGTTGCTAGGGTGAACAAAACATTTCAAAAACTTCTAACTTTTAATACCTTATTAAAAAGCTGAGATACTTTGCTATCACTTTGGTTCTAAATTTATTGTCATATCACTCTTGATAAGGGTGGGGGGAGCTGTTGACTTACGAAATATTTAAATCTCTATATCTTTTGAACCCATTACCCGAATTGCATGAGCTTATATTTATTTAAAAGAAAATTTCAAGTTGTTTTAGGATTCGGATCGAGTGATACTCCTTAGTTTTTCATATATTAGTTAGATGGCGCTGTTTGTTACAATTACAGTTTGTCGCAGTTTTCTTAAAATTTTTAAATGGAGGGTTATACTTCTCTTATGCTAGTTCTAAAGAGTAATAGAAGACCGAAGTTTTGGGGGAAGCTCCACATTGATATCTTCATTAGTTTTTAAGCTCTGGCCAAATAAGTGAATTAATAGGTATTTTTCGGACGAAATGATTAATATTGAGGATATCAGGGTGAAACTAATATCTCTAGGGGCATCTCTTGATCCTTACTCTTAGGGGGGGGGGCGGTGCACAAAGAACAAACTAACAAAGAAAAACGTGCTTTTTGTATTTTTCGGTATCTGATTGGTGGTACTTATGTCTCGTAATTGCTAACTTAACCACAATTTAGGCAACTACTTAATATAATGGGGGAGCTCAGACCCCTGACCCCCCTCCTAGGTACGACCTTGAAAATCTCGAACTCGGGTAAATTTTTTTTCGTTAAGATTATCCGAAAGTTTACAGTTTTTCCAGAAACAAAAACAAATTTTTTGAAACAGAAAAAGTAAAATATGAAAAAAAAAACAATTTTTGAATACTGGGCAGAATATTATTTACCGAAGTTTGGAGCATATCTAGATGCCATGCCAACGAGCCAAAGCAACAACATAACAGTAAAAATAACGCGAAAACACAGGTAAACAATACAATTGTAGGTAACTAGATAACACAGAAAACTAAAAATTTCAATCTTAAAAATGTTTTCCGTCATTTTTAGCAATCAGAGAGTCAGTAAAATAGCAGTTTCAATTTCTGCTTTTGATATACTATTTATGGCAATTTATTCATTATAACGATTTAACAGAACTGCTAGAAGATGTGACGATCGCCACTAGAATGAACATGTGGTATCAGCGTGATGGTTGTGTCGCCCATTTTAATAATTATGTCCAGAAATATCAAATATCAACGACGTTGAACTGGACTTCCCTGGTCGGTTAGGTTCCAGATTTAACTTGTTTGGACTTTAATTTATAGTGACTGATCAAAAGTTTGGTTTATAAAAATCGACCAACGACCCGAGGAAACATCAATGAGAGGTAGAAAGGTAGAATTTGAAACTGTTGTTTCATTGACACTCTCGACATTTGAAGCTTAAAATTTTTAGTTTTCTTTGTTATCTGGTTACCTACAAAGTGCTTTTTTTTGTTGTTTACTTATGTTTTCACGTTACTTTTACTGTTATGTTGTTTGTCTTTCCAAATTTCGGTTCTGACAGAGTTTGGATCAGCTCTAAATCTAGATAATGTGTGAAGCGAGGAAAGCCGAAAGTAAGAAATATTATTACATTATTGTTAAGCTCTAAATAACAATTCCAGCATTCAAAAATAATATTTTTTTCAAAGCGTGTTTGACAAAACCAAATTGTTTATTAACACCATTTTTACGAAGATATCTGATCGCATCGATTTTTCAAGGTCTTATTTTTCGTTTTTTTCGTTACGATTACCGGAAAGTTATTATTTTGTAGAGTTTTTGTTTCAAAAAAACATGAATTGGAACCCTTGGATTTAGCAATTCTTAAAATTTGTTCCAAGTGGCCAAAATTTGAAATTACTCTTGTTATGCTTTTAATATCTTTTCTTACAGCTGCTAAGCCAAGGCACAAAATATACATTATTGTACAAGGATTACAGAGTTAATTATGAAAAAATTATATTAAACGTACATTCTAAATAAATAAGTTTTAAAACAACTTAATAAGCGTAAAATATTAAAACATTGTAAACTTAAGAAAATTGAGCTAATATCCTGTTTAAATGTGCTGCTAAACTCTTATCAGTTTAATTAATTTAGAGAACAAGGCAATTTCGTTGCACGTGTTTATATCTTTAAAAACCCAGTATTTATTTTTACGTTTTTTTTAGTAGTGGAAAATCTCGTGCTTTGGCAAAACTGTTCAAAATGACATTTTATTAGTTATTGAAATGGTAGGACTGATTTCAAAACAGAATAGTAAAAATAAAGCTATAAAATTGAGCTAATATCATGTTTAAATGTGCTTCTATTGATATAAAGTTATCTATGTAAATGCCTAACATTTCTGTAAGTTTTCTACTTAATGACAGAATATGAGTTCAAAACTTTTCTTAATTTATTCTTAATTATTATCCTTAATAATTGGGGAATAACATGCTTTTTCACTATATTATATTTAAAAGCGATTGTGTTGATCCTACTCAATTTAAAGATAATGAGTCATAACATTGTTTCATGACCAACAAGCTTGTATTCACAAAGCAGAAAGCACGTGATTTTAGCAAAAAAGTTAATTTATCTTTAAAGTACGATAACATTTCACATCCCATAAAGTTAATAGCAGACTGAGAATACCAATGAAGACATAGTCTATTCTGAGACAATAACATCTACCAAAATATGAAAGTGATCATAAAATTTTAAATTCTGTATGCTTTAATTTTGTTATGCCTCTTATATTCAATAACCGGAATATGATTGATCATTGCAAAAAATAAAATCCAAGAAATTGTATCCATTTTTAATATTCGTCCTAATGATGATACATTCTTAGTCATAATAAAAATAATTAATAATATAACATATTTATTACAACATATTTTAACATCTCTTTATTAACAATATTGCCAACATTTACCTAATAGATAACTTTTCACATGTTCATAACAAACTTATGTGCGAAAATTCATGACTGTCATTGTCAATTCCTAACTGCCAGCATACATTTAATCAAAAAAAAGTCCTAAATGTTATATGATTAGAAGGAACACTAAATAGTAACAGGTCATATGTAGGACTGGTTGACTGGTTCCTTTTGTACAAGTTCGGGTCAGTGTGTTACACAAGGTCACGAAAACGAAAAAAAAAATATGAATAAATATTTAGTTACTTCCCTCGTAAAAGGGAAGTATTTTTAGAATGTTTCGGTGCATATAAAATTTAATTTTGTGTGCTAATATACAGATAATTTCTACCAAGCACTTATATTCCCAGTATTTATTTTATGTTTTTTTTTATTAGTGGCAAATCCCTTGCCTTGGCAAAACTGTTCAGAATGATATTTTATTAGTTATTGAAATGGTAGGACTGATTTCAAAACAGAATAAGTATAAACATTTATTTAAACACAACATTTTTTTCTTATAAAAAATGCATTACTTATGTTTTTTTTTATTAAAATCCATTGGTTAGTTGTGTCAAATCTGTCAATACCAATATGCGACTAAAAATAAAAAAATGTATTGTTGCACTGAAAATCCCCTTTGTTTATGTGAAACATAATCACAAACTTATTCATCTTACTTTCTAGTACAACCAGTAAAAAAACTAGAAACTATGATATAGATTTATATATAGTATCACTGGAGAACTTCAAATGTCTACTTTATAATGAATGTTTTTGTTCTTTTCGTAAAAGTGTTCTAATTTTCTGAGATTTTCAGATATCCCTCACTGTCACTGGACTATTTTCTTTAAATTACTGTTTTCTGATATTTTTCGAAGTGTTCTATAAATGAAATCAAAGGTTAATTTACAATATCCCTATATCCATATTAATTATCGACTTTTTATACGTTAAGAGAAGAACTTCTATAGTGAGTGAAAATGGATCTGCCGAAGAACGCTTCAGCAGCTACCGCTGATTTCATTTGCGAACTTCCGTATATTTCCATTTTGCAAGTAGAAACTAACTTTACTAAAGTTTCTAATCGAATTATAAACAAAATCTTATTTAGGAAAAATATCATACAGGCCATTGTTATTAGGATATCATCAGCTTTATTTTTTTACATTTATATAAATATTTAATCTCTTTGCAATATTTTGGCAGATATTGACAGAAAACGTAAAACAATTCTCAAAACCCTACAATTTAAAAGATTTTAGTTACAAAAGTTGCTCTAGTACGCAGAGCTGATATTCACTAGTTACTGAAATTATATTTTCGTAGATTAGATGAAAAAAACAAAATATTTTTAGACGTTCGGGGGTCCAGACCCCTATGAACCCCCTTGGCTACAGGCCTGACACTTAGAAAAACATTGTATATAAGCAGGAAAACTGCCCGGTCGGTCCATTATGCGCGTATAGTCACCTAGTTCCGGCAAAGAAATATTCAGGAGTTGTTTTACCCATCTGTTAAAGCCCTAGACAATACGTTATGGGAAATGTTTGTGAATTTATAGCATTGAAAGACAAGGACAGAGATGAAAAAAAGTGTGGCACCCTGAAACTTATCAGTCTCACCAAAAGCCACAACACCAGCTTCTGTTATTCAAATGCATGAGGAATTTTTATTAAAATAATAATATTATTAGACAAATAAATCTACTTAATCTTTTAATAAATAATATATCCTTTATAATTAAAATCTGTATTTAAAACTAAAATCTTAATATGCTAAAGATAAATAGATAGAATTATATTTTATTTGTTGTATTTAAGTGCTACCATGTATTAGTAGATGTGTACAAAAATAAATTGCGGAAAGCTGAAGTATTATTTTTCGTTAATAAAAAGTTGAACTGACATTTCGGATACTCAATAACAATATCATGTGTTACTAATTTTTTTGACTACATACTACATACAATTTTAATATTGTGGCAGTAAAACAAGATTTTCATTTTTCTAACCATAAACGAAAAAATTAACCGGGAAATTAATTTAGTTTTTGATGTAGGGGGAATTTACTAACACAACCTTAATTATCTTATTTTAAAGACTTTTGAGCAATTAATTATTCCTATTTACAATTATAAGCATACCTCTTTGCAAATAATTATTAATATGTAAACAAAATTCCTGCTGAATAAGTTAATTATTTTCCAGATTTATGTTCATCTGTCGAAAACATAATAGTTAGTTGGGTCACGTTTTCAAAACACCTGAGATTTAATTTCACACGACATCCAACCTGTTATGTTCATCAATCCACAACAGAAACCATTTAAATAACTAAATAGGTATAAAACTTTGACCTTTAAAGCTTAAAGGTTTTGTTTTTAAGAGGGGAATTATTTGAACTTTTTCGTTCTAATACACTCTACCATTATAGTTAATTTAATGTAGAAAGCTTTTCATGATTCTATGACTATATATAACTGAATGTGTTTAGAGCTCTAAAACGAGGTAAATTTATTGATTTGCTCTGTTGTTTCAGACGGATACTTTTTCTAGAATAAGTCGATGCAATATAATGTATTATATACTGCCGATTAAACCAAACATCTAATAAGTAGTGAATAATTGGTTTAAGTATTTATTATTATATTTATCAGAAACATTTTTAGATGATTTATAAGTACTAAATAACGATATTTTTAACTGTTTACAAATATAATAATAAAGGGTACTTTAGAATATTTTTTTTTAACAAAACCAACTTGCACTGGTAAGTAGAAAATAACAGTAGTTTACATCTAGTTTGTTACCGTGGTGTAAGAAGCAATATTTTGTTCAACTTTGGTCGTTAAATGCAAAATGATGGTAAAATCCTCCTAACACGTAAGATTTTTGAGTTATGATTTTTTCAGTAAAAATTATTAAGTATTTTAATCACGTTATTTTAAAAAGTAATGTTTGTTTGGAATTTTAAAAAAATAAAGTCCCGGCAAATTGGGGGGCAGATTTTGAAATGTATGATGATAAGACAGAACCTGACAATGTATCAGAAAAAGATGGTTCTTATTTTCCAGAAAGTGAAGAAAAAGCACATCATTTAATCGAACAAGCTGAACTACCTAATAGTTTAAGTTTACAACAATGGAATTTACTAGCTACTGGAATTAATATTTAGGAAGAGTAACCAGGAGCTATCGCCGTTTTTTACTAGGCAGAATAAAATGTGTGATTGTGTTAATTCAAGTAGTCTTATGGCTAGGCTTTGCATGTAAAGAGATCAGTTTGTTCCAGGTCAAGCTAACGTAAAAATATACCTCTTGTTGATCCTAAAAACGTTCTCCATTACTCATTAAACTGGAATTGATGAACATTTTCGTAAAAGCATTAGAAAAAGTAGAAAATACGTTTAAATGACTTTAACAATTTTTTCCTAATCTAAGTGATGCTAAGCTTAAGGAAAAAATATTTGTTGGATCACAAATTAGAACAATACTAAGGGAAGAAAAGTTTGATAAAAAATTAAGTGATTTTGAATTAGCTGTGTAGAGGTCTTTTAAAAAAATTGTTTCAAAGTTTTTAGAAAACAAAAATTTAGAAAACTACGAAAAACTTGTGGAAGAACTACATAAAAACTACTACAAAATGGGCTGTCGCGTGTCTATGAAAACACACTTATGGAATTAATTTTTACACTTAATTTTTTCCCGAAAATTTGGGTGCGGTTAGTTACGAGCAAGGAGAAATGTTCTATCAAGATCTACTAATAATAGAGCAACGCTACCAAGACAGATGGGATCCAGAAGTGATGGGGGATTATGGTTGGTTTCTGATGAGAGAAAGCGATGAGGAATATAAACGAAAGTCAGCATTTGCAAGAGAGTTATCTACAAAAGGCTTACTATAAATGTGTAGTAACTACATAGGATCGAACTGATAACTCCCTCCTTTTTTGATGTCGGCTAAAAATACATAAACAGTACTGATGTTTTTGTTGAGATCTTAGTAGTAAAGTTCTAGTTACAAATATGGTCTATAGGTAATGACAAACCCAATACTTACCAGCAGTGGTGGTCTGGGCATTGGGGATCATTTGGCGTATAAGGCAAAACACTAATGTGACCCATCCTTATATTTCTTTTAATAGGGTAATATTATTAATATTAATATTATTCCTTTTTGGTGCAATGCATTGTGGAATAGTGGCGCCATCAGTTTTTGTTTTCTAAACTTTTTCCTGAACTTTTAAACGTAAATGATATAGACAACCAAAAAAGAAAAGGTTATTACTTAATTTTAGTTATAAATTTCTAAACAAAACTGGCTCGGGGGGGTTTTAACTGAAAATTTTGAATAAAGGCTCCTTACTATTTGCATCATTTTAGCTTAAATAAAAGTGGTTTTGGCGGAGTGAGGAGATTTAACCCACAACCCCACCTTAAATATGTCACTGCTGTAGGATAAAATTAACTTACAGCGTAATATAATTTGAAAATGTTCAAAAATTACCTATACTTGTCTATTTGTAAATTCACTTTTCTAATTTAAGATAAATACGGAAGAATCAAAATATTAAAACATTTTTTCCTCCCTGGTATTATGCTTTGCTAATAAAATTAATTCCTAAAACTAAAAGCAAAAGCAAGAAATTTCTTTAGAATTAAAGATGTCAATAAAACTGCCTAATAATAAAAAAAACCGGCAATTGCAGACATAGGAATAGGCACTCTACCATATGTAAATTCAGTAGCGTATTTGAGGGGGTGGTCTAATATGAAATAAGTGGTATAAACTAAGGACCTTTTTTTAGTCGTCAAGTTACGTATAAAACAGATAGCGAGACCTTTAATTTTGACGCACATCTAGCAATTTCATGTACTTCCTCAGAAGAAATTACTATATACGCCACTGTGTATTACAGGCGAACTGGCTGAATTTTTGATATAATATAGTCCTCGAAGTTTTCATCAAAATCTACTATTGCTGTAACTGAATTCGATTACTACTTTCGCCACTAAAGAGGGTTAAGGATGAATATATTGATAATTTAGGAATATCAATATTTGCCAAAATGTCGAGAGAGCTTACCACTTTTCTTTAGAAAAGTAATGAGGCTGTTAAAGTAATATTATTACTAAAATATCTAAGTACATTAGATATACACAGTGATATACAGGATGTCTGGAAGTTCCGTTCCAATATTTGAAGAGGCTATTTTACATAATACATATTAAAAAATCGTTCTAACCTGGGTCCGAAAATGCTTTGTTTCCAAGATGGAAGGTGTTAAAATTTTAAATATTTTAAAATGTTTTAAAATGCTTGGTTCATTTTTAGAGATATTTAATTGAAGTTTGACATACGCCAAATTAATATCTATAAAACGGTCATAATACATTTTAGGAATCTATACAGGGTTAACGTTTTTAAAGTCAAGACCCATTTGATTGGCCCGAAAAAAAAATCTAGCTATATTGACCTGGTTTGGGACTGTTATAGGACTTACTGCCTTATTTTACACATTTTATGTCCCTCAGACTGTTTTAATATATTGCACTATTCTGAAACAACTTAAAAAAATGGGCAGCTTTAATCGTTTTAACTCAGTTCTTAACATTAACTTGGTTGTATAAATTACAAGCTAATAACAATTTAAAATGTTCATGTGGTTCAACACATTTTTCTAAATTACGTATAAACAGTACAAGATATTAAGAAACTCCAAGAGCTATATAATTTGTAGCATTAAACATAAAATCCAATAACAGCACCAGACTAGGTCAGTATCGCTACAGCATTTTTTTTGGGGCGGTCAAAGAAGTCGTAACCCGAAAAAAGTTAGATCCTGTATAATTTTATCAACTTTATTATGGCATTTTATAGATGTTAATTATGGTTTATCATGTGTCAAATTTAAATTATATATCTCTATAGAAATGTTAGAGATACTAAAATCTTTGGAAATATAAGTGACATAAAAAAACTTAAAAATATTTAAAATTTCGACGCCTTGTATTCAAAAAGTTAAAATAGGAATGCACAAGTCATTTTGTCTCAAGTTTAACCATTTCGCCGATAAAGGGTCCAAATCGACGATTCTGAGACTATTCTCTAAGGTATGGGATATGCAACACAAGAGGTGTTTAGAATTTTACGCAGAATCAAAAACGTAATAATATAGATATCCTATTGTAATCACAAGCTAGCAAGAAGCAAAAAGTTTAAATAAAAAGGTGAGATAACAACGGAAAGGTAAACTACCAAAATGTCATTTCAATTTCTTGAAAAATAAAAGAGTTATAAGTGTGAGCCACCCGGTATAATATGGGGATTGATTTTTTTCTTACTACACAAAATGACTTTTGAGATCTCTCATGGTAAATTTCTGTTAAATATGTACAATCAGTAATACTCGTAAAAATATTTCAAATATTTTGGCTCAACATGCCTTAAAATCCGTTTAGCCTTGGCTTACATTTAGAGCCGCCTTTTTGATTTTTTAAAAAGCAAAACTAGCTAACAAACAGGAGAATCTTTTCATGCCGTCATAAAAATCGGTCCAGACGTTGAACACGGAGGCCCTAACAAACAAACATAAATATAAGCATATACTTAACACATTACTCTCCTTTCCCTACGCAGTCGGGTAAAAAAAATTACCAGTTTGACCCATACCGTAATCTGGGAAAACGTGTTTAGCAGGTTTTATAATTTTTAAACAAAATGTATTCGAAAAATTTTTAATGCTGTAGATATGGGTTTCATCAGTTTTAGGTTTTAGGTAAGGTTAAGGAAAATTAATTTAAATTTATTGTCAATTTCTAAAGTACTCCAGGAAACTTTAAAAAATCTAACCCTTATTCATAAAACTTAAGAATCCGAATATTTAACATATTGTTTTGTTTAGTTTATAGTATAAAATATGAATGTGTTGGTTGACAATACCAGTATTTATAAACAACAATAGTCAAAATAATTAAAATGACTCGAATTTCTATATATAAATAGAGAAGTAGAAAAAGAAATGTTTTCGTTTTTGTAAGAAGCAGTTACAACTTTTTAATAACTTGCACAACTATAGGTCATTAAAAATATGTTTTAGATAAAAATTTTGTTTAGTTTTTCCGTATTCTAAGTTATTAAAAAAAACTTTAAATATAAACGTTCCATATTTTTAATTACTCTGTTCATCTAAACTGCTCTATATAACAATTCAAAAATAAAACTGTTAACTCTTCAATAATCACGTTTCTTTTTTTTTAGCTGAACTTATTGGTAAGTTTCAACAACCAGTTAAAAAAAATGAGAAGCGAAATCTATCTACATCTTACGTCTCGTAAGATTTTTAGAAAAAAAAAGAGGATAGTGACACCCTAGTCCTAAACTAAAATCCTTCACAAGGAACAACACTGGAAGAAAAGGAAATTTAAAACAGCGGTATTTATCGAACTTAACCAAGAAGTTTTAGTAAGACTAGCATCGTTATAACAGATGTCTGGAAACCCTGGCTCTCGCGTACATATCAGGCTTTCTTTCTTCACTTCACGATTCATTGCACACGACTCTACTATATAAGCTCGTAGTTTTAGACTTAGCTTTTAGTATATATTTGATAATGATAGGAGATATGAAATACAAAGACAATACAAGTCTGACGAGTGAATTTTATTCAGAATGTTCCATTGTCTACAACTCTCAGACAGACTGTATTTACATATTCTATAAAAAATAAAGTATGGTATGTCATCCTCCATTAAAAGAATGTTATATTCCAGGAAATGAAATTTAACGAATTTTTAAACATTTTATTAGGGCACCATTTTGCTTTGCCATTTTGATTTTTCTTCAAAATTTCAAGTCAATTGGCAATGCAGTTTTTAATACTCATTAAAACACCATTTTGTTATAACAAATTGGTTTCTCACCGGTTAATCCCTTACCTCACCCTTACTTAATTTTTGTTCAAAATTTAGTAGTATAGTAGTTTAGTAGTTTCTCAATAATGAATTTTTCAACATTTTACAAGCCCGTCATTGTGTTCCGCCCTATTAAAAATGTTGCCATTCCATCCTCGTTGATTTTTGAGCATCATTTAAAGTCAATTGGATTAATAGTTTCTGAGCCATGCTTTATACAGACCAGCCGGCTAATACGAGAGAACATATTTTTTCGAAATCTGAGGTCCCTAAAACGAAAAATTTTATGACAGAGTTGAAACAACAACGCATTACTTTGGTGAGTTATGTTTCGGTTTCGCTGGTGACTTTTATTTGAGAAGAACAACAAAATAATTCCTTGTGGAAAGCGTGCTTCTTGTGACATTATCTATTCCTAAGTCTGTTAGATTTTTGAGAGTCTTTATTATAGATAGAATTTCTGCTAACCATATTTTAGAGCAGTTTTCAGTTTCGTTGATTTTTGCTGTTATTCCTAATTATAATATTTATATTAAGTTTTGTTCTGTTTCCAAGTTCGAATAACTTTTATTAAAATGTAAATTTTATTAATAACCCTATTGTATGTACAACATATTTTACCATTTATATTTATGGGAAAATATTCGATAATAAGCATTCGGCATAAATTTCATAAGGGGTATAATATTTAAAAGTCGCATCCATATTCCAGCTAATTTCCATGAACACGTAACCTCACTTTTAAATCGAAGTAACTTTAAAGCATAACTCGATTTTATGTGGAATCGGAACACGAAATACTTCTTTCCTTACACATTTTATATTCCTGAATTCACCGTTCTGCATTTTAAACTGCTGTATACGGACGTTAAAAGCCAAGAACCGTAACACATATTTATTACCTTCTTTATAATGAATTTCTTGAAACGCGTTTTATTATTTTTCCAATAGCATTCAGTAAATTTTCTTTAAGTATACGGTATATACCTAAAACTGATTTTCTAAAGCAAACATTGTCATGTACTCAAAGTGTCTATGTTTTTAACCGACTCATGTTGCAACTGGCTCATAAAAGAGCGATGTTTTCTGTTCCCTAAATCTTAATTAATTTAAATATGACAACCGATATGTTTTTACTTTCTCAAAACCGATTACACTTTTAGTAGTTTATAATCATTTATTTGACATTTAAATAAAAATCAATGCAACTCTTTAAGGTTAAGAGGCAAACCAAAACGCTTTTAAAATCTCTTAATTACGCAGAAAATAATTATAACATGTTGAATGTGATGCCCATGTTCGATATATTTATAAATAATAAATTTTAGATGCACAAAGGTATTTAACAAAATGTCTTGTTCAATACCTTTTATAACATGTCTAATATTTCTTTGCCGATCGTCTACTGATCGGGGAAGAGAATTATACCATCTATCTTTAACGAACCTCCATAGGTAATTGTTAGGTCAGGGAAGCGGGCAGTCCATTTTATACCTTGTTCTAGCCATCTATGGTCAAATGTTTGCTTAATCGATCTTCTGAATATCAGCGGAAAGTGGACCAGAGCTCCATCTTCTTGAAAATATGTAGTGTCTTCAGTGTCATTTTGGTCCAGAATGGGGATAGAAGAAATGATCCAACATGAGAGTAAAATTTGTACCAGTCACTGTTCGTTAGATAAAAAAATAAACTGTACATTTTTGGCTGGAAATACTCCACCAAATGTTTACTTTCGGCGAGTCTCTCTCAAACTCGTTAAAAACTCTAGGAATTTAATTTTCTCAAATTTGATAATTATGGTTATTTCCCTTGCCATTCAAATGGAATACTGCTTCATCTGACATAAGTATTATGTTTGGTTTACTTCTAAATAGATACAATAACGTATCACTCGGCAGTCTGGTCTCTATGGAGTTTTTACACGGTTTGAATTTTATTTGGCATCATTTTTTTAATGTTAGACTTCTCCCTGCCTCATTTTGGGAAAATTGACAGCAACACCTAGTTTTTCTTACACAAATTTTATTGTTGTTTTCCATTAAAACTTCATCGACTTGTAAGAGTTTGTGGAGGTATTATTTTTATTTCTTTTCTTATTTTCCGAGGAATCGTATTCAAAAAACATTTGAAGAAATAGAGTATACATGGACTCATAAATTTAATATATAAAACTTGTAAAAATGGGACTCAAAAATGTTCCTTGAACTATCAGGAATCTACATTTAACATTAGCAGCCATTAGCATTCGCTGCGGCACCTTGTACAATATAAAAATACATTATCAGGGTACTGTTTCTCTCCAGCATAGTGGGGATTAAAACAAAATAATTTATTTTGCTCTCTTTTCTGCATGATATTTTATAAATTTTCTACAAAAAATGTGCTCAAGCTGCCATTTACTTCTTTGAAAATGGTTCACTGCACAAAATAAAAATTAAAATATGTGTTTTGGGAAATGTAGTATTTCTCATTGTACTGATGTCAATGCTTATATCAACGAAAGTCTTATATACAAAAAAAAGAATATACATTCGGAATGTTTCGTCATTTTCTGAAAATATTATCGTTTCTGAGATAAAATTAGTCTAGATTTTAAGAAGTTATTTCACCTCGTTAAAGTAACACTATGTAAACCCAAAAATTGCATTTATATGTAAAAAATGAAGTAAATTTGACTCATTTTGCCGATTTTTAAAACGGTTGAATGTAATGGAAATAAAAAATATTTTTCTTTCTAAAGGACTGAGAAATCCCCTTAGGGCTATTTAACCTAGATAGAAAAAAAAATTATATACAAAAAGAAAAAAAACGTTAACGTGTTTAACCGTTCTTTATAAAAATCTAAAATCAGATAAAAGAAATTTTGTGTTTCCCGATTTTCAAAAAAAAAAAAAATTTCCAGACATTAAAATTGGGATAATAAAACTTATCTTACAAAATGTGCGAAAAAAACTATTGACAGGTTAAATATAATTTGGTGGAGTGGTCAAGCTAAGCCACAAGTTCTGATGAACCTGGATGGTATACCATCAGGCCCAGGGCCCTTGTTAATATCAAGCTTTGGTAATTTCAAATAAATGTCAGAAATCTTAACATAACATAACACTAATGGACAAACATAGAATTTGTCTTAAAGGCTAAAAGAAACAAAGGTTGTACCATTTACCCTCGCTCGACTAACAACTATTATAGTCAAATATCGTTGGTGCCTTCTACTTCTAAGGTATATGCGAGAGGTATCTATAACTCTTTTATGCCTTTTGTAGTCACAAAAACAATGTATATTTTTACATAAAATGTCCACTGAACTGGCTATTTTTAAAATGATTACATTCGAGTAATCGATATTAATATAGGTGGAACAGTCAGGTGGTTGTATTTTAATCTCTCAAAATCCTATCATACAGAAACAGAGAGTAGCATATTTCCATTAATTATTCTACATATTTTCAGACCGGCGCCGCACAGTGGGCCAGCGTAGCCTTATTTTATTGAAAAATGATGGTTTATTCAGAAATGGGTAGAGATACGTTTTAACGGGTTTTAAAGGTAAATTTGTATAAATACTATGAAAAATGAATATGTTCAATAAGTATAGAGACTAGATTATACAGGGTTAGCTAAAAGTCTGGCTGGTTTCGGCTAAATATCTTAAGAAAAGGTAATGCGATTTTTTTGAAATTTTGGAATTAAAGTAAATTGATATCGGCAAATTTAAAAACTGTATCTGCGTTGCTGTCAAACTTACCGGTTTTTCGCTTATAATGCAAACTTTGTTTTTCAATGCTACAATTTTACATTTTTAGATTTTATATGGGATGTTTTATACTTTCATTCAATTGTTTTTATGCTGCAAATAATTAGAAATTTACAATTTCCTGCATGTTTTGGCAGGTGTAACCTGCAGCAAGTGAAACAGTTAAAGATAAAAAAAAACGAGTTTCACATTTATGTCTTAACTTTTTAAATTTAATCTAATGGGTGCAATTGGTGCCAACTTTTAAAACTTTTAGATATTTTTTGCGGAGTTAACCGTTTTGCAACTGTAACCTTCCGAAACGAGAGAAACGGCAATTTTCAACAGCCATTTTTTACAGTTTTTGTGAAAGGAAATTAAGTTACAAATTTAAACAAAATACAATTTTTATTAGTCTATTAGCGCAATAAATACAATAACAAATAAAAATTATAACCAACCATTCTTAACTAACAAAAACCTTATTTTTGATACAATCGTATAAGACCAAACATTTAATCCGAATCATCACTACTGCAGCAGTTAGAATTTGTTTCAAACGACTGAAACAAATGAAGTGCTTCTGGGCTAAACATGTTCTTTTTTGGTGTTCTATGCTTTCTTAGTGAAGTAATTATTGGATCAGATGTAACAAGTAAATAATTAAACACATCTGTATTTGTAGCTACTCTATTACATTTTCGAGAATTTTGTTCCCTAGCCCTTCTGTATTCTTTATTCCTCGCCTCTTGGGCTTCCTCTGAGAGTTGCCCAATAAGCACAGGGACAGCTTTGATTATTTCGGCACTATGAATAAAAATTTTATGCAGGGAAGCGGGAATTCTATACCATGGATACAGATGCACAAACAACCTTGCTGTATCAATGCAGTACTGTTTAAATTCTTTGACTTTAATATCGAAGCTGCTGGCAATTACTTGTAAAATAACATATATGCGATAGATTAAATTTTCGTCGATATTACTTATTTCAGCGGACACTTTGTAGTTTTGAAAAAATGTCCTGGCTGTGTTGCCATCATTTGTCGTTCCCGCTCCCTGTTTAGTTTGATCCACAATGATTCCTAAACGAGATCGAAAATCCTCTTGGATCCTAGTTTTTTCTTGCTTAATAATATTTTTATCATCCCCTCGTGCTTGCCACTTCTGTATGCGTAATCGATAACTTACTTTCAAAACACACTCGAATGATCGAATCCATGCATGTAGCGATGTAATTCCATAACACAGGTGATTGATGTTTATAGTTCTTTTTAGAACCCGATCAATATCATTCATCTCAATCGGAGAAGCCCCGCATAAATAACACTTCTGGGATGACGTATTTGTTAATGAGTTGATCATTTTATTATCAACCATTGACATATATAGTTCATATTTTACCACAATAGCCGAATTATTTTTTAGTTTAAAATTTGTTGGAGTTAAATTTAAAATTTCTTGATCCATGTAATTTTTTTCTTTTTTTGAAATTTCTATGGTTTCCTTTAAAAACTGCATTTTTAATGGTCGGCAATAAACTGTAGATGAAGGGCGAGGGTTCTGCCAGACATAAATTTTTTTGTTTTGATTGTTTGTTGTATATAATTGTAGAGGAACCAAACATGTAAGTAGTAAATTGCTGTCAGAATAATTGCCTTCAAAAGCCTGTTTATATTGATTTTGTCCACTACTTCCATCCATTCCCCACTACTTCCATCCATTCCCCACTTCTGGTCTTCAAGGTCCAAGGTCGTCAGAAGCCTACATGTTGTATGGTCTAGCAGGGATTGTAAGGGTAACACCACAGAATGCTCCTGTACACAAATTGTTTCCGGATAACATAATTGCTTTGCTTCTCTGATTTTGTTATAACTAGGGTAGATATCGAAATTATTCTCTTTGGCGTTGTTTCTTAGAAGTTGGTATGATCGCTTGGAAAGTTTGGTGTCAATAAATAAGGCTAAAGCTCGATCTGGTCCTAATGGAGATTGTGCGTTCTTAGAAGTGTTTTGGTTCATTTTTTTAATTTCTTGATTCGGAGATAAAATAGTACGGGACAATAATTTAGCAGCTTCTGGTCTTCCATCAGATCTCAAACTTAATTCAGTAGCAAAAACTAGCTCACTTATTTCGGTTTTTCTCAACTGTTCCGTTCTTCGAAATTTTCCAGAGTAACTAAGATTTTGAAACTCAGATTTGGGCCTTCCAGTGGTTTTGGTTTTAACACAAGCAAAATGTATGTCTTTATCAAGCCATTTTTGGTTCCAGTCTAAAAATCTACTTTTGGTCCTTTTTGAAGCCTGCCATCTTCTCCAAAAATCAAGGGCATAAAGTCGAGAATATTTAAGTACTTTTTCCTTGTTTGATGTCATACACTTCCCACATAAAATAGAGTGTAATGTCTCCTTGATTTTGGTCCTTTCTATGCCTTTTTCAAATATTTGCTTTAGTTTAATTTTGTGGGATTCAAATTCTAAAAATACAAAAAAGCATCTGTCTTGCATGTAGAATTAAGTAAGATTCAAGATTCTTAAACAAAACAAAACATGATAAACTGTTTAGAAAACTACATGCCGAAACCTTGCTTTTCATACATTTTGGTACAGGGTGCTCAATTAGGAAAAATAAGATTCATGAGTAATAAAAGTGGCACCCTGTATTAGGGGGCAGAGCGGGGCAGATTTTTAAAAAATTAAAATAAAGTTTAAGTATTATATGTTCCAACAATATAGGTTTCAAAAATATGATAGTCACTCATTTTGAAAAAAAAAAACAGTTTGAAGCAAATTTAAACCTTTTAAATCGACAAACATTTTTATCGAATAGAGAATTTCCCCTAAAGGGTCTTTTGATAAAAAATTAACCAACGAAAAAATATATTCTTATGTACATTAAACTTACCTCTTTCACCTTCATCCATCACAGATACTATCTTGCTCAAAATTGTAAGTTTTTTAGATCACAAACGGTTGACCAAAAAATGCGAACGCGTCCAACTCGGTGACAAGTAGCGTGTTATTTCACGTCTCCATGACAATCAATCGCATTTTGTTTTTTGTTTTTTTATGGATCAAAGCCTACTTAGTTATTGTAAGTATTAAGATATCAGTTATATTAATAAAAACATTTAGTGATTATTCAATATTAAATGTTATTTCTGGCTCACTGTGCGCCGGCGCGCTATACTTAACTGTCAAGGTATTTAAATCGTTACCATAAAACATACAACAAATTAATAACAATAAACAAATCCGTAAATTTGTATTTGTAAGTATTGTAATTCATTAGTTCTTTGTCCTCGCTGTCCTTATTGTAATTTTATTGCTTCAAAATTTTTAGGTTTTTAAAATACTATATTTTTTACTTATTAATATTTCTGTAGTTTTGTTATGTAACCCTGATTGTGGTATTTGAATATTTATTTTTAATGTGGCGTTGTCACCGATTACCGTAGTCCTATGGCAATAAAATAATAAATTAAATAAAGTTAATACCGTAAGTTTTAACGTTCTTGCTAATCTAGTACCTAAACCTTTTTATATGGCGTTCGCTAGATTAATAAACAGTGTCAAATTAAGAAGCGGACTCTGCTTGAAAATGTAACGAAGTTTCACATATTTTTTGATATCTGTCATAGTGGGCGTAACTAAAAAAATTTAATTGTTTTGAGAATATTAAACAAAATCACATTGTTGCGAAACTATTAAGGGTAGCTAAACTTTTTTCCACTTTGAACTTCTAAAATGATAAATATTAATATACTGTGCCTCTAATAAACGGCAAAACATTTTACAAATAAATGTTTTTTTTGTTAATAAACAAATTGTGAAGAGGATGGACTTTACATTTACCTCATGGAAGATTTAGTTAATTTGCTTAACATGTTTAAAAAGAGAACCTAATTATTAAAACAAATACATATCGCGCACAATGTGAAAATTGAATATGGGTATTAAATGTTATAGTTTTTGTTCTGGCTAATAAGCGTTTCACATACTCTTTATAATTAATCGTTCAGCCTTTACCTTCAAATTAATTTTGTCGTCTGTGAGTTCTTAAAAAATATGTGAAATATGGGAACCTATTTTGTTTAGATTGTATGCAAATGCTAATTAGCACCAAATCAAGTCTGCTTAAATATGCTTATTATATTATTAGGCCAGTTTAGAGACAGGAAATTAACCTAAACATTACACAAGTAGAAATAGAAAGATTTGTGGATTATTGGGTTCATTTAAGTGTAAAGAGAAGACTGTTAAATAAGGAAAAAGTACGATTTTCAGTATTTACTTCGCCAGAAGAGGGAAGTATACTAATCATGAAAAAATCACTGTCCGAAATTTTTGCAGATCTCTAGGTTTTAGAGTCTCTGGATTCTAAAAAAAAAATTCTCCCATGTCGGTCTATCCTTACGCGATATAAACTATTTATCCGGTTTACTTAAAATTTACCTCAAAAATCAAGGGTAATTTGGGGATTAAACAGTAACATTTTGGTAAAAATCCAAAATGGAGGCCAAGAAAATTGTAATTTAGCCGACGGAATTAATAAAACCTATTTTTGGGTATCTAATGACGCTAAAATGCGAAGGTATTCAAAACCTGAGACATTATATAACATTTTATTTGGCCGCCATTTTGTTCGGTCTTCTTGAACCAGTACCACAATTTTACTAGTTGACCCCTATACCACAATGAGTTATGGACAACAATTTTAAATCAATCCATTAAGTAGTTTTTTCAGGCTGAATTTTTAAATATTTTATTATCCCGCCATTTTATTCCGCCAACTTGGATTCGTATCAAACCAGCTGATTCCAACATAATACTTTAATGTTTCTGTAAAGTTTGAGATCAATTGGATAAGAAGTTTTTTAATAATAGTTTTTTTAACATTTCACTAGGCCACCATTTTGTTTCTATTGAATATATTGCTATATTGAATTTTTACCCAAATATTACCAGTTCATTCCAATATGACCCTTAATTTTTTATCAAAGTTTGAAGTGAATCGGGTAAGTAGTCTTTAAACACGCGCAGTGTGGACAGAGACACAGACCGCCAGACAGACTGAGGAAATTGATAAAACATATTTTTTTACCATCTAGAGACGCTAAAACGTGAAGATATGTAAAACCTGAAAGGATGATTTGTTCACGATTCAAACATTTTATTTGGCCGCCATTATGAATTAGTACCACAATTTTGTTAGTTGATCCCTATATCACAATTAGTTATGGCACACAATTTGAAATCAATCCATTAAGCAACTTAATTTTTTTAAATATTTTATTAAGCCGCCATTTTAGCTTATTTTATTTTATGTTGGGTTCATACCAAAATGTTACCAGTTGGTTTCAACATAATGTTTTACAAAATTTATGAAGTGGTTTTTTAATAATAATGTTTATAACATTTCACTAGGCCGCCATTTTGTTTCGCCATAATGGATTTTTACCAAAATATTACCAAATCATTTCACTAGGTCGCTATTTTGTTTCACTATGCTGGATGTTTACCAAAATATTACCAGGTCATTTCCTTATGACTCTTAATTTTCGACCAAAATTTGAAGTCAATCGAATAAGTAGTCTTTTAGCTATGCCGCGAAAAGACAGACAGACCGACGGAATTGAGAAAACATGTTTTTCGGCACTAGGGACCCGGAAACATGAAGATCTGAAAACATCTCGGAGGGTGACTTTTTTACGATCACAACAATTACGAGGGAAGTAACAAAATAAAATAAGGTATATTGGAATATAAGCAGTGGTTTCAATTGAGTTGGTATGGCATGTAAATGAGTGTGTGAATGTATGTATGATCGATCTGGGTTAAAAAAATTACAGATAAAAGGTGAAGAGATAAAAAATATGTATTGGTCCCAATCTAAATGAATGTTAGATATATTAACCAAATAGAAAGTTGACCTTCAGCGTGACAAACAGCATGCAAATGTATCATATTAAATACCTATATATTGTTATATATTTCTCTTTTCTTGTACTTGAGTAAAAGGTAGAATTTAACAGAACATTCTTCGTAATGAAACTTTCCCTGTGTCAAGCAAGGTGAAAAAATAAGACAACAAAAAACTATGTTATAGTGATAATCCTGTACGTGTAGTTGCAATAATTTATAACGAAAAGTTTTTGGTTAAAAGAACGATAAAATAATATTTGTATTATTGTCAATGTGAACGAAAAACAGGAATTCCAGATTTTCTTTCTGTCGTCATGAAAGATATTAGTGTACCATGTGGTTTGTGCGTGTAGTTTTCGATAGTGTGTAAGTGGTGCAAAATTTTAGACAATGTAAGTGATTTGAATTAATTTATTTATTCAAAGGCACTGGTTTTCTAATTTAAAAATAAATAGATATAACGGCGATTGAAATTTCAGATCTAATACACTGTTCGTATCTAACTAGGGTTCAAAATGAGGATTTGTGGAGCATTCAGAGAGTAAGAGTCATGCTATGTTTTCGCCTTTTCAAAAAAAACTGTTAATTTTTAAAATGTTTGTAATGTAAAAACAGCCGTTGAGTTTTGACTCCGGGTACTACAAGACTTTTTTTGCTCTAAATTACTTGTATTTTTGCCTGTTAAAATATTTGAAGTCATTTTCTTTTACACCCTGGATAATACGCAAAGTTATTATTAAATAGCTATATATGCACATATTAAAAGCTGCTTGTGGAGATAATTCTTTACGAAGTAAGTTCCGGGTAAAGAAAAATATATCGATTTTTTCATTGATCTTCAAAACTAAGCAAAATTTCACCAAACTTGAACTTTTTCTTTAATACCAAAGAATATTAATAAATAATTTCGGAGATATGGCGGTTTAAAATTAGTCGAAAATATAAAAAAATTGTTCGAAAATCGGTATGTTTTCTATGTGGTACCTCAAGCGAGAAAAATGTATAGAATATTATTGAAAGTAGACTTTATAACCGAAAAAATCCTGAACTGTCTGTGAGTAATAGGTCCGGAGATATGAAGTTCTACGTTAGTGTGTAAATTGTGGTTTACTTGTAATGAGACATTTATTTTTTCAATATAAGAGTTGAACTAGTTTCATGTAGTAAATTTTTTCACTATAGAATTTGCATATTTTTTGCTCCAATGTTGTTTCTAAACAGAAAATGTATAATTCTCTCTTTTCCTGCAGGGAAAAATTTATATAAATTCATAAAAAAAAATGTTTACGATTTTTATTTTTTTAATGATTTGACACAGTGTACAAAGAAACCACGGACAAAAAATTCTCAAAATCACTCTCTTAACTGTCATCCTCCTCATCGTTGATATAGATATTCTCGACATTTTAAAAATGATAAATTTAAATTTTGCCTGGCATTCGAGAGAAAGAATTGAACTAAAAATGCCCGCTTTTTGAAAGCCACGAAATCGAGCTGAGTAATGCTATCGGACAAGTTGTTGTGACAGGCATCAATCCAATTGAAGTCAATTTCGAATATAATTTTAATGTATCCAACTGAGTACTGTATCAGTATTGGAGTCGATAAAATTAGTCACATGATGTTGAGCAGCACCTGTTGTTCCTTGGAAACACGCCAAGTCGAGTGAATTTTTAGTTGCGGACTTTGTAAGCATGCTGAGATATTGTGACAGACATATATTATTAAGTCCGCGTTGAGAATCATATAGCAATGCAATAACTATCTTTATTTAAAAAATCGCTCATTTTATTTCTGCAGCTTAGCGTCACTGAAGAACTGCCCGATCATTTTTTGCACATACGGAAAATGCTAAAATCATATTTTTTTTATTTATTTATCGAAAGCTGTGGTAGGTAGATTAGTTAACATGTTGAGTTACGTAATTTCTTAAAATATTTGTTCCAGGCAATTTAAAGTTAGGTATTTTGGTTGATTGCGAGAAAGCCAATAAAAATTACTACCGTACTAAAAACTAAAATACTAAAAAACCTGGAAAAAAAAAAATGAAAATTTTCAGAACATTGTTTGCGTCATAAAATTGAAAGTTGCGCAGAGGCTCAAAATTTTCCATATCTTCAAACAGTTTTGAACCGTCATATCTCCCAAACCATTTATTGCATATAGTATTGTAAACAGCCATTTTCTTTGCTACTAAAAAAAGAAGAGATAAGTACTGTACAACTTTGGCGAATTTTTGCATAGCTTTTAAGATATGGTATAAAGAGTGTAAAACTGTACTTTTTTAGCTTATTTAACAGTCTTGCCATCTGAAATGGTTCGTGAATTTTGAGAATCTTCCAATTTACATCTAAGTTATCCCATTAATCTCTAATCAATTCTATTTTTAATCGTGTGATCTTTCATGTCTCTGGTTTTTACCCTTAGATTCATTAAATATGCACATATTAATTGGAGCACTCCTATAGTCCGGTTGGTTTCTAAATTTTTTAAAAATATACCTATTTATTGTAATTTTATTTGGTTAGAAATAAAATTGGGGCGTTTAAGTAATAAATATATTATATATACATAACATACTGTAGAATCAAATTATGTTAGACAAATAAATATTTATTTTCGCATCAATATGTCTGTGGTCTATTTAAAACTATGGAAAGAAGACAGTTTTATGAATGGACAGTTAAAAAAAACAAAAGAAAAACAATAACATAACAATAGAGATTCAAAACAATTCTCGGAAACTCTATATTTCCCTTATCCAAAGTAGTGATATTTTTATTAGTATTACACAAAATTGCCTATATAATTGTAGAAATGCCACGTTTTTTTTTATTTGTTGTTATATACGGAGTGGAATGTTTAACCGAAATAAATTTTATTTTATTATAAAAATATTGTCACTGTTTCGAGGTGGGCCGTGTCAAATGATGCTTTGGTTAATGTTGGGATAACTATCTTGAGAGGACAGACTTTTCAACTCGACATGGATCTTGAATGTTGCAAATATCTCCTCGAATGCATCAAGATGCGGTAAAAATGCACATTTATCGAAAATAACGTAGATTGAATTTCACGAAACATGTACAAATTTTTCGAAGTTTTAATGGTTATTTCATGCCTAATTTTGTATATCAAATAAACAAAATTTTAATATTAAATAAAAAATTAGTCGATTCAAACGTCACATTAGCGTATTATATTTTGCATTATACGGGATATAAAGTAGTGTCGACGATTTTTGAACACAAAACGGTGACTTATGCTATATTAATAAACAGGGTTAAAGCAATTCGGCCCGGTAAAAAAAAATCAGGAGTACCTAATTTCAATTTAATTATACTAAACATATAAAATGTTACAAATGTTTATGTTTAAAAGTATTTATCCGTTGAAATTATAACCGAATTATTATGTTTTTGTTGCCATTTTGGCATTTTATTTTGCAAAATTCCACACTGAAAATAATTGTGTATTGGAGCGTCAGTCATTATGAATGAACTCTTGTATGGGCCTCTATTTAATGTTGTTTGCAGCATTGTTTAGACAGTACACCCGAGATAAACAAATAACCAAAACTCGTTAACAAATGAAATCACAGGGTCAATATTTTGCTACATTTTATAGGCTATATTTGTACGAAGTTTAATCGCGATTTTCTCGAGAACTAATTAACGCCTTTTTTTGATTTTCGAAATATCTATAACTTATAGAAAAAGCATTGTTATTGGACCTGCCCATTTTAATATAAAAGAAAAAGATCGGTAAATTTCCTTTACATGGTATTTCCCTGGTTATAAATCTCTCCTTTTATTAGAAATAGTGAAGAGTGGCCCAATTTAATTCAGTAGATAGTCATTACTGCCTTTTCAAATATTTTTATTAGGCGCCATTTTGTTATATCAATATTTTACTAGTTTCTACCTATTTCTTGACTTGATCTTGGGTATAACTTAAAATAAATTCAATAAGTACTTTTTACATTGACACACCCTGCCTTTTTGTTACGTCATGTTGAATTCATATCAGTTTAACCCTATATGACATATACTTTTTTTGCAAAATTTATTTTAATATTAAGATTTTTTTAAAATTTTATTTGGACGGCATTTTGAATTCGTACCACAACTTTACCAGTTTATTTCTATATCGCATTTAATGCTTGCACAAAATTTGAAATTAATCAAATAAGTAGATTTTTCATGCTTTTTTAAAAATATTTTATTAGGCCGCTATTTTTTTGTTTTCCTGTCATAGATTCCTACCAAAATATTAGCAGTTCATTCCTGTTAGTTTTTTAGTAATAATTTTTTTAACGATTCACTAGACCGCCATCTTGTTCCGGCATACTGGATTTTTACCAAAATGTTACCTTACATCCCCATATAACCCTTAATGTTTGACTAAAATTTAAAGTCAATCTGATAAATTTTTTAAGCTGTGCCGCGAATTGACAAACTGATAAAACATATTTTTGGCATCTAGGAACGCTAAAACATGAAGATATGTAAAACCCGACAGAGTGATTTTTTCACAATTACAAATGTTTTATTTGGCCGCCATCTTGAATTTGACAATTTGAAATTAGTTGATTAAATAGTTTTTCAAGCTGAATTTTTAAAAATTTTATTAAACCGCCATTTTGTTTCGCTATCTTGGACTCATACCAAAACTTTACCAGTTTATTCCCACATAATACTTGATTTTTGTACAAAATTTCGGACAATTGGATAATTAATATTTAAGTAAAATTTCACTAGGCAGCCATTTTGTTTTACCATATTGGATTTTTACCAAAATGTTAATAGGTCATCCCCATATGACCTTTAATTTTGACCAAAATTTGAAGTTAATCGCGCAATTTTTTTTTTACCTATGCGTAAGTAGTTTTTTAATTATACCGCAAACAGACAGACAGGCAGACCGATGAAATTGAGAAAACATGTTTTTCGGCATCTAGTGACCTTGAAAAGTAAAGATCTGAGATAAGTAGTAAGTAGAAATCAGTTTTCGGCCCTTTAAATAACTGTTTATATATTTTCTCCAATTATTTTTGGGCTATATTGTTGTAAAATAACATTATTTAGATGCACTTAAACAATTCGCACATTCATTTTCATTATTGCAGGTCATAAATGATAGGAATGATTAGCGGTACAAATTAAGATTTGAAAGGAATTCCAGAAATATGCTCCATTCGCATTATCGGAAATTTTTATTCAAATCAATAGTTCACTTTTAAAATATTAGGTGCCAGTACAAAATACAATAATTCAAGTAATATTCTAACCAGCAAGTAAAACACCGTACTATTTAATTTGTTTGATTAAAAAATTTGCGGTTAACACGTACTTTATGCTAACCTGTTTAATTCTATTTTCATAATTTGCGCTTCCTAGTGTAATGTTTTTCGTCACAACAACGTTTCTTCACATATTGTATTGAACTTTTACAAAGAATCCGTAATATTTTAAATTAATAAAAAATCATCACAATATTATGTGTATGGTTGCCACCCGTTTCCGTTTGGCCCGGATTATCCAGGAATGAGGTCCGGTTGTTCAGGCTAAAAAATGATTTACCGGGACAGAAGTTAACAAATGAGTGCTTTAATTTCATTCATATCCTGTTTTCTCCATTTTCCAAGGCCGTCGAGGAAACGGTGGCAACCCTATATTTGCTAATATATCATTTAGTATAATGACAACATATGGAAATTGACTAGTCCATTTTCTATGATAATTATACATAATCTAAGATGAAGATTGTAGTGATGTTAACAGAATCTATCGAGTTTTGTCATTTTACTAAGGCTTATTAGTAAGTTAAAAGGTATAATAATTAAAGAAGTATTAATCATTGAGATTTGTTAGTTTTCATTCTAAAATGTTGTTAAATTAACAAAACTGCAGTCAAAACTACAATCTTGCAACCGTTGTTTCGATTTTCAATTTTAAGAAAATATAAAAATAATAAAAAAAATAAGACCTACTTAAAAAACACTGAAAAGTAAAAAAAATATCTTTCTATTTTATCTTGGAAATTTGTTGGTGTCTAACTAAGGGTTAATCATATATTTAATACTTCAGTTAGCATGTTTCTTTACAATTTTTATTAGTTCAACTCCGACTTCCTAAGGTCAAATTTGAAAGAGAGAATAAGATATTATTTTCTTCATTTCAGTGTCTCTTTTGAAATGGTTTTTATTTGTTTATACAAATTGGTATTGTACCCTTTTTAATTTTGCTTATAAGAAGTTTTATTGTAAAGGTCAGGCCCAAAGCTTTCGAGGCCTAAATCTAGCCTAAAATGTTAGACGTTCCTAATAAAATAAACAAATCTGGGTTTAATGAACTTAACTTACCTTGCCAAATTGTCCTTGCCAAAAATTAAATTATCAGTAGAATTTGACTTAATATCCCCTTAGCACCGAGCCTCATGAAGTAATACACAATTCATTGACAAAACACATTTATGTGCTTTGCATTTTTGCATTCGTGCAAATCAATCTTCAGAACAAAGAAATCATTAGGTGCTAGGTCTGGACTATATGGTGCATGACCTATTATTTTAATGTTTTTGGCATTCAAATATTCAGTTGTTCGAGCAGCAGAGTGCGCCTGAGCGTTCTCTTGATGCAAGACGATCCTTCCTCTTGGACGTTTTTCTGTAGTGCACCAGTCAGCATTAACAGTACGACGATCTTCTAGTTCTACAATGAAACATGTCCGCTAATTCCAAAGAAAATGGTAACCATTTTATGTTTCAATGTTTTTACGAACAACTTTTGTTGGAGCTGATTCGTTCTCTAAGACCCAAACTGCAGACTGCTGGTTTCTTTCGGTATCGTAGCTGTAGACCTACGTTTCGTCACCTGTAATGAATGTGTGTACCAACAAAAATACTTTTTAAACTGTAGTCAGATTGTGAGGAATCCATCGCGAACACAGCGTACGTACCATCAGATGCTTATGTAGAATGGTGTGTTACTTTCACACTAATCCTTACAGTTGCCTAAATAGTTCTAATAGTAACATTTCGTCCTCTTCAATCAGGTTCCGTAAAAGGCCAATATTTCTTTCGGTAACTGTCGTCTTCTGCTTAGAAGCTTGAAAGTTGTCATTTAGGGGCAGTCGACCAAGTTTAAATTCATTGTATTACCGTTTTACAGTAGCTAAGGAACGTGACTTGTCACCAAACACTCGATTGATTTCTTCAAAAAACTCAATAATTCATCCAACTCAATATTCAGTGCCATGTTTTCTCGGCGAAACGTTACTTTCAAATTATGTGTTTTATGAACCTTCACGTATATTTGACAACTGTCACTAAGTAAACTTGTAAACAACTAGATCGAAATGTCAAACAAAATAACTTGTTTCATAAATATCACCGCCAACTAGACACAGTCAGCGGAAAGAGAACAGTCTTCGTATTATCCACATACTTTTATATTTATCCAAAAAAAACTATTTTTTTACTTTTTCTTCGATGTAACAAATTGACAGCACTACCAACCTTTTCATCTATTGAGCTTAATGCCGGTATTTTAAATAAATGATAATTTTGGAAAAAAACGGTTTTATATATGCACATTATAATATGCCTATATGCAAATATCTATATATATTTAAAACACAAGGCGATTTTTACTTCCCTGGTCAAAGGGAACTATTGTAATCGTAAAAAAATCACATCACCCTCCGACACTTGTTCAGATTTATTTTTCAGTGTCCCTAGATGCCTAAAAACATGCTTTGTCAATTCCCTCGGTTTGCCTTTCTGTTCGCAGCGGAATAGCTAAAAATGTCTTGCCCGATGGACTTCAAATTTTGATCAAAAATTAACGGTCATATGGGAGTGATCTGGTAACATATTGATAAAAATCCACTATAGCCGCTTAGTGAAATAGAAAAAAAATATATTACTAAATTTACCTTAAGTTCTAACACTGGAACCTGTGGTGGAAGATAGATCAAAATACAAGAGTTCTAACCACACTACACCACAACTTGTTACGTTCTGGACGCGCGTTTCGCTAACCAAGTTAGCATCATCAGCAGATGATATAATGTTATGATATGATATGTTATGATATGATCCCAGATATACGAGAGGTCTAGAAAAAGTATTTAAAAACGTAGGTTTTAGAGTAGCCTACAAAACGGAGAATAGTTTGAAAAATCTCCTTGGAAACCCCAAAGACAAAGTCGACTTGAGGGACAGGAGTGGCATCTATGAAATTAGCTGTAATGACTGCAATCTAAAATATGTTGGGCAAACTAAACGCTCCATAAACATTCGTTTTAAAGAACATATGGCACATTTAAGATACGGAAGAACAGAAAAGTCCAGCGTTGCCCAACATGCTTTGGAAAATAATCATCGAATAGGAATAAATAATCTTAAGTTGATTAAAAATGTATCTAATAATAGATTATTGGATGCATTTGAGAGTATAGAAATAGTTAAATGTGGTAAGAAAGCACTAAATAAAGACAGAGGGCCTATTCCCTACAGTCGGGTGCAACCAAGTGTGACCACATTTACCTATAAATAGTCTCGGTTAGGATAAGTTACTTTAGTTTATATCATCTGCTGATGATGCTAACTTGGTTAGCGAAACGCGCGTCCAGAACGTAACAAGTTTTGGTGTAGTGTGGTTAGAACTCTTGTATTTTGACCAATTTACCTCAAATTTTGCACAAAGATCGATCATTATGACCTAGTAACATTTTGATAAAAATCTAGTATGTCGAAACAAAAATGGAATTAACTGGTAAAATTTTGGTATGAATCCAAGATGGCGCAACAAAATGGCGGCTTGATAAAATATTTAATAGTTAGGTCTGCAAAGAGTATTTAATCGATTGATTTCAAATTTTGTAGAGTAATTAACTGTGATATAGAGATGAACTGGTAAAATTCTGGTACAAATCCAAGAGAGCGAAACAAAATGGAGGCCAAATAAGATGTTTATAATCATGAAAAAAATCACCCTTCCAGGCTTTACATATATTCATGTTTAAGCGTCTATAGATGCCAAAAAATATGTTTTCTCGATATTATTACTCAAAAATTTACTACCCATTTTTTTTCAAATTTTGTACAAAAATCGAGTTTTATTCACTGATTAGATTAATTTTAAGTTTTGTGAAGGCATTTAGTGTGATATAGAGATAATATAGTACGAATTCAATATGGCGAAACAAAATGCACCCAAATAAAATGTATAAACAAAATGGTTGGTAACACCTACTTAGTTACTCAATATATTTTCAATTGTGCCCAAAAATCAGATGTGGCATAGGTAGAAACTGATAAAATATTGGCATGAATCCAATATGGTAGAACAAAATGACGCTCAATACAAATTTTTGAAAAGACAATATAGACGTATTACTAAATCACTATGTACGCAACTGAATTGCGTCACACTTCACTATCCTTAATGAAAGGAAAGGTTCATAACGACGGAAGTTCCAGGTAAAGAAAATCTGCAGTTTTATCTCTCATTTTGGCGAAAGAAAACCTCATCGCCAGGCGCAATTTAAGCAGAGGAGAGTATCGTATCCGGTACCTAAGATGAAAATTTTCCAAACTGTAAGTTCTTTTATTAAATATAATTTTTTTTTATTGGTGTATAATTAAATAAAACATTTTACTACGACACTTATTAAGACGTAAATATAAATATTTCTTTGTCCTTAAAGTAATTTAAGGCTGGTCGCCCACAGGATGTTAATAAAAAGATTTACCGTGTACGATATTCCGTGAATAGCTGTGGTAAATGTTGAGGCATTTTTGGCCGCACCGCGTAGGGGGCGATCTAATAGCAGTAAGTAGCATGCAATTTTAAATGCGCAGTATCCCACCCTAAAGAAACTCAAACTACAAATCGTGCCATTATCGTCTTGAGTGGGCGTGCTGCCTAGGGATTACAATTTGGAACTATTGTGCTAGGTTAGTCGTTATTAGGGTTGATATTGTGTCTATCTATTGAAAGATTTAGAAGTTAAAATACCTACATATCACTATAAATGCTACTAAAAATATTTGCAAAGCACAGAAGTTGTAAATATCCATAGAGTCAAATCTTGATGGAATCTCACTCGCAGTCTTAATTTTACATAGGTATTGGGATACACGCAAATTATATATATTTTTTAATAATTTGTTGTAATATTTCATTCAGTATAAAATAATTTTTTTGACATAAAGTGTCGGTGCCGATTCCAGATTTGGGTACTTCTTAATCCTAGTTGGTTAAGTCTTCCCGGAGTAATCGGTGTACATAGAACCACTGTAACTAATAACTCCACTGGCCGACAAAAAAAAATTTGTTGTAACACAAGTCAGAATAGCATAATCTAATAGAATGGACCTATCCAAACACGAAAATGACAAATAGAAAGCTGTAGCACGTAGGGTTTTCTTGTTAGAGTTGTAGAACCATATCGAATTCTTAATATCTATAGAAAAAATGATTTCAGAAAATTCTTAACCCTGTTTATGTTTACAGTTTTCGCCTATTAAACATGCCATACATATAAGAAAAAAGCAAACGAGAAAAATATTAACTTAAAACACTAATTAAACTTAATTTTTTCCGTTTATGAGGTTTCCTATCTTCTCTCTTCAAAAACCAACACTAGTCACCCATCATAGCTGGATCCCATGTTCCTTGGTACCGAATTTCCATTGTTCTGATATCTTGGTGAAACCTTTCACCTTGCTCGTTACTAACAGCTCCCAAATTTTTAAGAAAAAATGAAGATGGGAATGGAGGAAGTGAATTTTTAATGACATTCTGGCACCAAGCGCTTTATAGGCATCTAAGAATTCATTAACTAATTGTTCATAATTTTCATCCGTATTGTTGCCTAAAAATCCTCTTACTACATTAACAAATGAATTCCATGCTCTGAGTTCCTGCCTGGTAAGCTTTTACATAAAATTGACATCGTCCAGCAATTTTTTGATTTGTGGCCCAATAAAAATGCCTTCTTTTAATTTGGCATCACTTAACTGGGGAAAGACTTGTCTTAGGTATTTAAATCCATCACTATATTTATTCAAAACCTTCAGAAAGTTTTTCATCTACCCAAGTTTAATGTGGAGAGGAGGCAAAAGGACATTTTTGGGATCAACAAGAGGTATAAATTTAACATTTTGAGATCCCGGTTGAAATTCGCTTCTTTCTGACCAAATTTTTGTTACATAATGCTGATTTATTGCACGACTGTCCCATAAACAAAGAAAACAGCAATATTTTGTAAATCCCCCCTGAAGTCCCACTAAAATCGCCATAACTTGTAAGTCCCTACATATCTGTCATTTATATCTATTGTAGTTTATTTTATCCAAAATCGTGCGCATATTTTCATAATTTTTATTTCATTGCAACTGAATGGGCAACTGGTGGTATAGAGGGTTTTAAATTTCCATTATGCAATAACACAGCTTTTAAGCTGTATTTAGATGAGTCTATGAGTAAGCGCCACTCCCGGGAAGAATTTTCAATATCAAGTTCCTGCATTAAACTGTCTATATCAGTACACGCGCACAACGAATTTTTCATACTGTAGCATTTAGAAAACATAGCATTTCTTTTTCTGAAATTCGTAATTTTTGTTTCTTTGGCCAACAGGTTCCATTCCTTAAGACGGGAACCCAGAAGTTCTGACTGTTGCTTGGATAACCCCAACTCACGTACTAAATGATTTAATTCACTTTGAACAATCAAATGTGGCTCGCCGGAACTGGGACCTGTGGTAAGTGCCTACGAGAATTTGAGTACCTGCATTTTGCAATATAAAAATTTGTGATATTAGCAAGTTTCTTCTTAACATATGGGGTAATAATAAATACCACTATCGCTTAATCAGTCCTCTCAAGATAATTCAATGACATTTTCCCAAGTCGCTGGATAGGTTGATGGAGTCTAATAATTGATGGTAACCAAAGTGGTTCCGCATTATACCATAAGGATCTAAGTCTAAGTCCATAGTTAATTTTAAGTAAAAACTTATGTGGACTCGTTTTGATGTAACGAAATGAGCAGACTCCTAAGTTGGTGCTAGTATCATATGTAGTTTTGGAAGACTATTCCACATGTCCTAGGTTGCCATTTCAAAAAAAAAAGTTGGGGTCCCTACAAATAAAGGGGTTGCACGGGAAGAGGCTGAAAATATTACAAAAAGACGAAGAACCATTTAAACCACTTCACATGTTCCCGCGTTTTTGTGAACAATGACTCATACAGAAGATATGAATTTTGTGCATTACTTTTGAACAACCTTATAATGTTACTACTAAGATATTATACAGTGGGATTATTATTAAAATTCTTGTGTAGTCGTGAGTTCTTTTAATCAAACCTCTTAATAACGCTTACTTTAAAGTCATCGTTCAGTTGTTGCAGCAACCACTATTTTTTACTACTACTAAGTTGTGGCCTCATACACGTAGTTTTAGACGTAGTAGACATACTGTCCCAGCCACTATCAAATTTACAATGAAGTAATGATACCACGAAACCTTGAAACCCATATATACCCGCCACACACTTTAATTATTGACAAAAAATGTTTTCGTGACAAGAATAACGTCACTTACTATTTTAAACATCCATTAAATTTTATAATAACAGAAATAACATTAAAATAGCTAGAAAATTGATTCCTTTAACTAGGCAGGGGGATTTACCCTGCGATATGCCCGAATTACTTCTAATCGATTACGCATACTAAGGAGGATAATGTGTTAAAGAATTTGTCTGTATTCCGCGTGTTATGCTATACAGGGTATTCCAGGTATAAGCAATTATTTCTCTTCATCCCTGTATCATTTAAACAGTCTATCTACGGTAAGGAAACTAAATACACTGAAGAAACGTAATTATATATTCTCCCTTTTTTACGTACCTATCTTTTTAATTTTATGACCCAAATAAATCTTGTCTTACCCACCTGTTGATGTTTGTTTTATATTGGATTAAATCCCATCCGCACAGTTGGAAAATGTTTATCTCTAATCGTATCTCCATATTCAAGTACCTATTTCGCCTCTTTTCTGACACCATGTGCGCTCCTCGGACAACACCGGTACATTTTCTATTTTGGCGCTGCTGAATGGGCTTCTCCGTTTTGATGCGGTAAAAAAAATAAAATTCAGAATCCTCTGGCTCTGATTCAAGCAGAAGAAACCGTTCATCCTGTCCTGGAACTGGTTCATAACGTCTGCATTATTGGAGAATGGGAAGACTTGCTAAATCTCCTTTTTGCTGAATGCATTTTTCAAGGCAACTTTGTTCTCCCCTGTACTGCTGCACCGGTACCCTTAAGAGCGTTGTTAATTTTATTTGGCCACGATTCGTTAAAGATATTTACGTCATTATTTGTCTGTGTGTATATCGATTAATCCGACAATACTAAGGGGTGACGAAGAATGTGCCCTTTTTTATTACCTACCCAAAAACTATTATATGTAAATGTTAATTACCTACCCATCTGAAGACCTTTTGAATATTATTATTATTATACCCAATGTAAGGCCTTTTAAAATTGATATGCATCAGGGTTGTATTTTATACTTATGAGGGCAATAATTATTAAAGCGAGTTGGGCCATTTGTACCGGTTGTAATTTGGGGATTTCTTTGGTAAGTGGGTTTTATATTGATATTTTTATTAGGACGGTTAATTATAGCAGTATCAATGTGGGTATGGGTCGCAATGGTTTAGGTAAACTTTTTATGGCAGGGTCATTTTAAAATTGTTATAATCCTGTAAAAGGACAACCAAATTAAATACAGAAGTTTCTGAGTTTCACATATATTTTGTATTTTTTTATATTTTTATTCTTACATAATAAAAAAAATTAGCGCCAAAACATTCTGCGCCGTGGCCGCGCCTAAACCGTTGCGCCAAATTAGACTGATTCGGGAAAAAGTGGCCGACATAGCCTCGCACGGTTTACTACCAAAATTTTTTCTTGTACAACCCTGTATGGTTTAATGGTTCTAGTTTTTTAAGCTAATCCACAAACCTCTTGGTTAAATGTTAAAAATAATGTTAGTTCCCTAGTATCCAACCCACAAATTTTAATCGAATAGAAGAAAATGGCAATCTTCAATAATTTGCACCCAAGTATTTTGCATTTATTATTAAATACATTTTCTTCGTTTACTACGTTTTAACGCCTTCTTTCCTATATTTTACGCTTTATAAATAAAACTAAAACTAAATGATAGAGAACTGGGTCCGCTATTCGCTACCCAACTTCATGAGGCTTTGGTGTTAAAATTTCTTAGCAAAATTATTTTAAAAGCGAGATTGATGGTAAGATTTTTTCTAAACCTCTTTGCAAGTTGAATGTTTTCATTGACCGTGTGGGGATTTTACCTGTCGGTGGTCGTAGGTTATCAGCCATAAGTTTCGATATTCTATGTTATTGGCTCGACAATGTCATTTAATTAATCCTTTTTATCATGTAAAATATGTACATGCTGGACTATATAAGTAAGCATTTTGGTTTTTGTTGTGTATTCGACACATACACTGACCGGCACGAAAAACGGGTCACTTAAAAATTGAGCCAAATTAAAACTTCTATAATTTTTTCGTTATGAACCGAATTTAGCAAATCGTAGGTAAATTAGTATTTTTTATTCTTATTTATTTAGGTGCAATGAAAAATCAGTTCATATCATATTATACCGTGGGAAACAAAAGTGTGTTTTTTAGGTCTAAGTTTGAATAACCCTGTGGAATTTTTAGGTAGTGCAAAAATGATCAAATGTCACTATTCGTCAAGCCATATTTATTTTAAGCATTTTATTTTTTTATTTATCTCAATAGCTCTTTTCCTTTGGGAGATAAACGCTTTTGAGTAAAACATTACACAATTTAAGAAACAAACCAATACAAACAACACAAACATTCTACTCCTCAAGCAAAACAAAAACATTTTGAATCCAAGCTAATAATGGGTATTGCCTCCTCGAGCTTGAATAACTGCATTAATTCTTCTTTGCATGCCGTGTATTAAATTGATTATTTCTTCTTGAGGGACGGCTTCCCATTGTTCTAAAAGCACCCGTCGTAGTGCGTCCAGGATTGTAGGAGCACCAGGTTTTATTAAAAAGCTTTTATCTCCCAAAGGAAAGGAGCTATTGAGATAAATAAAAAGCAAAGTGCTTAGAATAAATATGGCTTGACGAATAGTAATATTTCATAATTTTTGCACTAACTCCACAGGGATTCAAACTTAGACCCAAAAAACACACTTTTGTTTCCCACGGTATAATATGGTGCGAACTGATTTTACATTGTACCTAAATAAATAAGAATAAAAAATACTAATTTACCTACTGTTGTGACCCCATTATTTTATAGTCATTTTATTTGTGAATAGTCTTAAGTATTATATATTCATTAGTCTAGAGATAGTTTGACACGTAAATGCAATATTTAGACATACATTATATTTCGGCGGAACCTTCCGACAAAAGCTGCTTTAATGGTCGTTTATTGCAAGGGAAATTCTAAGTAAACAATATGTATTTTAAATTCTACTTCAAATTCTATTTTATGCACGTTCTTCCGCCCCAAATATTATTATACCCGAAAAAACCTATCATAAACTCATTTACACTATGTCGATAAAGCTTGGAAAGGTTCAGCTATAAAAACATTAAAAGAAACCATTGTAGTACAGTAAGCAGTGGCGTAGCAAAACTCCCCAAATTACTTTTATAGACACCTTTTTTAATCAATTTTACAGATACGCCACTGCATCTCAAATTAGGGAATTCATATAAAAATAAGTTCTAGGTAGTCAGTATAGAGCAGGTCAGTCATTATGTCAGTACTATATTGTCAGTAGAATTAAGTCAGTAGACACAGTAAGAGTAAAGATTTGTTAGAAGTAAGAAGTGTCCCTCTTGTACAGAAGATAATAGAGAGATCTGAAACAAGTTGAAGTGTTTACATTTACTATCAGTGCTAATACAAAATACTAAAATTATTAAATCATAACAGTGGTGGCATTCGGCGAGTAATAAAAATATTAAAACATAACACTACGATTTGCTAAAAAGAGATTTCAAATCGGTTCATAACGAAAAAAGTTATAGAAGTTTTTATTTATCTCATTTCCAATAAATATGACAGAATACATTTTGGAAAAGTTAATTTTATTTTTGCATTATCCCTGTATGCACATGATTTGTTCACTTGGGTTTGGAGAATCGGGGTCGCGCGATGCCATTTGATATCAGTCAAACTAGAATTACTATCAGGAGCACTCTCGACAAAAAGCAAGTGCTCGACGTCGTTTTGAGTGCGGGACGATCGAGAGATCGCACCTATGGTGAGTGCCTTAATTTTATGTAATGTGGGGATAACTTGTGTCTTTTAATTGATTTGGCCTAGGTTTGAAGGCGACGCATGTTATCCTGCCATTCTTTACATATATACAAAAGGTCACGGAAAAAATTCTATCGTAACCTAAATAAGCCGACACGGTTGAAATGATTGCGTTCTTGGAGTTGTTGTATAGACCAGGTCTGAAAGGTGAAACACAGTCTCATAATCGCAGTATAATACTAGGTACTTAGTACGTGGTACCATTAGAGGAAGATACTAAATCGACGATGGCAATAAATGCGGACATTGTGGTCGCCTGTCAAAAATTAGCGTCAGCTGAGTACACTTTAAGGCATAATAAAGCCGCGAAATAAGTTCATTGGGCGGTGTAATGGGAAAGCCGTAGGTAGCAGCAGAGAAGTGATACCACCGGTAACAGTAGTTGAGACTAACGGCAATTTCGTATTATTGGATGTGCCATGTACGGTGGCATAACAAGCAAGACAAAACTTGCCTTATTATTGAGGTTTCGTCAATAATAAACCGTCGATAAGAACGAGGCAAAATAAAGCAAATAAAGTATAAATATCTGGATTAATAGAATTAAAAACTGAATAGAGCTAGGAATATATATATATATATATATATATATATATATATATATATATATATATATATATATATATATATATATATATATATATATATATATATATATATATATATATATATATATATATTGCAGAATTATTCCAATATAAAAATATATATATATATATATATATATATATATATATATATATATATATATATATATATATATATATATATATATATAAATTGCAGAAAGAAATTCCAATGCAATTAAAAAAATAATTTTATTAATGGATTATATCCATAATTAACTCTTTTAAGCTTTTTATTATATATATATATATATATATATATATATATCAAAAGTGCAATCTTTTTATAAAAAAAAACCAAAACATATGGTTTCGGGTTGCCGTGCAATGCAAAAACTCTGGTCTCCCTACCCTTGTGATGCCGCCAGCATGTTAATACAAAAAATCTCGATGAGAAGAGCAGTTCCGGTGATTGTCTCCAATATTATAATTTTTTATGTAGCTTAATAAAAGTAATGAAATATAATTTATATCCGTGCAGGTTTGGACATTACGTATGTACCGTATGACATTAGCAGACACGCGATTTCCAGACTATTAAGTATTTAAATGAGTCAAACATATGGTTCACAGACCAATAAATATCAACGGAAGTTATCTGTTGCGTATTTGTTCTAATTGCGTATGTATTGAAGAAAGTCAAACGTTTTCCCAAGAATAAATAATAACCATACGATACAAAAAATTTCTCCAATTTCCTGAATTTTTACTTTCCTTGGTAATGTTAAAAATGTCATGTTTTTATCAACTTTTAGTATTTTTAGAACTACCAATGTTTGACTAGCCTTGACATTGCTAAATAATTCCTGTATGATATTTATTCTGATATATAGAAGGTGGAGGCATAAATAATTTTTAAAAGAGTAACGAAGGCGACTATTAAAAAATGAAAATGAATTGAAAATTACATTTTTGCTGGTTTCACGGTTCCTAAATGCCTTTGTCTTAATTCCGGCGGCCTGTCAGTCTCTTTGACTCTTCGCAGCATAACTAAAAAACTACAATCCCGACTGATTTCAAGTATTGGTAAAAAATTAAGGGTCGTAAGGCGATGACATGGTAAAAACCTAATAAGGTGGAACAAAATGGCGACCTATTTATTTATTCAATTTTCTTCAAATTTTCAGCAAAAATCGAGTGAAACCTAGAAATGAACTGTTAAAATTTTGGTATGTCAACTGTTAAAATGTTTAAGAAATCAATATAAAACAATCGGTATAGGTCCAAATATATTACATAATAAATCAGTAGCGAACATGCGATCTCTCACTATGTAGTATATAAATACCATGACATAAAAAATATGGTTCACAGTCCAATAAATATAACGGAAGTTATCTGTACTGCTATTAAAATTGTGTAGAAGAAAGTAAAATATTTCCCAGGAATTAATGATACATATTAGGTATTTGTACGATAGTTATATTGATATATTTGTTTATATAGTAATCAAAAACTAACTTTTTTTTGTAATGGTTATAATTTAATTTTAAAAGTAGTCTCTATGCCGTCGTAATATTGTAAAGCATTAAAATCAGCTACAAATTCAGTTTTAAAAATTAAACCAATCTTCAATATAATCTTCATTTTTATTGTTAAAAATAATCGAGACGTAAGTATTATTAATAAATTGCTTATTAACAGTGAATTTATAAAGTATTCAAAGAAAATTACATTTAGGTATACCTATATTTAAATGCAAATTTAAGTTGTTGTTATATCAAATGTCTTAGAGATATAGGATGTGTGCATTAATTGACATTTTGTATAAGTAATGATACAAAAAATTCCGTCTGTATAACGAGTATATTATACAAATCCAAAATTATAGCATAATGCTTTCGACTAACTGGTCATCATCAATGCTACCTACAAATAAGTACAGCGGATAATAAAAACCCTTCAATTATAAAGAAGGTGGATAAGGCCAAAAAGCCGATAAGAAAAATAAAAAGGTTGAATTAAACGATATTCTTAGTCGTCAGTGAACAGGCAGAAATATACATGGTTCTAAAATCAGTGCACTTAAAAAAAATTTTTACATGTAACAAAAAAGAAACGTTGCTTAAAAAACAACCATATTTTACATAGGCACCAAAAAACAGAGAAATGGATGAAATAATTTACAAAAGGCCAAAAATGAAGTGAGAGGGGTTGCCAAGTTTACAGGGAATTAAATGTATCTCTATAACTGTTCAAAAATTATGATAATATGGAAAGCTTTATGTATAATAGACAAGTTATTGAAATTTGACAAATTATTTTAATTCGTTTAACCAAAACAGGAATTTAAATATAAAATAAATTGTAAACTGCGAAAAAAGAAAGACAATCAATATAAATTGACTACAAATCTGATTGAAAATCCCGATGTGACGTCACAGCAAGAAAAGGCACTGTTCAAAGATAAACATTTAAAGAGGGGCCTGCTAACTAATAATAACTAAATATATTAGAAATAAATAATACAAAAGGTACAAAAAAAAAAACACAAATTGTGAGAAGCAACATAAATCTTCTCTAACGTTTGTTTTGCCTGTATTACATGTAAAAAGTTTTTTTTAAATGCATTGATTTTAGAACCATGTAACTTTTTGCCTATGTACTGATGAGTAAGTATATCGTTTGATTTAATCTTTTATCTTTTCTTATCGGCTTTTTAGCCTTCTCCATCATCTTTATAATTAAAGAGTTTCATTACTCGACGTATTTATTTGTAAGTCGTATTCACGATGATTAGTTAATTTGGATGTTATATTCGTTATACAGGCAGATCATTTTCTTTCATTACTTTCGCACGTTTATACAGCCCTTCAAGTAGCTAT